>CM056380.1:24159124-24502473 GCA_029718625.1 Synaphobranchus kaupii
TGTACAGAGAAACATAAGGAAAATTGGGCAAAAACCAGGCCTGAACCCCCAAAAAGCAAACGAGGTAAAAACTTGAACACTGAGTATTGATTATTGATTGATTAAAAGCACAGATTAAGATCATTGATTATTATTTGATTAAAAGTATTGATATCAAAATGAGGCCAAGTTACAACAAACAATACTGGCCATCTTGGCGCACACAAATTAAACAAGCTCTATTCCAAAGCAGTGCTACCCTATGTTTCCTAAATTATTTAATGTAACTTGGCCCTGTGTTTTTTCATCTTACCATCTGAGGAGAATGTGGTCATTCTAACTTTAACCCAAGTTTTGGGCTTTATTGTGTAGATGTGTGAAGTTGTATCTGAATTCTATGTGCTTACATGTCATAAGGTACAGAAATTAATGTTCTTAAGGACTGAGAGTCTGTGGTCATTGTGGTTATGAAAACCTGAAAAGTGCCAAACTGTCGGTGCTGTATGGGGCCTATACTTGGCGGATGGCATACTTGCCATCCCAGAAGTAGATTTTCAGATTATTTCAGCTCCTTCATGAAAGAGGAACATTAAAGGGGGGCTTTATTCATGGAGTCCCAGAGTAGCCATGCACAGGATCAGTTTTGCAATTTTCGGTCATAATGGATAAGGCTAGTGACCTGATCCTAGATCAGACGCTTTATCAATACAAGCCCTGAAGTCCCTTTTCCGTTTAGCCATATCAATAAGTCTTGCTTTCTTTTTTTCTAAAGGGTTCTTTTTTCTGGTTAACCTGTGGGTATTTGGGGGCTGATATTGGTGTAATAAAGGAATTTGACAGCTCACCATGTCTTCTGTCAGGCCAAATGCTTGGTGGAAATCAAATGGCTGCGCTGAGTTTGGTACTATGCCTTCCAACATATCATCTCCATAAACCACTATCCTGGTCAAGACATGAATTAACAAAGCATGTGTTCGTAGGTTATTATTGCTCACATTTCACATTGCTCACAAATGTCTTTTGCAGTTACAAACTGTTCTTTTACAGCAGCCAAATTGAATGTTGATACTTAGATACTTGATACACTCTAAGTTTGAAGAATTCACATACAGTTACATTTCTGAGACATTTCTGAAGATTATTGACAGTTGAAACAAATAGGGTATAAGGAAGGTTACGACTGTAACCACAGTTTTATGAGTTCCAGATGACCATTAGGGTCGTCAACATTACGAATGTACTTTCTTGTTGCCGGATGCATCGAGAATCTTATGCCAGCAATTTGTCATGGCTATGACCTCCGCGTGATGACGTAACTTCCTCGATAAATAGAGACACATTAAGGCGGAAGTTCTCACAAACACTTCTCGCCTCGAAAGGGTCCCGAGTGACCATGACCCCTAAAACCGGGGTTGCAGTCGTAACCTTCATTCTATTTTGTTCCTTCAAACATTAGGTCGTCAACATTACGGAGGAGTAATACCCACTGAGTCACGAGGTGTAGACATACTGTTAAGTGGATGCCAAGGCCGCAGGCAGGATGGCCGAGTCGACCGTTAATACAGGCGCCACGTTGACGTGATAAAACCTTGTAAACATGCTGGCGGATGCCGAAGTCGCCGCCGCACAGATATCAGGAAAAGGGGCAGCCCTCAGTGCTGCCCATGACAAAGCCACACTCCTGGTTGGCCTACACTGGACATATGTAGGTAAAGGCCTGGCACTAGCCTCATAGGCCACAGCTATCACCTTCACTACCCAGCGGGCAAGGCTCTGAGCCGAGAGTGCTTTTTCCTTGGATTTGCCATAGCAAAGAGCTGCCCTGTGCGCCTGATGGAAGCAGTAGCCTCAACGTAGTGGTTCAGCACACGCACTGGGCATGCCAAATGTGCATCCCCCAAGTCCCTGCCTGGTGGGGGGCGAAGCGAAGCAGGCTCAAAGGGCTGGTTAATATGAAACGCCAAAAATATTTTGGGTAGAAAAGATGTTTCAATCATTTTTTATGTGCGTGAGTGTGTGTGTGTGGGTGTGTATCACCATGTGTTGCACTACAATGTTATTTCACGTTTTAATGTGTGTATTTATATGCGTCCTGGGGCGTGTGTGTGTTGTGGGCATGTGTCAAGTTCAACATGTGTTGCATACAATATAATGCTCCTCCATGTTTTTAAATGTTTTTGATGTGTTTTTCTTGCTCATCATTGTGTAAAGCAAATTCCATTTGGGGCAATAAAAGTTTTCATTAATTCATTCATTCATTTCTTTCATGCCCTGGCTACCTGTCATAAGTGTGGTCATTTCCTGTATTGGCAGTGGTGTCCATGTCATCCCCAATCAGCCAATGGAAGTTCTTGTCACTACGGATTCTGATTTTTTTCATCTTTCTCTTGGACACATAGGAGCCGTCTGCATTGAAATCTCCAAGGATCATAATGTCCTATGAGACATCACAGCATGTAAGAGCTTGGAAGATGCGCACAATAGTGCAGAACACTATTCACTTCCTAATCCAGCATCTAAGATGCAATGGTTTATTAATTTGTCCATAAAACTAGTATATGTACATATTTTCAATCCTTCAATGAAATGTAGGATACACCTGAACAAGCTCAAAAGAATAAGGCCTGGATTCAATCCTTACACACTCCAGTTTGTTTACAAATTATAACTATAAAATGTTACAAATCAAATGGGTGTCTATCTTACAATGATAACTACAACAAACAATAAAATAGAATGATAAAAATAACCATGATTTAGATGTGTAGATGTATTAAAATGTATCTAACCAATCACTGCACTATCTCAACCCATCGGCATACATCATAAGTCGATTGACAAGTGTGTAGGGTAAAATGTTCTCTGGAGTGGAGGCTAGGAGATGATTTATACTTTATCTGTAGTTAAAATTGGATTGAAACTCTAAAGCTAGTTGTGCATGAGAGCCCCCCCATGTTGTGTGGCCTGTTCTCCACTCACATCAGTCTTCCACTTCTTCTTCACGGTCAGAAAGACGTCGTACAGCTCGTCCAGTTCCTTTGCTGAGTCTTCAGGCTTGGTGTGCACGGGGATCAACACCAGGTCCTTCAGTACTGTGAACAACACACACAATCACATAGCATAACACATCACGTACACATAACACATAGCATAATACATAACACATATCATTAACACATATATAAAAAAATATATTTAGTGTACCTTCTGTTAATGGAAAAAATATAAATGGAAACTTTGAGAAAGATGTGCGCGGGAGGGGTACAAGGTAGCGGGACCTACGTATGTTGATGGAATATGCAGAAGCTGGCTGTATACCTAGTATATGTTTTCTCTTCATACACCCACTGTATTTTGCATAATTGTTGTGCTCAGCATATCTACAGGCACCTGTTACTTGACTTAAAAAATAAGGGCATTATATCAGCGTATAGAAATACATGAATACTTACAATACATGAGCTAAGTCACAAGATGAAGGTGTAACCACAATTGTATGGTAATGAAAATACAAGTTGCTGTTGTTTAAATATAGCCAAAGAAAATTCTTGCCAAAGGGCATTGCTAGTCAAATTAATCTTTATGCCCCAGGACATGACCCGATAGAACCTTTGTGTGAACTCCTGCTCCCTTGAAAAAGCACAATGCACCCTACAATGATGATTCTCCCAAAGGCTGTTTCTAAATAAACTCAATACTCCAACTCCAGGAGCCAAGATCATTTTTCAGAATGGTTTTCCTTCAGTGCACATGGTACTTATAAATGTAACCATGTAAGGGTAACATATAGAAATAGTAATTAATAGGGCCACCAGTTGTTTCCATCACGTGACCTGCGGGGATTTAAACTTTATCCTCCAGGGGTCCCCATAGGCACTCGAATGGCACAGTCAAGTGACTAATTGTACAAGTTTCTAATTTTAATAAAGTTTTTTAATAAAACTTCATAAAACAATTAGTTGATCTAATATGGGGAGAGTCAGAGGAAATTGCACAGCATACATTTTTACATACCATCAGTTTATACAACTGGATATTTTAGTTGGTTAAGGCTAAAATGGCAGTACCCCCATCCAAGATTCAAACCTGAACCTCTCAGTTATAAAGCCAAGTTCCATCGCTGTTTTGCTACACTGATTTTATCTTGTCACCCAAAACGATCTGTGTTCTGTGAGAGTCAGACACTCCAGATGAGGCTCACCTGTGTTCCGGCAGGTAAAACGCAAGATGTACGGCTCCCTGGCGAAGGCGTCCTCGTCCCCCTCCTGGTTGTCCTCATACTGGTAGGTGTCCCTCAGTGTCACCAGGTCCTCTCTGTCAGGCAGACACAACACTCACCAAACATTTTGTTGTCCCTCCAAACGTGCAGGACACAATGTTCTGGAACAGCATAAATGCTGTCTGGTATTGGTGTCAGCAGGTCCTTGTCTCAACCTCAAGACTCCTTTCATCTAGAGCAGGGGTGGGCAACTCCAGTCCTGCGGGGCCGGTATGTGCAGGTTTTTGCTGCCACCAGTTACCCTGGCTCAATAAGCTAATTAGACCATGATAAAACGCAACAATACATGCATACAAACACAGGAACATTCATCAGCTTCTGTTCATATTGCGGAATGTAGCTAAAATATCAGATTATGTAAATGATAGGACTAATTAAATAATTGGTAAGTGGTGGAAGCAAAAACCTGCATACACACCGGCCCCCCAGGACTGGAGTTGCCCACCCCTAATCTAGAAGTACAAAACATCGTGGAGCTTGGGTCATTTTGATTTCAATTCAGTAAATTCAGGAAATTAATTTAAATGATTATAATTTTCTATATTAGTGTTGTTTAAATCATTAATTGAATTGTAGTTGATTTTTTGTCTGAATTGACTGAGTTGAAATGGAATTGGCCGCAAACCCGATGTAGTCATGCCAATGATCTTAGCTGTTTAATTTGTCCCATCTGATAGTTGTGAGCTACAGCTGCAGACTGCATGTGTATCCCTGGTGAATTATTTTTACTGTGGTCTGATATAGGAGTGAACCAGCACACCTGTTTGAAACAATAAGTCAGAATAATTACCAGCAAACACACTCCAGCCCTCCAGGTATGGAGTGGTGCTAGAGAATGATGCTACAAAATGATCTGTTTAAACAAATGTGTGCATTCTCTAGCACCACTCCTCACCAAACTCCCAACTAGCAAAGGGTTCCCCACTTATTGATGCTTCAATCACTGTCAAAATCACCTCGTACTCTCTCATCTGAACTATGGTAGGGCCACACTGACCGGTTTACCAGCATGTGTCATCACCTAACGTTACTTCTTGCTTTATATCAGAATACAGATAAAGAGACATCGCTGCATACCCTTACGATTTCATACTTGAGCACAGTTGAAGTAAAATTAAAGTTTATATAACTATAGTTCAGGTAAATTTAAAGTATTACATTTTTTACATTGAGTGTTTTGTGGAAGTGCAGTACAGTTCAGGCTATAATCTGGACTGTACTGCTCAGTGTCATGTTTCCATGGTGAGGGATATAGTGTGTAGAACACTTTCCAACATTACAGTACGATCTGGGTTCGAACCGCAACTAGGCCTACATGTACCTGCTAAACCACAGACTAGAAAATAGACACTGAAATGGCCAAGCTAAGGTCCTTCTCCATTACTTTGTGATGCATTGGACTGACCAGTTACAATCTTTGTCTATAAGCTTGGCAAAAGTGTGAATGACATACCTGTAGAGAAACATGAACTGCTCTTTGTAGGATTTCCGGCCTAGTCTTGAGCTCATCGTCATTGTGTAGGGATGCTTTTTATTGACCCTGATAAATATACATAATGAGAAAAAAACATGATCAGCTTTTTAAAGATGGCAGTTCTCTACTGCTGTTATATACTGTGATACTATAGTACTTCAGGATGTACAGTAAAGCTGGATGAGGAGAATGACTAATGACTAATGGGAACATATAAACTAAGCGAATAGCCCCTTTTCCTGTCAGCTGGACTGGCTCAGGTCTCAAAAACAGACTCTGTTTTCAGAATGGTTTCAAAGGGCAGGGATTTACACTAATTTCATAATGTTAATCAAGCAGAAAATTATCCTTCATCCAGATTGATTTTAAATTGTGGTTAGGAAAAAAACTTTTTTTTAAATTTGCTATTGGACACTGGATCTCAACAAAAAACGTTTCAGATGAACAAAAATGCTAAGATACTCACACATAGCCTACAAAGCACCGTCTGTAAGTCATTCATTAAAACTTGAAAAAACTGCCTGCCATTAAAAGTATTGATATCAAAATCAGGCCAAGTTACTACAAACAATATTGGCTATCGTAGCTCACACTAATTAAAGAATAACTACACCCACTGTCTCAGCCTGTCTCCGCCTACTACACAATTTTGAAAAATACTTTGTGGGGTGAGCGAGGGAGAGGGATGGGGGCACAGGAGCTGTGTCCATCGTCATTTGCATAAATTAACGTAAATTGTACAAATGATTTTGTATAACTCGGATCAAACTGTCAAACTAGACATTGCACATCAAATATGAATCAAGATTCAGCAACTGCATGGCCTATTTCTCACCTCAAATATTTTCAGAAACATATTTTAGTGGACTATTTAGGTGGAATAAGATAATTGAACAGGATGCCACATTGTTCCGATTTAAAAATGTGGAGCCGAAACAAAAGTAACGTAGCGGGTCTAACCAATCAGGTGCCGGCTGTTTACGTTGTGGGTGACAACAATTATCCATATGACGTAGAGGTACCTCTAAAGACGTACTCTGACATCAAGATTGGGGTGGGGGCAGTGTGGGGAGCAGAAAGGAAATTTCAACCATTAGGGGCAGCACAAAGACGCTTATTCAATTCAATTTTATTTGTATAGCGCTTTTTACAGAGAACTGTCACAAAGACACTGCACAGGGAAAAATGTCTTATGTCTTATGATATACAATATTATTTCAGAATTGTTGAAATAAGGGAATGCATGAATTAGTTTAATTATAAGGTAGGCACACAAACACGTTTACAGCAAATAAAAAGTGATCTAGAGTGTAGTCCTTTAAACTCTATTCCAAAGCAATGCTAACCAATCTTTCCTAAATTATTTCATGTAACTTGGCCCTGTGTTTTTTCATCTTACCATCTGAAGCGAATGTGGTCATTCAAACTTTAGAAGTAAAATAACAAAAATTACCTCATGGACGAACACATCATTTCAGTTAATGTTTTAAACAGTTGAGGAAAAATGACACTCCAGAAAGGATATGTTCATACTTGGTTGTGAAGTTAATTGTAGAAAATGTACAGATTTTGAAATGCTTGATGCTGCTGGACATTTTTCTAGCACCATATAACATTTAATTTACGAACAGATATTTATACTAAGAAACATCATTTACAATAGAGAAAGGGGGAATGAATAAATACATACAAATAAAAATTAGAAATATTTACACCTACTAAATATCTTAAATATTGAATTTATTCAATATTGAACAAACCTATCCAGACATATGTTTGCCCCATTGATGTAGCCTACTGTATGTTTGTGGGTCAGATGAAGGCAAATAAGTAAAATAGTACTAATTATTTTAACATGTCAAATAAATACAAATGTTATTTCTGAACACAATTTTGTGATCAAAAGAATGTCTAGGCTCTGTTGGACCACAGGTTTCTATTCTAATACAAGTATTTAAAATTAATAACAATAATAATAATAATGCATTTTATTCATGCTATGCTTTTCATAGCCCCAAAGCACTGGATGCGATCATATCCTATAGTCTACTCATTTCATGAGGTCAGAACGTGCAGAAGTTAATGTTTTTAAGGGCTGAGAGTTTGCGGTCATTGTGGTTATTCCTGTAGGAAACCCTGAAAAGTGCCAAACTGTCCTACTGTATATGTATGGGGCATGCCCCACCAAGCCGTAACTTGGCAGATGGCATACCTGCCATCCCAATTTGAAATAAAACAATGTGTAAGAATTACAGATTTTTATACATAGTTCCATATGTTCCATTTTAGGTGACCAAAAGATTATTAAAATGGGGGAATAAATATGTGAATAACCACAAATTAAAGTTGACAGTCTGCATTATATCCTCATATACACAAATAGCACAGTTGAAGTAGAAAGTTTACATACACCTTAGCCAAATCCATTTAAACTCAGTTTTTTTTACAATTCCTGACATTTAAAGGAGCTATATGTAACACATTTACTGTACTAAATCATAAAATGACCATGATATGTCATCAGAGATTAAGGAAACATGCTAAGTCAAAATACTGGCTTCTCCGACAACAATACTACAGCCAGTATGTTCTCCTTTGAAATTTCCATTCCGGGTCGGAACGTCTGTATTTGTTTTGGCCTGTGTGATTCACTATTCTCCGAGTTGACTCCACCCACTGCCCATTACGAACAACCAGATGTACTCCGGCACTCTGACAGCCGATTTACGAATGCCTAAGCTAAGTTCAACATTGTTTTCATTTAGCTAGCTAGCTAAAGATTTAAATATACACTGCCCGTCCAAAAAAAAAGTCGCCGTTGCACCCGTCATGCATAGTGCCCACTGTACAAGCCTCTGGAGGCAGTGTTATGATCTGGGGTTGCTTCAATTGGTCAGGTCTAGGCTCAGCAACATTATGCAGCAATAAAATGAAATCAGCTGAGTACCTGAATGTACTGAATGACCAGGTTATCCCATCAATGGGCATATTCCAGGACGACAATGCCAAGATTCATCGGGCTCAAATTGTGAAAGAGTGGTTCAGGGAGCATGAGGAATCATTTTCAAACATGAATTGGCCACCAGAGTCCTGACCCTAACCCCATTGAAAGTCTTTGTGATGTGCTGGAAAAGACTTTACAGAGTGGTTTGACTCTCCCGTCGTAAATACAAGATCTCAGCCAAAAATGAATGCAACTCTGGACGAAAATAAATGTTGTGACATTGCATAAGGTTGTTGAAACAATGCCATGATGAATGCATGCCGTAATCAAAGCTAAAGGCGGTCCAACGAAATATTAGAGTGTGCGACTTTTTTTTTGGACGGGCAGTGTATATATGTATACATTGAATGAATAATCCTTGGACTACAGTACTACCAATAAAGCGCTTAAGTTCACTCTACGTCCTATATCATCCACGAGCAAACAAACTCAATACAGCCAGATAAAACGTAAGTAATTTACGGGGTCTAATGGCTGCTTTCGCCCTTTTTCGTCCATCTCTCACTCTGTCTCTCCTTCTTGGGCTGTCTCTTGCTCTGTGTGCGATATGTTTAGTTATTTCTTCTCCGTTGTTAATGATAACTTTACCTGTGATAAGTGTAAGTTAAATGCTAGGTTGACGGAGAAGATTGCTGAATTGTAAACTCGCATCCACACCTTACACGAAATTCGAGATACTGAAATGTTTTTAGAATCTTTTACGGTTCCGGATGCACCAGTTAGCCTGTCTTTAAGTAGGACCCCGGCAGAGCCTCTGCAGCAAGGCGGGTGGATTACAGTTCGGGAACGTAGTCGAAAACCTATGCCTCCACCAGTGCACAAACAACCCATTCACGTTTCCAACAGGTTCTCCCCCCTCAGTAACGCACCGGCTGTGAAACCTGTTAAAAAAATAACTCTGGTGATTGGCGACTCTATTTTAAGAAACGTGAATTTAGCGACACCAGAGACCATAGTCCAATGTATCCCAGGGGCCAGAGCGACCGACATCGAAGCAAACTTAAAAGTGCTGGCTAAACATAAGTTCTCTAAAATTGCAAGGTGCAGCGATTCTCTCCGAGCCCCTCCCCCCAGCCGGAAGCAGCCGCCAATTGCTGCTCCCACAGGGCGCCGGCTATGCTCGGATCTGGCAGGACCGGGGCGCGAACCCCGATCCTCGGAGCACAACTGTATATTACACAACCGCTTTTACCGCTGTACTACCGCGACGGCCTATCCTCTTACACAGATTTCTGCTTGTTCCCAAAAACTGTGCCCAGGTTCCATGCTATTGAGACAGTGTCTGTCCCCCGACCTAAAGTAGGCATTGCTAAGAAGCCCATTAGGGGTGTTTGTATGGCTAATTTAAAAAAAAATCAGACCCTGTCATTCTACTAATAATGGGGCTGAACAAACAAAGCTAAAAATTGGCTTGATTAATATCAGATCACTAGCCCCTAAGGCAACTCTTATAAATGAATGAATTACTGATCACCAAGTTGAGATCCTATGCTTAACTGAAACTTGGCTTAAAATTGATGAATATATTGCATTAAATGAATCCACTCCTCCTGGTTACAGTTATACACACGATCCCTGTCTGACGGGTCGTGGAGGTGGTGTTGCTGCTATATATAATTCTAATTTCTTTGCTACTCTGAAATCTGCCTACAAATTTAACTGTTTTGAAGTGCTTGTTCTCAGTTTTGCACATCCAGACAGAAAAGCAATCAGTTTTACCCTTGTAATTTTATATAGGCCACCAGGTCCATAGTGTTTTTTTACTTGAGTTTGCTGATTTCCTTTCCAGCCTGGTTGTCAATTCAGATAAAATAGTAATTGTAAGTGATTTTAATATTCATATGGATAGTGAAGGTGATCCTCTCAGATCAGCATTCTTGTCAATCATTGAACTCAATGGCTTTAATCAACATATACATCAGTTCACCCATTCTCATAGCCATACTCTTGATCTGGTCTTAACGTATAATACAGAAATAGCAAACATAGCAGTCATGCCTAAAAATCCTGTGTTATCAGACCATTATTTAATTACCTTTCACCTTTTACAAGTCTGTCATGTGCCATCAGATACTACATGACAGAATTGATCTCCACACTCGCTGAGATGGGCATTTCTGGGACTGCCCTCTCTTGGTTTGTATAATATCTCACTGATAGAACCTAACAAGTCTCCTGGAAGGGTTCCGTCTCTGCTCCCTGTCCCCTGTCTACAGGAGTCCTGCAGGGATCTGTACTGGGTCCTCTGCTGTTCTCTATGTATACTAAGTCTCTTGGTTCAGTAATTAATTCACATGGCTTCTCATACCATAGCTATGCTGATGATACTCAACTCTTCCTCTCTTTCCCTCCCTCTACCCCACAGGTTAAGGAGAGGATATCTGCTTGTCTGACTGACATCTCTGAGTGGATGGCTACCCATCACCTGAAGCTCAACCTTGACAAGACAGAGCTCCTCTTCATGCCGTACAAGACCTCCCCACTACATGACCTCTCCATCACCGTTGACGGGACCGTGGTAGCTGCCTCCTGCTCTGCAAGGAACCTGGGGGTGGTCCTGGACGACCAGCTGGACTTCAAAGAGCACATCAGGGTGACGGCACGGTCCTGCAGGTTCCTCCTGTACAACATCAGGAGGATTCGACCGTACCTGACCACCTACTCCACCCAGCTTCTTGTCCAGACCATGGTCACCTCACGCCTGGACTACTGCAACTTCCTGCTCGCAAGCCTACCGGCCTGCGCCATTCTGCCTCTTCAACTGATCCAGAATGCAGCTGCCCGGCTTGTGTTCAACCTCCCGAGATTTTCACATGTAACCCCCCTGCTGAGGTCACTCCACTGGCTGCCAGTTGCAGCCAGGATCAGGTTCAAAGTTCTGACCCTGGCCTACACTGCAGCCAATAGGACAGGCCCCGCCTACCTGCAGGACTTAATCCAGAACTATGTTCCTGCTCGACCACTTCGCTCTTCTACAGCAGGGTGACTCGCACTTCCCCCCCTCCGTGTCAACGGCTCTCGTTCGTCGCGACTGCGGAGCTTTTCCACCTTAGCTCCTCAGTGGTGGAATTAACTTCCCATTCCCCTACGTTCTACTCAAACCCTGCCTGCATTCCGTCGAGGCCTGAAGACACACCTCTTCAGACTCTACCTTGACTGATATTCTAACCTAGGAATATCAGTTCCCTGTGTTTACTAGTTCCCTGTGTTTTTCCTGTCTGTTTGTTATAGTTTATAATAGTATTTAGAATAGTAGTATAGCTGATTTACCCACAGCTTACTGTGAACTACAGTCAACGTTCATTACTAGGGATAGCTGCTCTCTGTATGTACTTATTGTACGTCGCTTTGGATAAAAGCGTCTGCTAAATGAATGTAATGTAAATGTAAATGTACATTCTACTTTAGTCGTAAGCTTTCCTCCAGATCTGCAAATGATTTTATTAATGAGCTCCCAGGCTAATTTGTGTACTGTGGGGATTTTCTTGGCTCCAGCCAAAATGCGTACACAAATGCAGACATAAACTCAATTGATCAGCTGACTGACAACATTAATAATGTACTTATTAGAACCCTGGATACTATCGCACCTCTTAAGAAGAGGAAAGTCTGCAATAAGAAACTAGCTCCCTGGTACAATGACCATACTCGTGCTCTCAAACAAGCTTCACGCCAACTTCAGCGCAAATGGCGTTCCTCTAAATTGCAGCTGTTCCTCCATGCCTGGAAAGACAGCCTTCTCTATTATAAACATGCCCTTATCACAGCGCGTTCCTTATATTTCTCTACTTTGATAGATG
Source organism: Synaphobranchus kaupii (assembly GCA_029718625.1). NCBI lineage: Eukaryota > Metazoa > Chordata > Actinopteri > Anguilliformes > Synaphobranchidae > Synaphobranchus > Synaphobranchus kaupii. Next base: position 24,171,661 of record CM056380.1, read on the forward strand.
AAAATAGAAACAATCCTAGGCACCTGTTTAACACTGTTGCCCGACTGACTAAGAATCATGTTGATCCCTGTGTTTCAATCCCATTTAGTAGCAATGACTTTATGAATTTCTTTGATGACAAAATTACAAAAATCAGGGACAAGATTCAAAGTTCTTCTACCACCCCTCATACAGGGTCTGCCCTTCCGTCCACTCAACACTTGGATGCAGAATTTTCAGATGGACGGGTGGCCTATCTGAACTCCTTTGCTCCAATAGATCTCACTGAATTTAATACTGTATCTTCTACCTGTCTTCTAGACCCTATCCCAACAAAGCTACTGAAGGAGCTACTGCCAGTGATTGGAACACCACTGTTGCATATTGTCAATGCTTCTTTAGCCTCTGGACATATACCACCGACTCTCAAACTTGCAGTCATCAAACCCCTTCTTAAGAAGCCAAACTTGGATATGAACGACTTGTCTAACTATAGGCCTATCTCGAACCTTCCATTCCTCTCTAAAATAATAGAAAAGGTCATTTCAAAACAACTTTGGTCATTTTTGCACCCTAATCAAATATTGGAAGTTTTTCAATGTGGTTTTCGACCCTTTCATAGCACTGAAACAGCCCTAGTCAAAGTATTCAATGACCTACTCCTTTCTTCTGACAGTGGCTACATCTCTGTACTCATGCTTCTAGATTTAAGTGCAGCATTTGACACAGTTGATCACCTCATCCTTCTGGATAGGCTTGAAAATATTGTTGGCCTCCATGGACTGGCTCTTTCCTGGTTTAGATCATACTTATCAGACCGATATCAAATTGTGAATCTTAACAATGACTCCTCCTATACGTCTAGGGTTAGATATGGAGTACCACAAGGATCTGTCTGTGTGCCTTTGCTTTTCTCTCTATACATGCTTCCCCTGGGACAAATCATTCGTAAACATGGCATTAACTTCCACTGCTATGTAGATGACACCCAGCTGTATCTATCAGTGAAGCCTGATGAAGTTGTCCAGCTGTCAAAGATGGAAGCTTGTCTTATAGATATAAAGGAATGGATGACCCATAACTTTCTCTTGCTAAACTCTGATAAGACAGAGGTCATGGTAGTGGGGCCCAAGTCCCTGAGATGCAAACTATCTGGCTATATGCCTAACATTGATGGAATTTCAATCACTTCAAGTGCTGTCATTAAAGATCTTGGTGTTACGTTTGATCCAGATCTCATATTTGATACACACATTAAAGACATCTCTAGGGTTGCTTTCTATCACTTAAGGAATATCTCAAAAATTTGAAAAATACTGTCCCTACATGATGCTGAAAAGCTAGTCCATGCTTTTGTTACTTCTAGATTAGATTACTGTAATGCTCTTTTGTCTGGATGTGCAAATTCCTCTCTGAAAGGGCTTCAGCTAATTCAAAATACAGCAGCTCGTATTCTCACGAGAACTAGCAGATTTGAACACATCAGCCCAGTGTTAGCTTCACTTCACTGGTTGCCAGTCAAATTTCGAATAGACTATAAGATTCTGTCACTTACCTTTAAAGCCTTACATGGGCTTGCCCCCTTATATTTACGTGATTTACTTTTCCCTTATAATCCCTCACGGACGTTCGCAGGGCACAGGCCTCCTTGTTATTCCTAGAATAGCTAAAAGTACCATAGGTGGTAGAGCCTTTTCCTATCGTGCTCCTCTCCTATGGAACAAATTGCGGGGTGCAGACACTATCAGTTTATTTAAAGCTCGGCTTAAAACCCATCTTTTTAGTCTGTCCTATAGTTGAGGGGCAGGAGTGGGTGGCTGGCATAAGCTATAGAGTCTCTGGTGGACTGAGCGGTCAGTGCTGTCACTGGATCATTATTGGTAGTGCTGTGTTAAGCTGGACCAGTCATGGTCTGGTGGTGACTGTCTCAAGCCTGCCCTCATGGCTGTATTGGCCCATGCCTCTGTTTAGCCCTTAGCTATGCTGCCATAACCTTATTCTGCCGGGATTTCCTTATCGCACGCAGGCACCTCTGTCTCTCCTGCTCTGCTTGTTCTGCTACAATCTGAACCCCCTAACAATGTTTTTTTTCTTTTTTCCAAGCCCAAGTTTCCTGAGTTTCCCGAGCCCTCCCCCCGCCCCCCTCCTGGCCCTGAGCTCCAGCCGAAGACCAGCTAGGCGCCCCCCACCTGCCACTGCTGATCTCTACATGACGGAGTCATCAGAGTAGAATACCTCCCTATGAAATAATCAACCCATAGGCCAGTGGAGGATGGGCATCCCCCCAATAGCCAGGTTCCTCTCGAGATTTCTTCCATCGGGGAGTTTTTTCTCACCACTGTATGAGGGTTTTCTCTCCCTACTAGAGAGTTTTTACCTCTGCTTGGGGCTTAGAGCTGGCATTTCCCATTTCCCCTTTCCTCCCCTTTCTGTTCTGTAAAGCATCTTTGTGACAGTCTTGAGATGTTGCTTCAATATATCCACATAATTTTCCTTCCTCATGATGCCGTCTATTTTATGAAGTGCACTGTCCCTCCTGCAGCAAAGCACCCCCACAACATGATGCTGCCCCCCCGTGCTTCACAGTTGGGATGGTGTTCTTCGGCTTGCAAACCTCACCCTTTTTCCTCCAAACATAACGATAGTCATTATGGCCAAACAGTTCAATTTTTGCTTCATCAAACCAGAGGACATTTCTCCAAAAAGTAAGATCTTTGTCCCCATGTGCAGTTGCAAACTGTAGTCTGGCTTTTTTATGGCGGCTTTGGAGTTGTGGCTTCTTCCTTGCTGAGCAGCCTTTCAGGTTATGTCGATATAGGACTCGTTTTACTGTGGATATAGATACTTTTGTACCTGTTCCCTCCAGCATCTTCACAAGGTCCTTTGCTATTCTGGGACAGACTTGCACTTTTCGCATCAAAGCACGTTTATCTCTAGGAGACAGAACACATCTCCTTCTTGAGTGGTATGACGGCTGCGTGGTGCCATGGTGTTTATACTTGCATACTATTGTTTGTACAGACGAACGTGGTACCTTCAGACTTTGGAAATTGCTCCCAAGGATGAACCAGACTTGTGGAGGTCCACAATTTTCTTTCTGAGGTATTGACTGATTTATTTTGATTTTCCCATGATGTCAAGCAAAGAAGCACTGAGTTTGAAGATAGGCCTTAAAATACATCCACAGGTACACCTCCAATTGACTCAAATAATGTCAACTAGCCTATCAGAAGTTTCTAAAGCCATGACATCATTTTCTGGAATTTTCCAAGCTGTTTAAAGGCACAGTCAACTTAGTGTATGTAAACATCTGACCCACTGGAATTGTGATATAGTGAATTAAAAGTGAAATAATCTGTAAACAATTGTTGGAAAAATTACTTGTGTCATGCACAAAGTAGATGTGTATACTATACACTATAGTTTTCTAACATGAAATCTGTGGAGTGGTTAAAAATTAGTTTTAATGACTTCAACCTAAGTGTATGTAAACTTCCAACTTCAACTGTACAGTATGTTTCATTTTGAGGTTAATGTGCTGGAATACTGAAGCATACTGTCCAAAATGCCCTTTGCCACAGTATTGTATCTTGTCACGCCCCTTAATTTATTTTCAGAAAATGCATCAAATTGGAATGTTCTGGCTTCAAAGGGAAGCAGAATTTGCAACATTAAGAATATAGAGCTGAGTATTAATGTGTGAAAACTCTTACTTATTCAGCTCCTTGAGGAATGTCATCATGGCTGTCCCTTTCACATCAACCACCTCAAGGATCAGGATGATTCCATAACGGGATACGATCTGGGAGGCAACAGCAACAGGAGGTATTCAGCCATGATACAATCCCACTGCATAAATAAATATATAATTCCAATCTGAATTATGATGACAGCAGAGGCTTTCTTCTAGCTAGCCTTCGAAATGTATGCTTGTTGGCATAAAGGTGGCGTCTAATGGTACTTTTGGAGACTTGGTGACCCCAGGATGCAACCAACTTCTGCAAATTCTCCAACTCTGATTCTTGGAGAAATCTTTGCCTCTTGAACAATCCTGCTCACTGTGCATGGGGGCAAACTACACTCGCTGCCTTTTCCAGGCAGTTTCATCAGAGCTCCAGTTGCTTTAAACTTATTAATCATTGCCCTAATGGTGGAAATAGGTAGTTGCTGACATTAAGCTAATTTTCTATAGCCATTGCCTGATCTATGAAGGTCAACAACCTAATTTCATTTGCGTGTTCTCTGATCTTCCCAGGGTGCGTTCCAATACTCAAAAAATCCATCCTCCTCTCCTCCGTGCCCCGAAAGCCGATCTTTGTGTTTTAATCTAATGTTGCTGATTGCATATTAATTACATATTAATTAATATCTTGACACAAACTGCAATGTCAGGTACATTATATACTGTACTTGAAACGTACAGGCAGTTTTGCATACTTCTGGGTCAGAAACAAGTGGAGGAGAAGAGTGGAGGAAAGGAGGTGACCAGTGAAGAATATTGGGACACACCCCCAATGTTGATGGATGACTAAGGTTGTGTCCCAATATTCTTCACTCCTCGCCTTCTTTCCTCCACTCGTCTCCCCGGAAATATGCAAAACAGCCTGTACATTTCAAATAGAAGTGTTTGCATGTACACTACACAATGTACCTGACATTGCGGTTTGCCTCGAGATATTAATTAATATGTAATTAATATGTAATCAGCAACATTAGATTAAAACACAAAGATTGGTTTCTGGGGCACGGAGGAGAAAAAAAAAGGTCCTTTTTCCTTTCCTTGCAGATTTTCCTTGACCTCGCTAGAAAACGTGACGGGGGTCAAGGGAAGGATGGAAGGAGAGACTTACAAGGAATCTAGTGTAACTGTGGAATTCAAACCTCCTTCTCTACCTTGCGTCATGATATTGACGTGACTGTTCAACATACACTTCACAAAAAATTACTACAAAAGGCGAATCATTGCCTACTGTATTTAACTTGAACTGTCCATTTTATTTCGGTGAAATTTTGCCTCTCAATAAATTTGGTGTATTGTCTGATTATGTCATTGTTTACTTAATGAAAAGGATAGTCCAGAGCATCCTTGGTGAAAGGACTGATAAAAGGAATCGTGAAGCTCCTTCCTTCTCAATGTAAGAAATTTGAATCGTCCTTAGCATGGCTGCCCGCAAAATTTTGTGCTTTGCGACTTTTCATTTTTACCCGTGACTACACTTTGAAAGTAGTCAATTTAGCTGTACAACTGCGGACATGGCAACACTGTTGAGACGTATTACGACCTGCTTATGACACATCCACAGTAGGGTTGGAAAATAGTATGGAGGATATTTTTTGCGGACTGCATGTCGCTACACAGTGCACATTGAACAGCACACTTCTGCCAGTGCACTGTACGCAGGAGACAGGGCGCAGTAGATAGGGCTCTGGTTCAGACACAACCTTGGAATGCAGCCATGGGACGCACCCTGAGGAGCTTTGTCCTATGTATCACCTCATATTTATACCCCAGTGAAACAGAAATTTGAGAATGCCTACATACATGGGAATAAACTTCAATTACTTTTTCTAGCATTGCCAATAATTGAGAAAATTTTAAAGATTAGATGTTTATCATATTTTGAGGTCACGCTGATGAACAATAAAGACATTTTTTATAGCCATTTTTGCTCCCAGGGTTGCCAATAATTCTGATGGGCCCTGTAGGAAGATAAATTCTCTTGAAGTCTCTGTATATTAAAATGATGGACAAGGGATTCTAAAAACTTCAAATAACCACAACATATCACAGAGGGATGTATCCACTACACACCAACCAAATATCTTTTGGTCTAAATCCACACCCTCAAACCGAGTGCCATGGACGGCGCTACACCGGGGCAAGGGTGGGCTATAGCCCCGTCACAAATTTGCTTAGCCCCGGTTTAGCCCCCCCAGGCATTTTAATAAAGTTTTTATAATTATAATAAAGAAATATATAAAAGTAAATCAACAATTCTAATCGCTTTCTGATATTCACCCTGGCTACGCAGCGTGTGTAGCCTACGCTATGATGTACGGGTGTGGGGATGTGTGTGTAGGGAGCTCACAGAAATGACAAAATAACGTAAACTGATTTCTAACGTTAGCAAACCAGTGTTTCCCATAGCCTACAATACATCAGGCCTACAGAGTTTGCTACCACGTCAAAAAATGTAAAATGGAAACGTCATTGTTTGAATACTAATTTAGCCTACTATCATTTTAAAATCAATAGAAAATGTGTTCGCATAAGCTCTCCATGTGATCCGTGTTCGGAAATGATCAACTACTCAACAGATTTGTGGAGTGTGTGGACTTCCCTCGGTCGCAACTCCCAAGTGTGAATTACAGTGTTTTGATTGGCGGTAGACTAATCTCACAACATTGGCTGCTTGGACATGCACAGATGATTAGATTTGGAAAGCGAATAACTAACCTAAATTAGCTAAATGATAATTTTCAATCTTCATCATCTCGACTTCAGCTAATAAGAGGAGCTTGTCTTCAAAGGTAATGTTAAAGATCTCATATTTCTTCCATGTAGCTCAATGTATAAGATAAGCCTAAATGAGATGGGGGAGAATGGTGACAGTGGTTGCTGTTCTGATAATACAGAAACCAACGCAAACGTTACGGTGCAGTTTATGAAACACGCCTAGGAGCGTAACTAACTCATAAGTAAAGTTTGCGATCTTCCTAAATGTCCCAATCGCAGAGCAGCGGTTAAACAACAATATTTTAGCCATCTTTTTTGACATAACGTTAAACTGATCATTTATCCTCTCTTCTCACGTCCTTTTTCATTATTTTCCGGTGTCTTATTTTCTTTGATGTCTGATATTTTTAAGTACTCATATTGATGAAGCCAAATGACATTTATAATGTCATTTCAATTTACAGAATTATACAATTCTGACTGTTTTATGGATGCTCTGCCACTTGTGCAGGCAGTGGAGAGAGGCAGGGCAGAAAGGAGTTTTATTGAGGTACCTAGTCTGTATACTGTAGCGGTTGTGTGTGTCAGTGCTGACAAAATCCACACGAACACCCCCCGCCCCCGCAGACACAAAAGCCATCTTGGGGGAAACACAGCTAACCTTAGCACCCCCATGTATTGACCTAGCCCACCCTTAGCCCAGGGAGAGAAAAGTTCCTGGCGCCGTCACTGCCGAGTGCCATCGACGTCACCCAGCCCTACATGTAAGGAGTCGGATTTCGAGAACCTGACGTGACTGAGAGGGGACCAGAAAGTCGCCCACAAGAAGTGGGACAACCACTAGAAAATAGGGGAAGGAATGTCCGCGAACGGAGCAGAGAAAACTAAGAACGGGAATGAAAGTCAAAGAATAGCGACCCAGAAAAGTGGGCGAAAAGCTTGCACACTCGAGCAGTAGTTAAAGAAAAGAAAGGAATAACCTCTACTTCTATATACTACGAGAGAGCTTAAATAAAGAGGTAATAAAGATATACGGTAAAGAAGGTTACTGTCTCAGAGAGGACAGAAAGGAAAACCAAGGCAAGGAACAGAAAGTGCAAACGAGAGAAAAACAAACTCCTAAAGGAATTTCTAAACGCACTAAGGCTAGTCCCGCCTTACTTTAATCGCACAAAGCTTGAAAGTAAAGTGGTCGTCTGTACCTATACTGGAGTACCTGGCCCTAGGTGGCAAAGTAAGACACATAATCGCCGGAACCGGAAAGCACAGCGCTTATATAGCCAGCTGAACACCTGAACAGGCATGGACGCCGTCCTGAAGCTGTGAGAGAAACCTCTGCAAAGAAGGAACGGCGACCTGCAAAACCATGACACTACATGTTTGAACCCCAAATACAGTGCGGCTGCTATCAGGAGATAAATATCATACACAAGCTTGCAATCAAGGTAAGTTAAGGTAAACGCAAAGCAGAGTATTGCAACCATTCGATCTAACGTTAGTCTATTTAAGGCAAGATAAATTGCCAGGCTAATGCACGTTCCGCACAAATCATTACACAATGGTAAGCAGGGCTTAACTTTTTGATCCACTTGTCCAAAGGACTCAGACTTTTTACTTGTCTGGAGGCTAAACTTACTTGTCCGAAACTGAAAATAAAGGCCTATTAAAAAAATAAATAAACAAGAGTTTTGGAGATTTATTCGCTTATTAACAACAATTACACAATGCCCGTACGTGTGCGTGCGTTTGCACCGTACACAAGCCTTGTTGGACGTGTAGCAGTTGGAAAGTTAGATTCTGTAGATTAAACCATGTAGGGTTGTAAATCGGGTGAAGGGCTGCTCTTCTTTGGCTACATAATAAGCAGTGTGTATTATATTGGCCATTTTCACCAACATATTTTCCTCCATCCTGTGAGGACAGGTTATGGTAGGGCATCAGGTCCCCTCTGTCTGATTCTGGCAGCAGCTTCAGTAAGCTGGTGTTGCTTGTCCCCCTGTCAGATTTTGCAAGATTTTATTGATAACATACAAAGCCCTTCATGGTGTAGCCCCTTCTTATATCTCTGAGCGTTTTATCCCTTACCGGCAGTGCAGCCTTAGGTCCGATGGCAGAGCTCTACTCACTCTTCCAAAGTTTAGGTTGAAATCCAAAGGTGATGTGGCTTTTGCTGTCAGGGCCCCTATGGAACAGCCTTCCAGACGCAATAGCCATCTCATCTTTTAAATCCCAATTGAAAACTCACTTTTATGGACTTGCTTTTAACTGATTATTTTTACATACATTGAGACTTTGTATTATATTTAATTATATTTATTTTTATTTGTTTCTTGCATTTCTTTTTTTTTTGTTCTTTTATTTTGTACAGCACTTTATAATCCAGTGTTTAAAAAAGTGCTATATAAATAAAGTTGTTGTTACTATTATTATTTGCATTGTTGGTCAACTTTGGAGCTTAACAGCCATATTGTTACGATCCTGATACGGGACGAACCCAAGTGCAACGACCAGGAGACAGATTACAGAAAGTGGAACTTTATTAAGCGTTGGGGTGGTCCCAAAGCTGTACACGGGAGCAAAACAGGTTAGTTAGTTAACACAGGATAGCGTCCAACTGAGGACTGCTCCAAGCCGGAGCTGGACTTGAAGAAACACGGAACTGTTCCAAGCCGGAACTGGGCTTGAACGGAGGTGTCTAAAACACCGGAACTGGACTGGAACTGGACTGGAACTGGACTGGAAACTGGATCGGAACTGGACTGGAAACTGGACCGGAAGGTCCACTCAGGAAACGGGAACGGCACGGAACTTGTTCCAAGCCGGAACTGGACTTGAACGGAGGTGTATAAAACACCGGAACTGGACTGGAACTGGACTGGGAACTGGACTGGAAACTGGACCGGGAGGTCCACTCAGGAAACGGGAACGGCACGGAACTTGTTCCAAGCCGGAACTGGACTTGAACGGAGGTGTATGAAACACCGGACCTGGACTGGAACTGGACTGGAAACTGGACCGGAAGGTCCACACAGGAACACAGGGGACGGCACGGAACTTGTTCCAAGCCGGAACTGGACTTGAACGGAGGTGTCTAAAACACCGGAACTGGACTGGAACTGGACTGGAAACTGGACTGGAGCTGGACTGGAAACTGGATCGGAACTGGGCTGGAACAGGACTGGAAACTGGACCGGGTAGCTTGAGTAACCGGGCAGAAAGCAGAGGTTAAAGGCAGGGTGTTGTGACAGGACTGTAGCTGGTGAATGCACCGCCGAGTTGGAAGGTGCGGCGTAGCTCGGGCAATACTGGCGTAAGCCGGCTGGCATGCAGAGGTCCTGGTACCGCAACACGAGTACGGGAGGTACGTAACACGGGGAGGACAAACACAGCTGCGGGAAGACTGGAACTGCGGCGTCTGGAGGTTTTGAAGGGAAACAGGTAAATGCATGCAGCAGCGAAAGTTTAGCAGAGATAGCTACCAGTCAGGAAACCAGGCGAACAGGTATGAACCAGCAGGCTCACAAACACTGGACCAGAAACGGGATACGAAACAAACACGGTAGGTTAGTCAACGAACTGGCGCTGAATAGCAGCCAGCCAGGGGTTTAAATGGTGCAGGAAGTGAAGGAGAAAACGAGAAACAGGTGTGATGTTAAATCAGGAGTGATTGCCGAAGCACAGCAGTGAGGAATGTGAGTAACGAGAGGGGCGAGTGATAGGCGGAAGCTAAAGTGGAAAATGAAACCAAAAGTACCCGAGGGAGACGCCCAGTCCACAGCCAGGAGGGAAACACGGACAAGGGATCCAACATGACACGGAAGGAAACAAGGAAAACATGGAAAACGGACAGGACGGGAACGGAACGTTACAGTACCCCCCCCTCAATGTACGCCACCTGGCGTACCCGGAGGCCTGGTCTTGTCAGGGAACTGTTCGTGGAAGTCTTGGATTACTGAATGGTCCAAGATCAGGCTCTTGTGGAGCCACGACCCCTCCCAGTCGACGAGGTATTGGAAACCCCGGCCCCTGCGGCGGATATCAATAACACGGTTCACCGTGTAGGCCGGGGCGTTGTCAACAACTCGGACGGGAGGAGGCGGGATGGTAGGGGTACTGAGGGGGCTGGAGGAGACAGGCTTAACCTGGGACACATGAAACACAGGGTAAACTTTGAGGGAGGCGGGGAGGGAAAGTTTAACAGACACCGGGTTAACTAGACAAATGATGGGGAAGGGACCAATAAAACGGGGCTGAAGCTTTCTGGATGAAGAGGGAAGGGAGATGTTTGCAGTGGAGAGCCAGACCTGCTGACCGGCCCTATACTGTGGGGCTGCGGTCCTGTGAAGGTCCGCCAGACGTTGGGAGCGGGAATTGGCGTGAAGGAGTGCGGTGCGTGTGAGTCTCCAAATGTTTTTACAACGAAGGACATGGGCCCTAACAGAGGGGACAGCTATCTCGGCCTCCTGGGTCGACAGAAGAGGGGGTTGATAGCCTAAAGCACACTCAAACGGGGATAGGCCAGTAGAGGCACTCTTAAGGGAGTTATGTGCGTACTCGACCCAGGGGAGAAAACGGCTCCAAGAGGCAGGATTGCGCACTGTAACGCACCGCAGGGCGGCCCCCAGGTCCTGGTTCGCCCTCTCTGCCTGACCATTAGACTGGGGATGGAAACCCGAGGAAAGACTAGGAGAGGCACCCAGGGCTGCACAGAACGCCCTCCAAACTCGGGAGGAGAACTGGGGCCCACGGTCTGACACGATGTCAGAGGGGATCCCGTGCAGCCTGACCACGTGTAGCACCAAGAGCTCAGCGGTTTCAAGGGCGGACGGGAGCTTGGGGAGGGGAACAAAGTGAACCGCCTTGGAGAACCGGTCCACTATTGTCAGAATGACGGTGTTACCTTCTGACAACGGCAGACCGGTTACGAAGTCCACACCAATGTGACTCCAAGGACGGCCAGGGACGGGGAGGGAAAGGAGAAGACCGGAGGGAGGCTGGTGGGAAGCCTTGCTCCTGGCGCACACCGAGCAGGCCAGGACGAAGGCACGGGTATCCCCTTTAAGGGTAGGCCACCAGAAACTCCTCCTGACGAGGGCGATAGTTCTGGCGACACCTGGGTGACATGCCAGGCACGAGGCGTGAACCCATTCGAGGACCTGGGAGCGGACGGAATCGGGGACAAAAAGACAGGAGTTAGGGTTATTGCGGGGGTCCGGTTGGGAAGTCTGGGCGGCCTTCACAATGCCCTCAATCTCCCAGGAGACCGCAGCCACCACACAGGAGGCCGGCAAAATGGGCTCCGGATCAGCAGGACTGGAGGGAGGGGAAAAAATGCGGGACAGGGCATCTGCTTTAATATTACGGGAACCAGGGCGGAAAGAAACAGAGAAATTAAAGCGTGCAAAAAATAACGACCATCTAGCCTGACGAGAATTGAGCCTCTTGGCAGATCTTAAATAAATGAGGTTTTGATGGTCGGTAAAAACAAGAAAAGGGGTACCTGCCCCCTCCAGCCAGTGGCGCCACTCCTCAAGAGCCAGTTTTATCGCCAGCAGTTCCCGATCCCCGACATCGTAGTTCCTCTCGGCGGAGGACAGCCTCCGGGAGAAGAATGCGCAGGGATGGAGCTTGCTATCAGAGGCGGACCGTTGAGACAGAATGGCCCCCACGCCGGTGTCGGAGGCATCCACCTCAACGACAAACTGCCGAGAAGTGTCAGGGTGAAGGAGGATAGGTGCTGAGGAAAACCGAGCCTTGAGTAGCTCGAAAGCTCGCTGGGCATCGGAATTCCAACAGTAAGGCAGGGCAACGGAAGTGAGTTTAGTCAGGGGAGCAGCAATGGAACTGTAATTGCGAATAAAGCGGCGGTAGAAATTTGCAAACCCCAGGAACTGTTGAAGGTGCTTGCGGGAGGTGGGTTGGGGCCATTCTGTCACCGCCTTGATTTTCACAGGGTCCGCCCGGATACTGCCCTCCTCGATAATGAAGCCGAGGAACGGGACCGTGGAAGCGTGGAAGGAACATTTCTCAGCCTTAACAAACAGCTGATTCTCCAACAGCCGCTGGAGAACCTCTCGAACGTGACGGACATGCTCCTGCGGGGATTGAGAAAAAATTAAAATATCATCGATATAAACAAAAACGCTCCTCCCTAGGAGGTCCCGCAGGACGTCGTTCACCATGCTCTGGAAGACTGCTGGGGCGTTAGTAAGGCCGAAAGGGACCACCAGGTATTCGTAGTGGCCCAACGGGGTATTAAAAGCAGTCTTCCACTCGTCCCCCTCACGGATACGCACCAAGTGATACGCATTCCGGAGGTCGAGCTTGGTGAACGTCACAGCTGGAGAGAGGGCTTCAAAGGCGGTGTTAATGAGGGGAAGAGGGTATTTGTTACGGATGGTGACCTGGTTGAGGCCCCGGTAGTCGATGCAGGGTCGCAGGGAGCCATCCTTCTTCCCAACGAAGAAGAACCCTGCACCGACTGGGGATGAAGAGGGACGGATAATACCCGAAGCGAGGGAGTCGTGGATGTATTCCTCCATGGCTAGTTTCTCCGGTCCAGACAGACTGTAGAGGCGTCCCGATGGCAGTTTAGCTCCAGCCAGTAGGTCAATGGCGCAGTCATACGGCCTGTGAGGAGGTAAGGACAGAGCACGTGATTTAGAAAATACTTGCGCGAGGTCGTGATACTCGCTGGGAACATTCGTTAAATCCGGTATAGGTTGCATGGAACAGGGTTTACTGGGCCCCGGAGGGGGTAGTGCAGAACGGAGACAGCTGGCTAGACAGTGGGCACTCCACGCCAGGATGCGACCGGCTTTCCAGTCAATATGGGGATTGTGGAGGCGAAGCCAGGTCTGACCTAAAACCAGAGCAGATTGTTGGGAGTTAATCAGTAATAGCTGAATGGACTCCCGATGATTGCCAGATAGAATTAATTGGATAGGAACGGTGGAGTGGGTAACTAACCCCAACCTCCTACCGTCCAGAGCTAGAGCTGAAATGGGTGAAGTGAGACGTTCCGTGGGAATGCCGGCCCTCCTGGCGAAGGTGATATCCATGAAGCTGGCGTCAGCTCCGGAGTCAATTAGGGCCGAAGAAGATAGGGTCTTGTCCCTCCAAAGGAGAGTAGCCTTGAACATGAGGCGGTCCTGGGCAGCATGGTTGGGGACGATGGGGCTCGTCAGTACGCCCAGTCTTACTGGCGAGCCCCTTCTTTTGGGCGAATGGGACAGGAGGCGATCTGATGGCCAGGCTTGCCGCAATAGAAACAGGATCTGGTGCGCTGACGGCGCTGACGCTCCTCGGGATTGACCGCAACTCTGCCCAGTTGCATGGGCTCTTCCTCGGACCCGCCCGTAGGCGCCCGAGATCCAGTGATGGAGTGTGAATGAACATTAGAGACGACGGAGGGCGAATGACGCCCGGAACTTCCTCCCCGCTCCCGGGCCCGGATGCGGAGACGATTATCGATGGCTATAGCGAGGCTGATGAGGCTATTAAGGGAGTTGGATTCCTCCCGAGTGGCAAGCTGGTCCTTGAGTTCCTCGCTGAGAGCTTGGCGGAAAGCCCCCTGGAGGGAGGCGTCATTCCATCCTGACTCCGCGGCGAGGGTACGAAACTGAATGGCCATTTCTGCGACACTGCGGTTGCCTTGGCGAACTTGAAGCAGACGCTGGGTAGCGTCACGTCCACAGGTCGGGTGTTCAAACACACGTCGCATCTCTGCCGTAAAGGCTGCGAAGTTGCTGCATAACGGAGCCTGGCTGTCCCAGATGGATGTAGCCCACTCCAGGGCGCTCCCTCCCAGGCTGCTCATAATGAACGCGATCTTGCTGGAGTCAGAGGCGAAGGAGGAGGGCTGCATCCGAAACACTATGTCACATTTAAGTAGAAATTCACGACATCTCCCCAACCCCCCGCGATATAACTCGGGGTGTTGTACACGGGGCTCACGGCTGGAAGTGGGAGCCGGTGCCTCCGGATGGGGTTCGGGAGAGGAAGGAGTAGGGTTGGCTGGAATCCGTAGTAGCGGTTGGTGGAGCGAAAGTTGGGATACTTGCTCCGTGATGCCCCTAACTACTTCCAGCACATCATCCAAACGGCGACCCTGTTGGTCGCTGATCGCAGTTTGGCAGGAGAAGGCGTGGCGAATCTGTTCCAGATCGGCTGGGTCCATATTGTTGGCCAGTTCGTTCTGTTACGATCCTGATACGGGACGAACCCAAGTGCAACGACCAGGAGACAGATTACAGAAAGTGGAACTTTATTAAGCGTTGGGGTGGTCCCAAAGCTGTACACGGGAGCAAAACAGGTTAGTTAGTTAACACAGGATAGCGTCCAACTGAGGACTGCTCCAAGCCGGAGCTGGACTTGAAGAAACACGGAACTGTTCCAAGCCGGAACTGGGCTTGAACGGAGGTGTCTAAAACACCGGAACTGGACTGGAACTGGACTGGAACTGGACTGGAAACTGGATCGGAACTGGACTGGAAACTGGACCGGAAGGTCCACTCAGGAAACGGGAACGGCACGGAACTTGTTCCAAGCCGGAACTGGACTTGAACGGAGGTGTATAAAACACCGGAACTGGACTGGAACTGGACTGGGAACTGGACTGGAAACTGGACCGGGAGGTCCACTCAGGAAACGGGAACGGCACGGAACTTGTTCCAAGCCGGAACTGGACTTGAACGGAGGTGTATGAAACACCGGACCTGGACTGGAACTGGACTGGAAACTGGACCGGAAGGTCCACACAGGAACACAGGGGACGGCACGGAACTTGTTCCAAGCCGGAACTGGACTTGAACGGAGGTGTCTAAAACACCGGAACTGGACTGGAACTGGACTGGAAACTGGACTGGAGCTGGACTGGAAACTGGATCGGAACTGGGCTGGAACAGGACTGGAAACTGGACCGGGTAGCTTGAGTAACCGGGCAGAAAGCAGAGGTTAAAGGCAGGGTGTTGTGACAGGACTGTAGCTGGTGAATGCACCGCCGAGTTGGAAGGTGCGGCGTAGCTCGGGCAATACTGGCGTAAGCCGGCTGGCATGCAGAGGTCCTGGTACCGCAACACGAGTACGGGAGGTACGTAACACGGGGAGGACAAACACAGCTGCGGGAAGACTGGAACTGCGGCGTCTGGAGGTTTTGAAGGGAAACAGGTAAATGCATGCAGCAGCGAAAGTTTAGCAGAGATAGCTACCAGTCAGGAAACCAGGCGAACAGGTATGAACCAGCAGGCTCACAAACACTGGACCAGAAACGGGATACGAAACAAACACGGTAGGTTAGTCAACGAACTGGCGCTGAATAGCAGCCAGCCAGGGGTTTAAATGGTGCAGGAAGTGAAGGAGAAAACGAGAAACAGGTGTGATGTTAAATCAGGAGTGATTGCCGAAGCACAGCAGTGAGGAATGTGAGTAACGAGAGGGGCGAGTGATAGGCGGAAGCTAAAGTGGAAAATGAAACCAAAAGTACCCGAGGGAGACGCCCAGTCCACAGCCAGGAGGGAAACACGGACAAGGGATCCAACATGACACGGAAGGAAACAAGGAAAACATGGAAAACGGACAGGACGGGAACGGAACGTTACACATATGCTTCAAATAAAGAAGCATTTAGCAAAAAATATGCCAAATATTTCACAATCTTAAGGTTTTCTTTTTGTCTTTAGTCAATGCACAAATAAAGATTCTCCCCCATTTCTGAAATAAATTCCGACTCAGAATCCAATCCCCCAACCTTATGATTTGTGCGTTAACGTTACCTAATATAACGTGTGCTCTCTCGTTGAGAGACTTGACGCAATGATGTGACAAAGTTGGAATGATAATAATTGCCGACCTAGCGTTAGCATTTACCTACACAACTTTTTTCAACTGCCTGAATGTCAGCCAGGACCATTAACGTTAGATTGCTAACTTAGACTTCACACTCACAGTCACGGTTTATTTAAATTTCAGCTCATCATCATTATACAGGAGGATACGTTTGTTAACTTTTAAAGTGCACTTATACTGTATGTCTGCAGTATCGGGCGAATCGCGGAAGCTTGTTCGTTTCACTTCGTAAACTAATCTGGAGCCAGCTGCTTTCTCAGGGGCTTGTCTTGGGCTTGGTTAGGTTTTGGAGGCTGCTTGTTTCGATTTCCAGTCAGTCAACGAGCTTCACAATTTGGAACTAAAATTACTCGCTCCGCAAAAACTCCCAATCATTGAACCTAGTGATATTCACGTAATTAAGAGAATGAGTTTTCAGTGCGACACTGCAACACTTTCTGATCAGACGGAATTCCTAACGTTATTCGTTTTTTTTACTTGTCCGTTCGGGCAAGTTAAGCTGTATTATGCTTGTCCGGCCACTTTTTTTTACTTGTCCCGGACAAGCGCACAAGCGTTAATGTCGAGCCCTGGTAAGTTTTATTGAGTTTTTTAAAAAGGCCCACTCATTCATTTCTTTTGCTAATCGAATTAAAATGATGTGCATGGCAAATACATCAGTGGGTCATTTCCAAGGCATGGTTTATTTGGCAAAATCTTAGCTAACTATTATTTTCCCATTTTTGACTCCACCCTTTTTTGCAGCACACAGGAATAAATAGATATCGATCGACTGAAATTGAACGATATTGCAATGGAATTGATTCCTCATGCTTTATTGGTGCTCAATACATACCTTTATAGCCATAAATAACGTGGTCATAAGCTTATTGCGGGTTTTCCTTGTCCATCACTATAACTTTTTTCTTGGATTCAAAATGTTATTAAACCTGAATATATAGATAGATGGATACCATCAAATTTATAAGCAGGGAAATTACAAAATATTAATTTATTGTGAAGTATGTCAGTTCTAAACATATATTCACTTTAAGCTGCTGTCGCATTGGCAGCCTATTAAGCAGTCACACTGCCTTTTGCTTAAAATATATTTAATTACACAATAAACATGGTCTCCAAATGACCAATACCAAATCCTAATGTATTGAGTAGTATAATAACTTTGTTACTTTCAGGATAAAAAAAAGAAATAACTCACTTCAAAACATTTAATGAAATAGGCTCTATATTATAGTATTTGCTTTTTAGGTTCTTCTGGTCGATCACGGACAATCTTTACAAATAATAATCACCTTGATGAGATTTGCGAGAGTCTGTGTGTCTGACACTTTACTCTCCCCAAATCTCTGGATGTTGAAAGATGCCACTTTCATGACAGAATGTTCAAGTTCCCTGGAGAATGATAAACAAAGAACAACAAAAACATGAACATGACATTTTTCACAATTCAAAGTTTATGGATTTGTGAATAGAGTATATGAATAGAGCATATTCATTTGTAATTTATTTTCAAATCACTGCTTTCTGCTTTTATGTGCATTTTACGTACTGTCCCAACGTTCTTGGAATTGGGGTTTGTGTAATATTGCAAAACAGTAAAGTTTATATAAAGTTTTTGCATGTGTTGGAAGATGTACACTGTTCAGTGTGAAATGAATTATGATATAATTTAACTGGAATACATTTAATCACTATTGGGCTCATATAAACCAAAGTTAACGTTGACTTAAAACTGACATGTTTGCTGTGAATTCATACAACTGAAAAATATCTGTAAAAAGAAGTGTGGTTTGACAGACATTTGAAGAATTATCTTTACAAGAATAATGTACACAGGCATTTCCCAATTCTCTACCAAGAAAAACCACATTCAAGGCAACTGAACCATCTTTCAGATGTATTATTTACGTATATTGGTGCACGTAACCAAGTAAAGGTGGCCCTATTAGAATATTTTTATATTTGACTATTAACTTATCACCCAACACATTAACTTTACTATTAACATATCACCCAACATATGGGTGATTTATTACACCATAGCAATGCAAGAAAAAAAGCACATACTGGTTTTGCTGTAAATGAATCCACCACTACTGTGAGTTTGTACTTCCTGTAGACGGTTGCAAAAATTAACCAAACTGCTTATCACTAGCACAGCCTCATTACAGATGATAAACTGAAAAAGTGCTCACTCTGTCCTTAAACCCACTCATGGGATATGCAAAGGACATGTACATACAAACATAATTCAGCGATGATCTTAGAGCACAGAGGGGGGTTATTAGAGTACAGACTCAGGAGAGGAAAAGTGCTTATGAATAAGAAAACGGCAACAGAACAGACATCAGAACAAACAGCAAGTCTGACCACAGAGTGTGGTCTCGCAGACTGAACACTTCCCTGTCTGGTTCAGTTCCTGTAAAGTCTTGCAGCTTGCTGCCTAGCATGTTCATAGCTGTCATATAACAGAAAACACTCAAACGGACGGTAATACTGTACAACTAACAGAAAACACTCAAACGGACGGTAATACTGTACAACTAACAGGAAGCCAAGCCTCTCAGACTAAATGTAGGCTAATATTCTCTTCTTTTCCAAAGTGCAAAACCACTTCAAGCATCAGCTCACATCTTTAGTTAATTCAAAAGCGGCAGCGCGGAAAATTAAAAGCTCTGCTTTCAAAGGTATTTCCCCACCTTTTGAGGAGATTTGGGTGTCAATTTTCCCTCTAAAGCCCACGCTTCTGTTTGTGTGCGTCTGTGTTACCATAGAAATGACAGCTTAATTAAACTAAACACAAACGCTTGGAAAACATCAACTTCAAAATGGAGAAGCCCTTACCGTTATATGATGACTCAGGAAGTAAAGGGTGCTTCAGTCATTACAGCAAACCATGCAGAAATAACAAACAGCCCAGTGACACACCTGAAAATCCTACCTGTTTCCATGCACCTTATTGGCTGAACAGAACAGAGCTCCTCTTGAGAATATATTATACTCTCTCTCTCTCCTGCTTTCTCTTTCTTTCTTCAGCTTTTTGTGTTTTGATCCGTCCCTCTCTCCTGCTTTTTATCTCTGTCTTTTGATCTGTCTCTCTTTCTCTCTTGCTTGCTCTCTCAAAAACTTTGTTATTTTTACCACGCGCCTCATCTTGCATCGGTTTCCACAGCTTTCATCTTTTATCTGTCGCGTTATCTAACTTAGTATTATGCAAATGACTCACATTCTAAAATGTTTTAGAATAAATCCCAAACACAAATAAAAGTTTATATATTATTTCTGAGTGTCAAAATTAAAATCCTAATTGTTTTAATTAGAAATTGCTTAATTAGGAAAAAATCTAAAATTCGTAATTAAGCAACCATAGCCTAACGCCAGAATCGAAACTGTGGCAGTTAGCTGGTAGCCGAAGGTCAGGAATTTGTAGTAGACTTCGAGCTCTCTAGCCTACAAAGCTTTATCCAACAAATACATAATATGCTATTCATAGCATTGGGAAACAACATCAACCTAGCTAGCGCTACGACTACGAGAAAATTAAAGGGGTACTTAGCTATCTGCATTTTCCATTATTTTAAAGGAGAATAGGTACATGGGGGTATTGTTGTCTCAAAAATAATTGAATAAATAAATGTAATTGATCCACAAATAAATGCAACTGATCCACAAATAAACGTAACTGAACAGCAGTCCCAAAGCAAGCAAGTCGTGCTCACATACAGTTTCAAAATGTACTTTGAAAGCCTCTCAACTTCAAACCTCAGTGTGACATATGTGGACCACAAACACTGTTCACTTTCCTACATCGCATGCGGTCCCCAGGTAATACTAGTCCAGTACGAATAGGGCATAACATTCTGTTAATTTCACTATGCTTTTTGTGATTAATTGCCTACTAATTTCAGTAATTTGTCCCATCATTTAGGTTTCATAAAAACATGGCTATTGTCAGCAGTTTAACAATGAATGGTTAATTAATGAAAATTACATTAGTTTGGGTCGCGAAAAGTATGGATTGATATCCTTAGGTCGTCGCTGAAAAAGTTTGTGCACCCCTGTTCTACCCCATACATTCTGAGAAACAGTACCCTCCACAATTATTGGCACCCCTGGTAAAGATGAGTAAAAAGGGTTATAAAAAATTCACCGTTTGGTGAATTAGCTTAATTTCACACTGAAACAATTAGAAAAATCCAACCTTTAATCAAAGTAAATTTATTCTGAGAAAAAAAATCCCTCATCAAGAAATCATTATTTTAACAAAACCACGTGTGCCACAATTATTGGCACCCCTGCATTTAATACTTTGTACAACCTCTCTTTGCCAATAAAACAGCACTGAGTCTTCTCCCATAACATCTAATAAGGTTGGAGAATACAGAGCAAGGAATCTGAGACCATTCCTCTTTACAGAATCTCTCCAGATCTCCAGAGTCCTAGGTCCTCTCTTGTGCACTCTCCTCTTCAGCTCAGCCCACAGGTTTTCAATGGGGTTTAGGTCAGGGAACTGAGATGGCCATGGCAGAAGCTTGATTTTGTGTTCAGTTAACCATTTTTGTGTTGATTTGGACGCATGTTTTGGATCATTATCCTGCTGGAAGATCCAACAGTGACCCAGTTTTAGTTTCCTGGCAGAGGCAGCCAGATTCAGATAAAAAATGTCCTGGTATTTCATGGAGTTCATGATGCCATGTACCCTAACAAGGTTCCCAGGGCCTTTGGAGGAAAAACAGCCCCACAACATCACGGAACCTCCACCATACTTAACAGTGGGGATCAGTTTATTTTCGGTATAGCCATCCTTCTTTTTACGCCAAACCCACCTTGAGTGTTGGTTGCCGAAAAGCTCAATTTTCGTTTCATCTGACCATGGAACACAGTTCCAGTCAAAGTTCAAGTAGCGTTTAGAAAACTCCAGACGCGTATGTTTGTGGTGAAATGACAGGAAAGGCTTTTTTTCTGGCATGCCTTCCAAATAATTTGTTGGCATCGAGGTGACATCTAATGGTAGTTTTGGAGACTGTCATGGGTTTCTACCCTTTTTCCCCATGTGGTTGTTTTCCGCAGTGGCCACGCGGGGGCGCTGCCCTTTTAGTGGATGCTTGCTCCGCCCTGCTTTGATTGCGCAGCGTCTGTCAGCATCCACACCTGTGCGTGGTCACCTTTAGAGCTATATAAGCCTCCCGTTTCCTTCGTTCTGGGCTTCAATATTGATTGTTTGTTGTTTGTACTGTGGTGTATTTTTTGGCATTATTTGTGCTGTTTTGTGTGTGGTTTATTTTTGCCCTTTTAAGGTTTTAGTCGTATGATTAGGTCTAGGTTTTTAAGGAGACCGTTTTGCACCGTTGTGCTTTTTTTGGAGTTTTGCAGGCCTTTGTGCTTGAGCTTTCAGGTTGAATTCCTTTTTTGTGTGCTCATTTCAGTCTCCGCTTTCTGGTCTTGCCTTTGTTTGTCTGTTGCCTAGATCTTTTGCCCTTTTCTGTCTCTTTCTCCTCTCTCTCTCTGCTGTCTTCTGTGAAAGGTAGAGGAGTCTTTGTTTGTGTGTATTTGTATGGTAGTTTCTTACTAAGAGACAGGGCGTTTTATCATACTGCCTTTAGGGCTTTGTTTATTCTTAGAGGCAGGGCGTGTATTTTCGTTTGAGCTTGCGTTAGCCGGTAAATGTCCGGAACAGCTGTTCTGTTCGTCCTTCAGTACCTGTCTTCCTATTGGAGGACTGGGCGATTTTGTTCGGACCTGTAGTTCTGTTCGCCC
The DNA here is from genome assembly GCA_029718625.1 of Synaphobranchus kaupii. Lineage (NCBI taxonomy): Eukaryota > Metazoa > Chordata > Actinopteri > Anguilliformes > Synaphobranchidae > Synaphobranchus > Synaphobranchus kaupii. The sequence continues at coordinate 24,193,700 of CM056380.1, forward strand.
TTCGGGTACTTCTCCTCACAGAGAGACTGGGCGATTTTGTTCAGACAGTAGTTCTGTGCGTCCATTGGTACCTGTCTCTGTACATGGAGACTGGGCGATTTTGTTCGGAACTGTAGTTCTGTTCGTCCTTCGGGTACATCTCTCCTCACAGGGAGACTGGGCGATTTTTGTTTACATGTTTGCGTGTGACCGCGAGTCTCTGAAAGTAGCCTTGGAACGTTAGTTTTTTGTTCCATTTCGCCTCGTTACATTCTCCTTTATTGAGAGGCTAGGGCATGTATTTTCTACTAAGCTTGTGTTGGTCATTTTGCTAGTAAAGTTATGGGACGACGGTGCTCCGTCGGCTCGCCTGTAAAATGTTTCTTTCTCCTGAGAGATCGGGCGTTTACCCCTTTACGTTTTCTGGAGTAATGTGGGACTTGCCTATGTGGATGTAGTTATCCGGACTCTTCCCCTCCTGGCGTATGTGCCTATGTGCATGTAGTTATCCGGACTCTTCTCCCCTGTGTCGTGGAAATTTATGTAATACCACCGAGTGTCAACAGAAAGAGTTTTAGATAACAATTCAGCACAACAAGTTATTGAGTATTCCTTTAAGACTTTATTTATTCTCGCGAGTCAAACAAAGAATGGGGATAGAGTGCTTACCAGCTCTCTTCCCAAAGTCACAAGAACATCCATGTCCCCTTTTATATCATCCTACACAATATGTGGCAGCCATAAACAATCCATACATGACAGTTAGTTGTCACGAGTCCAATCATCTGGACACCCTTGATCTCTAAACACAATCATGAGACTGGGCCAAAGTGGCAACATAACCCGTGATGGACCTTGAGACATCCTCAGTAGTATATGGCATTCGGCAAATGTCAAAATTTGATTGATGGGCATATTTGCATATTTTATTAATATTAATGAGGTTATGAAAAAATTGATTGATGGGTATAAAAAATAAATTTTTATTTTTTAATTATTATTTTTTAATTATTTTTTTTTTAAAAATTTATAATGTATTATTATTCAGGGTGTTGTGGGGGGGTTGTTTCAAGGTTTGATTTATTGGCATTGTGATGATGTCATTTTATTGGGGGTTGTTTGTTGTAAACGTTGGTTTTTATGGTTGGTATTTTGGGGTGTTTAGGGGGAGGAAAACATGTGAAGGAATTTTTAAATTTTTTTATTAGAACAACATCGTGAAAAAAAGTAAGGTGTATATATATATATATATATATATATATATATAAAATATAAATGTATAGGTTAGTGGCAATAGTTTAAGTTTTGTGTTAGCAGAAGCGTTTTAAAAGAATAAAAGAATTCAAGAATTCAAAAGCAGGCTGTTAAAACTTGACAAAATAGCTGTAGGCTATAGCGAGTTAGTTGTCCGAAAGAAAGCATATACCATTTTTTAAATAATGTTTGTTAGAGCCGAAGGGAAAAAGACTCCATGATGTCCGTGAAATGTGTGCGAATGGCTCCGTAGAGAGAGAGAGAGACCGTTACCCAGTCGTAAAAACCGCGTAAAATAGCCAATCTAAAAAAGCAAGTTAGTGTTCTAAAAGAAGAAGAATACCTAGGAGGCCTCGAAAGAAAGACTAGAAAGAATAAAAAATAAAATAATAGGCTATGTAAGGTTTTACAGAATTAAAAAGCAAAAACCTAAAACTCTGAATTATTCTTGGGTTCCGCGGGGTCCGGAGAGATGGTCTACAGCCCGACTATAGGTTTCAGAGAGAGATCTTTCCAGACGGGGCTAGAGGGCGGACAAATGTAATTAGTTCATCGGGCCTGTGTACAACTGAAAATGGGATACACCCCCATGTAGTGTCCTACCACACCTAGACAATTGACGGCCGTTTACACTGGGGATCAATGATATGTATTTTCTGATGGCTAACAACAGCAACTGGTGGAAGGAGGGGTAGCGAGGTGGGGGCTGGCGGGCGCGCACGCACGCTAGAGCGATGCTAGGGGGAAACCTTTGATTGACAAGGAACAGCTGTATTCCTGGCGGGGTGATTCAAATAAAGTTTGAAAGAATGCATTAAATGCATAGACTGGAAATATTTAAACAGGCCGCAAAATGCCCCGAACCCCATTGAAAAGACCTCCAAGACGTGTTTCCAAAAAGCAATCTAAACGTCTATGTCACCGGTTCAGAATCATGAAATAAATCTTTCAGTATTTTGTACAAGTTTGCTAATACTTAGAGCAGTGGTCCTCAACCCTGGTCCTGGGGACCCCCTGTGTATGCTGGTTTTCGTTCCAACCACAATTGCAATACTTGAATTTTAACAAGCTGTTAATTTTTCTTAATTAGGTGTTTTTAATGTTTAGAGGGATTATTTACATTCTTAAGCCACATTATGTTAGTAATAGCTATGCATGCCATGAAGAATAAAAGTCCAATATTCACATTGTGCTGTATTGTAAACAATTAAAAAGAGGTAAAAAATGTTTTAACTGATCAAATTAAAGACTGAGGTGAATCAATTGGCTCATAATTGGTGAAATTGTGGACACATGGCCACTAAAACTAACCGTTTGGTAAATAATGAAGAATTCAAAGACAAAGCAAATGATAACGAGCCAAACCTGCATTGTGTTAACAAGTTTAAGGAAAAAATTATGAAGGAACTTAAACTTGTGTTCAATTACCTAATTAGGAGCCTATTCACCTGAGTTCTTCTTTGTAATTGTTTGCAATATAACACAATGAGCATAATGAACATGGGATTTTTTTTCTTCAAAGCATGCATAGCGATTGCTAACATAACGTGGCTTAAGAGAGTAAAGAGTTTAAAGTGTTCTCTCTATACAATTAAAACACCTAATTAAGAAAAAATAACAGCTTGTTAAAATTCTGGTATTGCAATTGTGGTTGGAACGAAAACCAGCATACACAGGGGGTCCCCAGGACCAGGGTTGAGGACCACTGACTTAGAGCCAATATGTGTGTTTAGTATCAAATGGAATGTAAAAAGATGGGGTATTCAATTTTAAACAGGATTGAGTCGGCATATACTAGCCTATATTGTGTAAGCGTAACTCTTTCAAAGTGTATTTTATTTGTCAGGGTGTCTACAATCCACAGCAGGGGTGGGGTCTGAATGATCGGAACAGCTGCTTTTTTTGGCGGGGGATTTTCAGAAGATATTTTGTGAACTATAGAAATAAAACTACTGAACGTTTTTTTGTTTGTTTCAGTAGACTATTTGCGCAAGGGATGTATACAATTTTAGCAGAGGTTGCAGGTCTAATAGGCTAGCTAATTATGAATTTTTTAAATATAAACTATTTGCTAGATGGGTCATCTATTGTTTAGTATCAATCGGTTACTAAAAAGATGGTTTATCCGATTTAAGCAGGGTTGAGTCGTTATATATTAAATGTGACGTTTAATCGTATTTTCTTTCAAAGTGTATTTTATTCTTCAATCTACATTCACGGGAGGGTTGTTGGGAGGGATGTGTTTACGAGTTACATTCAAGTTACGTACACACCCCTCACCTCTGGCAGGCTATAAAACAGGGGGGTCAGGGTTATAAATGACTGGTCTGATGAAAAGAGCTGTTCGAAGAAGACGTCTATTTAATCTAAACATTTTGCGTGCAAGAAATGTCGACTGTAGACTTTTCAACACAAGGTATGTGCGACTATTTTAATTCTTGTAAAGTGTGAAACTTTCAAGTTGTTAATTAAACATATTGAATGTTCTACTTCTTAATTAACGTTGTTAATGTAAATGTATTACAGATTTGGCTGAAATATTGTATAGCAACGGGGCACACGCTGGTGGTTCTTTCAGCGAATTTGTTGAAACTATACCCGAAGACATCAACGTTAGACAGAGTAAGATGTTTTTACAATTTTTAAAATGTACTTTTAAAGATGTTTTAAAGATGTTTTTATATATATATATATATATATATATATATATATATATATATAATTGGTGAATGTTTAATTGTTTTTAGATACTGAGGGGGTAGGCTACACAGAGGGCCGAAGCCACGTGCGTGTTTTAGCTTTAGCAGTAGCAAAAAGCTATTTGTTAGTTATATACAATTGAATGTATGAAACTTTTGCTCAATATCTGATTATAACTATTGAACATTGCTACGCGTTTTATTTTTCGGATATTTTGGTGAATGTTTAATTGTTTTTAGATAGGCCTACAGTGTACACGCGGCCTCTGAAAATTGTACTTGCCGAAGTGTTAGCTTCAGAAGACGATCTACGTTACAGTTTTATACAGAGTATGTAACTTAAGTACTTTTGTTCAATATCTGTTTATTTGCTTTATTTTTTCTGATTTTAATTTTTATTGTTAAAAAGGCCCTGAAACCCCTCTAAAGACTGTTGCAAAGACAAAATCTTGCAGGCCTAAAAGCCTCAAGAGAAAAAACTGTAAGTGCATGTTTGTGCATGTGGGCATGTGTGTGTGGGGGCGTGTGCATGCACGTTTGCGTCACGTTACAAATTTTTGGACGGCACATTTTTTTCGACGTAAGGAACGCCCCTACGTTTGCTCTGTGTCGTTGCACACGTTCCTTGCGTAGAGTATGTACAAGGCCTTATTTTCTGATATTTGGTGCATGTTTAATTGTTTTATATACTGGAGCCATTTTTATAGACTGTGGTTTAGCTTCCGCAGCAACAAAAAGCTATTTGTTAGTTATATACAATTGAATGCATGAAACTTCCTTTGCTCAACATCTGATTATAACTATTGAACATTGCTATGTGTTTTATTTTTATTGTTTAAAAGGCCCTGAAAACCCTCTAGAGACGGTTGCAAAGACAAAACCTTGCAGACCAAAAGGACTGAAGAGAAAAAGTGGTGAGATTTAAGTTTTCTCCTATTAAAATAAAATGTTTGCTTTTTTATTTAGTTATTTTTTAATTAGAATTTTTATTTTTAAATTTCGTAATTTTATTTTTATTTTTATTTTTAAATTTGAATTTAATTTTGTAATTTTATATTTATTTTTTAATTTGAATTTAATTTTGTAATTTGATTTTTATTTTTAAATTTGAATTTTATTTTTAAATTTGAATTTGAATTAATTAGATTTTAGATTTTTTAAATTTTTGATTTTTATTTACCTTACAGACGCTGAAATAACGGATGCGGTGATCGTCCCGGATATTTTAATTACGTCTAACAAACGTAAACCAGGACCACGGACATCAGCAACAGCAACAGCATCCGCAGCCAAACAAGCAGAGCTGAACAGGACAACTCCTGCGAAGGCCTCGGTTTGTCAAAACGACAAAAGTCTGCAATTTGGACAATCTTGGACAATTTTATGACCCTTGCTGACAATTTTATGACCCTTTCGGATAAACTATTAAAGTAAAATGGCTCCTAAAAGACCTTGTACGTGTCCATGTTCAGGGGCCCAGAGTAAAAGACCTGCCACAGAAAATGCTGAAAACCAGGACCCTAACCAATTAGATTTATCGCATGAAAATGTTAATCCGCATCTCTTAGCTCTTGTTAATGATGTTAATCAAGCCTCTATTAACACGCATGAGCCAAGTAATGGAACTGTAGAGCATGATGTTTCTGCAGGTTTATTAAGAGCGTTGGGCTCTGTAAACCGTGAACTCGCTTGCCGCGTTGAAACAGATATGACCCCAAACACCGCAGAAAATAACAGGCATGGTCTTACAGAGCTAGAGATACCCCAAAGCACTGACGATAGTAACCTGCATGGACTTCCAGAAGTCAACCAAAATGGTGGTGGTGGTGGTGGTGATGTGATTAACAACGCAGACCTTCAGGTAATATCAGCTTTCAACAGTACAGAAATTCAGCTCCGTTTTAACTTTACATCTTTGTACAATGTTGATAACTACGCAGAGTTTTATGTACACATCTTAAACACTTTAGAAAATCTTCTGGCCCAACAATGCCGTACAGTTAGAATTAAGGGGTGATTCTCAGTTACAGTCTCAGGGTGTAACTGTACAGCTAAACGGTGATGAAATAGATTTGTAGGTTTTTTTGAATATGATTGAAGAGTTGGTTCAAAGCAATTTTGATATCCTGGCTGATGAAACTCTGATGCTTGTGGCCCACATTATTCAGAACCCTAATGGCGGTGGAGGAGGCCGACGAAAATTATCATCATGTCTCAAGAGCGAAATCATTCGCAAAAAGCTAAAACATTTAATAGTTGGCTACAACGTCGATAATAATCTCTGTTTCGCAACATGTTTGACGCATCTTTTAAATCCGACATTCACAACGTGTGCCGCTGAAAGAGAGGCGGAACATTTACAACGTTCCGTAGGTTTGGGTGTTCAGGATAAGGTTCATTTTTCAGACATTCAAATGTTTCAGAGGTTCTTAAACATCAATATAGTTGTATGGACACACAGTTCAAATAACGGCATCTTAAAAAAGTTTCAAACGAGCAACACACCACACTCTAAAACCTTTTTTTTGTACCTCGAGGGCGGACACTATTACGGTATCAAATCATTGACAGGATTCTTAGGCAGTCAATATGTTTGTACATTTTGTTACACTCCATACACATCGAAACATAGCCACTCCTGTTTACATTATTGTAACATCTGTTTTGGCGCAGAATGTTTTACACATCGTTCATCAACGATAAGTTGTAAGGATTGTAAGCGACTATGTCGGTCTAGGTTTTGCTATAACGAGCATAAAGTTTTGAAACTGCAGGAGTCTAGCGGTAAAATGCTCAGCTCGTGTGATACTAGAAAGTTCTGTGACAAATGTGCGCGAACATATGCAGTAAGTAGCAAAACATCTAAAGCACACAAATGTAGTCTAAAGCTCTGCAAAGCCTGCAAGGCTGTATTGACCCCTGAAGTTGAGCATGCGTGTTACATACAAACTGTGAAAACTGAACACCCCAACGTACATTATGTTTTTTATGATTTTGAGTGTCGGCAGGACCATGGCGAACACATTGCGAATTTCATATGTTGCATGGATTTTAAGGGCAAGCGTTGGACTGCAGAGGGTGATGGTTGCGTACAGGCTTTTTAAAAAAGGTATCGAACCCCAAAGTACAAGGGGTATACATTCATAGCACATAATTCGAAGGGTTACGATGGGTACTTGCTGATGCAGTATTTGGTAAAGCATGGTGTGACGCCAAACATCATAGCGCAAGGCAGCAAACTCTTGTGCATTACAGATGAGGCTTTTGAACAGAGGTATATTGATTCACTCTGTTTCCTAACTATGAAGCTGAGTGTCATGCCTGGCTCTCTAGTTTTTGACAATGCTAAAACAGGGCATTTTCCCCATTTCTGGAATAAAATTGAGAACCAGAATTACATCGGACCGTACCCACCTCCCTTGTACTATGGTTTTGATACAATGATGGACAAGGAGAGGGAGGACTTTATGTCCTGGTATAATAATGTGTCTGAGGGTGTGTTTGACTTTCGAAAAGAAATATCAGAGTACTGTCAGAATGACGTTGTTATTTTGCGGGAAGCTTGTTTGCAGTTTAGGACAGAGGTGCTTGGGACCCGTTCCAGAGCATTACAATAGCCTCGGTGTGCATGAAACAATACTGTACAAACTTTTTGCCCAAAAACACCATCGCAGTCACATCGCCTGATAATTACGCGCAGCAGCAGAAATCATTTTCCACAGCCGCCATTCAATGGTTAGAATATGTGAGTCATCGGGAAAAGATTTTCATTCAGCATGCCTTGAACCGGGGGGAGGTTAAGATGGGTAACTATTATCTAGACGGGTATTCAGATGTGGCCGACGTTCGGACAGCTTTTGAATTTGCGGGGTGTTTTTTTCATGCTTGCCCTCAATGCTTTAATTTAAGCACAATTAACCCTCTCAGAAAAACAGATTTTGGTTCAATATATCACAAATTTCAAGAGAAAATTGACACTCTGCGTAGCGTATACAACCTGAATGTTGTAGTTATGTGGGAGCACGAATGGGTAAGACTTAAACGTGAGAGTCCCGAGGTTCAGGAGTTCCTGCGACATCATGACTACCCGGAACGTCTGGAACCTCGGGCTGCTCTCTTTGGCGGTCGAACTAATGCGCTGCAACTTTACTACAAGGTTCAAGAAGGTGAACAAATACACTATTTTGATTTCACCAGTCTATACCCGTTCGTGAGCAAAACTAAAGTTTACCCAACAAATCACCCCATCATCATCTTCCGTGACTTTGAACCGATCGAAAACTATTTTGGTCTGGTCAAAGCCAGGGTATATACCCCAAGAAAACTTACAATACCTGTGTTACCATACAGAGTCTCTGGTAAATTAATGTTTCCACTTTGCCGGTCCTGCGCAGAATCTGAGCATCAAGGTGTGTGTGAACATTCTGATGAGTTGCGTTCTCTCACAGGTGTATGGTGTACCGTTGAAATGCTTAAGGCTCTTGAAAAAGGTTACATCATCGACAAAATCTTTGAAATTTGGCATTTCCAAGATAGGTCCGATTCTCTTTTCAGTGACTATATTAAGACGCATTTAAAGGGCAAACAAGAAGCGTCAGGATACCCCTCTTGGGTTTCTGATGATTCTGACAAGGCGGCCTATGTGCAGAGTTATTGGGAGAAGGAGGGTGTTCGTTTAGACCCAAACTATATTTCTGTAAACAAAGCCAAGAGACAAATTTCCAAACTGTTTTTAAATAGTCTTTGGGGCAAATTTGGTCAGAGAAGCAACCTGCCAAGCACAAACCTTGATCCGTGATCTTGAACAGTTTCTGCAATTCATGTTTTCAGATGAGTATGACATCTCACACTTTTCATTTCTTACAGAAGACGTAGCACTGGTACAGTGGAAACTTACTAAGTGTTTTCCAAAGGTCCCCAGATACAGCAATGCGTTCATCGCGGCCTTCACCACAGCTTATGCACAGCTCAAGCTTTATGATGTCATGGATAAAATGCCTGACAGGGTTCTGTACCACGACACAGATTCTGTAATCTTTGTGAGCCGCCCGGGTGACTGGATGCTTTCTCTAGGTGATTTTTTGGGAGAATTGACTAGTGAGCTAGACCCCAGTGACCACATTGTTGAATTTGTATCAGGAGAGCCCAAGACGTACGCGTACGGCTATAAAACACGGTTTGGTAAAACATGCATGAAAGTGAAAGGTATAACCCTGCATCATACTAACACACAAGTTGTCAATCTTTCAGCCCTCACAGAATTGGTACAGCACTATGTACAGAATCCAGAGGCCCCAGCTTGTGAAATTACAACCAACACAAAACAAATTGTGAGGAATAAGAGAGGATTCTCTCTCCGCAATCGCTTAGTTTCTAAAAGATTCAGAGTAGTTTACAACAAAAGGGTCCTGCTCCCTGATTTCAAAACCTTGCCATATGGATTCTAGACAAGTGTTTGGGGTTGAGGGTTTTGACAACCGCCTTCAACATCCTTTTTCATGCATAATCTCAGGTCCATCAAACAGCAGTAAAAGTGTTTTTGTGAAAACACTGCTCGAAAATGCACAACATGTATTGTCAACAGTACCGCAGAACATTGTATGGTTTTATTCGTGCTGGCAACCCATGTACGATGAAGTGCTTTGTAAAATAAAGAATGTACATTTTGTAGGTCTTCCTGAATCTTTGACCGATGAAGTTTTGCTACTTTTGAACAAAACCAACATGGTAATTGTTGATGACCTTATGCAGGCGGCCAGTCAGAGCTCTGAAATTGAGAGAGCTTTTACCAAGTATACACACCATAGAAACCTAAGCATCATATATCTTGTTCAGAATCTTTTCTTCCAGGGTCGAAACAGCCGCACAATAAATCTTAATGCAAACTATATTGTTCTGTTCAAAAATCCAAGAGATAAAATGCAAGTTAATGTTTTGCCATGACAAATGTACCCCAGACATTCAAAGTTTTTCCTTGAATGTTTCGATGATGCGACCAGAAAACCTTATGGCTACCTATTGGTGGACTTAAAAGCACAGACGCCTGAGGAATACCGCATCAGAACTGGTTTGTACGCTCCAGAGTGGCCGGTAGTTTATGTGCTAAAGAAAAAGTAATATGTCTGCACGTATTAAACGGAACTGGACGTTTCTAAAAGCCCTATTTGAAGGTAATGCCCGGCAAAGACGTAACATATTACAGTCTGCTTCTGGTGAACTTATAAACACAATTTGTGAACTAGCTCTCAATGTTTTACGTGGCAATATACCCCTAACAGATACACAACTGAAAAAAATAAGAAAACAAAAGGTCGGAATTAAACTTGATTAACAAAAGATCATCTATTCGAAAGAGGCGAAAAATAATTTCTCAAAAGGGCGGATTTCTTCTGCCTCTACAGAGTGTTGCAATACGGTTTCTCACCAGTTTGATAGCGGGTCGCAGCGGTGTTTAAAAAACATGGAGCACGCCCAAAAAATGTTTCTCGTGCCTCAAAGCCAGCTGGACAAATTAAAAAATCTTACTTTTACTCCGGAACCAATCCGACAAACTGCTGAAAATGATTTGGATCAAACCATACGTAACATCTTATCAAGGACTGATGTTGGTCCTCATGAGAAGGCAAAACTGTACACGATTGCTCTACAGCGTTTCATAGCGTTGGTTAAACAAGGTGAAGCCGAATGCAACATTTAACCCTATCATTGCCTGTTGAGGGTCGCGATAATGTCAGGACGGACACCGCCCGAGTTGAAGATATTGTACAAAGCCTGCCACCTAGAAGCCGGAAAAATGCCACCTACGCATTGGATAAAATTTCTAAATCAGGAAATGTCGCAACATGGAACGATAAAGGGGAGTTTGTGTTTAATGGTACTGTTGTCAGTGGTTCGCATATGTTGGATCTAATAAAGAACATAACCGCCCCTCAAGATTTCTGACGATAGTAGACCCTGGGGTTGGGGGGAATTTATAGAGGCTATGGCTATGCTTAATATGCCTATTTCTGTCATACCTAATCAAAATGTGCGCGGCAAGATAAATCTACACAAAAAACAAAAAACAAATACAGCACCCTTTACACCTATGACGCCAGAACCAGGCCCTAAGGCTGTTTTTTCATCCCCCGTTTTAGACCATTCAGCGTGGATAGATTTCTGAAGCTGTTGAGTGTGTGTTTGTTTTAAATGATCAAAATGTCAAAATGTAAAGTTTAAAATGTTTTTATTTTATAATAAAAGACAAAGCAACATTCAAACAAAACAAGCCTGTGTTTTTTTTCAGCAGTGACAGGCCTTAAACATTTCACCACAGCATGCAGTCTGTACAGTTTAACATGTTTTTAACACACTTGTCCAAGTATATTTTATCAACATATCTTGAAACCATCGCATCATTATTTTTCAAATTATCAGAGTATAGGGATATAATTTCACTAAACGGAACCCCTTTGGCCCTGTTGTGCAGATAAAAGACGCAATGCTGTCCGCACTTTGTGCTGTGTAGGTCTTGCACTTGTACCTTGTTGTAAACAATCCTTTTACAGTTCTTTTGTAAAAAAGTAATGATGCTATCTGGGAAATAAATGTAGTTAGGGGGATTGCCATAGGAGTCGAAAAATTCACCAGTTTTATCCGCACACACATACAACACTAACCAGTGTTCTTCAGGCTTGTTTCGAGGGTGTGTAATCTTTCTTCATCTTTCCAAGTTGAGATTTATGGAGGCTGCGGTGGAAATTATTATTGCTAATTCTGACATTTTGGGTTCGATTCTTATACCAAAAGTATTTAAATGTTACTGCTGAATTTAATTGTGACTGAATTGAAAGGAATTGTAGCCTATTTGACTCCAGCCAGCTTCAATGCACCAATTTGCATACGCTGGGCAAATGTGCAGAAAACTGAGAATATGGAAGTTGCCTATAGAAATGTTACATTTCATTCGTACCCGTTGATAATCCCTGGGATTTCATAAGTAAATTTCAGTGAAATACTGACGTTTATCCCGTGCGAATGCGCCACATGAAACTGGTCGGGGGATAATTCCTAAATCATATGAGGTCTCCAGGTAGCCTAATACCCTAGTCCAGTGTGAATAGGCCATTTGACATCCCGGAGAACACAGAGGCTGCGTCCCAATACGCACTTGCGCACTTCAAATGCGGGTGCCCGCGAGAACCTCCAGGGGCTTAGTGTATCCCATTTCTTATTTTGTGTTTCGCAAGGGTACTCTCGAGCGCCGCCATGAGCCCTTGATGCGCCCCTCTAGCAAGTCCGCATCAGACCGCACTTTTCAGAGGGGTATTACCCCAAATCCCCTGCGAAATCATGATGTTTCTGTTTCTTACCAATCACAGAGGACTTTAAGTCGTTGCCAAGTTTTTCCGGAGAAGCGAAGAGTGATGGAGAAGAAAATATTCAAGTGTACGTAACGTTACCTTAAACTTATGTAATTTTGTACAATTAAATAAAACTAATAATTTTGATTACACACCTTTTTTTTCACCCATAACTTTATTGAACAACAGGAATTTTGAGCAAGCTTTTTCATGCAGTGTGTCCCAATTCTTTCCTTTTAAACCCATGCACCCTCGTGCACTTGCACACCTTGAGTGCACACCCTCTGACGTCACCAAAGTGCGGTCTTGAAGGAGGACCTTAGGGCGAATTGGGACGCAGCCAGAGAGCGACTTTAAGCGTGCAGCCTGAACGTCATCATAGCGGGAAGGAAGCTCAGTCAACTGCTCTGTTATCCCCCTAAATGCCAGCTCACGACGACCCAAGAATCGCATCGATCAACCCGGTTCAGAATGTCCCGGTTTTCCGCACTAACGTTATTTTGTTATGCGTGCGCCTTCATCAATATAATTATCATTCTCAGACTCAATTTGTACGGTACCCCCGACTGTCATGCTCCTTCGATTAATTTTTTACATTAATTTTAACAAACCTGAATTAACGTTATGTAGTCTAAATAATGAAAGCCATCTCTTGCAAACATTGAACATCTCCTGCATGGCCGTAACTAGCTATGAGATCCCCGAGGTCCGGACCTCGCTAAAAATTTCAGGGAAAAAAAAAAAATTAAATGAAAAAAAACAGCATTAATAAACGCATAAGCACTGATGTGCGCTGGTGACGCAGTACGTTATCTGACGTAGTCACGCACAGCGGACCGCGGTAAACGAGAATGTATTTGTTGAGTTGTTGTTGACAGCACCACAGCGCGAGCGACAGGGAGGTGAGTGAGTGACAGCTTTTTATCACTAATATTTGACCGATGATGACCAAGCAGCAGCCCACTGTAAGTGAAAGTTAACATGAAAAGAAAACGTTAACATGGGTTGAAAGTAGGGTTGCCACCCGTCCCGTAAAATACGGAATCGTCCCGTATTTGGCAGTTAGCGTAGCTGCGCCTAATCTCGCCACCTGATCCCAAACTCGCCACTTCGCTGGAGGCGCTATTTCCGTATCCGTCTCGTTACTCTACGATCAACACCATTCAAAAACGTAAGCTTTTTCTGAAGCTGAAACATTTAACTGTATGATCTGTGAATTTCATAAAGATTCACTTACTTTTGATGTTATGAAGTTTATATCAATCTCTAGATCACGTTGATCTTAAGGTTAATCATTAGAATTCCCATTGGCGATAGAAATTTAATACGAGGCGACACGAACAATGTTTGCGGTTTTCGGTCTCCTCAGAAAGCTAAACGTCTTTCATTCATTTGCGAAGCTGGCAAATAGCTGAGCAACATTACGGAAGCCGAAATAGACTATAACATACCAATGAGTAAACCTATTGGTTTAAGTTAATTCAAAAGTATTTTCGCGTTAGGAAAATGTCTACTTGCTGAATCTCGTCAGAAGCGCTTCTGTCTCATCATAGCGCTCTTCTATTGTTGGGTCATGGTGACTTTGTTTTTGTTGCCATGTAATTTTACAAATTGTGAGAATTTACAAATCATAAACTAATAAATGGAATACAATAATTTTGTTACCATCCAAAGAAATAAATACTCTCTATAAACACATAGGGTAAAGTCAGCAAAAATGGTACTTTAGGTAAAATAGAAAAAAATAATACAATTCTAGGTATTATTCTGGGTACTCTTTAATAACCACTTAATAATAACCAATCTGGCATTCAGTTATTGTGACAGGAGTACTTGATATGATAGTTTTTATGGGTTTGAGGTAACAATTGTGGGCAGGGTTAAACCTTCAGCACAGGTTCATTTGAAGATGCACACGAGAAGCCCTCTGACATGATCTGTCACTTAAAAATAAAGGTACTAAACTCAGATTTATTAACATACAACATTGTATTATAATGTAATTCATGTGAAAACTGCATTTAAAAAGCAGGCCATTTGTTTTTAATCAAGTGTGAAAGATTTACTTTCAAGAATGTTTTTAAAACATGGATTAATGAATTAATTCAATACCAGGTTTGTCTACTAGATAATTCAATACCAAATTTGTGGACACTAAGTCATGTTTTGATACAAAAACTTGTGGTATGTGAATATCTTTAAATTGGAAAAGGTAACCATCCCAAATCCTCTACTGTTTGAGTAATTAACAGAAGATGAGCTTGGTAAAAACAATTACAAGAACAACAAACTTTATTTGAACAGAACTCAAACATTAACAGAACATTGTGATAGAGAAGAATGCAAAGAAGAGGGAGCAGCATCTGCGGCGAGTGTTGCCTACCCAGGGCCGGCCGCTGGCATAAACACTCTATGCGGTTGTTTAGGGCCACGACCGCTAGGGGGGCACACGATCCCATCCTTTTTTTAAAAAGTTTTTTAAACCAAGTAACGTTATTAGTTGATATATTTTAATTATGTTATTTATCCCCTTCCCCAAAACTAGTGTTATTAATTGAATATGGAAGGAATATTTCATAACATGTAGCTAGTTAAAAGGATTTTATAAGCAACATGCAGTTGCCTCCCCCAGCCAGCACTTACCTTCTCTCCCACTCTCCCATTCACAACTTATTTTGATGAGCTGAGTAACGTTAGACAAATGGCTCCTAGTATACAATTTTGAACTGGCGCTCAAGGGCGGTATAGAAAAATTGGGGAAGGACAAAAGAACACGGGATAAAGGTATGTGATTGTTATTAATCTGTATCTACGTTAGTTATCCACCTAGCTAGCTTAACCCATGTTAGCCGACATTAGCTAATGTTAGTTGTTGCTCAAAGTAAACTGAAGATAGCAACATCCAAAAGCAAATTTTAACCTGCCAAGTTGTAAATTAATGAATGCATTATTAATTTTCGCTGAACCGTTTTTCATTAGAACAACTAGCTAGCACCTGATTGCAAGCATCCTTGATTGCAAGGTTAGCTTTGCTTGTTAGCTAGCTAGCTACCAGTCGTTTTTTCTTGCAACAATAAGTCCTGGTTTTGATTTTGAACAAATTAAACTGAACATAGCCAAAGTTCATCTTAACCTGCCAAGCTGGCTAGAAAGTAATAAATGCATTATAACATTTAGATGCTGATTCTGTAACGTTTTTCATTAGAACATGCTCGTTGTTTTCCCACTGCTTGCTAGCCAACCTGAGTAGGATTGTAAGCATCATTTAATCTTCTTGATTGTAAGGCTATCTTTGCTTGTTAGCTACCTACCAATGTTTTTTCCCAACATTAAAGTCATGTTTTGATTTTCAACTAATAAAACTGAACATAGCCACAACTAATTTTAACCTGGCAAGCTGGCTAGAAAGTAATGAATGCAGGTATTTGTAAAGGCTAGCTTTGCTTATTAGCAAGCTACCAATGTTTTCTTGCAACATTAAATGTGTGTTTTGATTTATTATTTAATACATAACATATGAAATTGCCCCAAATAGTTTCAGGCTTACCATTTGCTTTCTATCTATGTTAAATTGTATTTGGATAATTGGATAATTTGTATATTTGTGTTCATTCAGTTGTGAGCGATGTGTGTGATGTGGTGGTTGAGCTGGGAGTTTTCTGGGACCACAACAAAATCTTGTTTAGGGCCACCAAAATCCTAGGGCCGGCCCTGTGCCTACCGGAGCCTCCTCTGGACTGCGGAAACCCCATTGTGGAGTGGACCGAATGTGAAGGGTGTGGCGTGTGGTTTCATACCGCAGGTTTGCAGTGGGACCCCAAGGAACCAACCTTTTTCTGTGATTACTGCAAGTAGGCTAATAATCACTGCCACCCCCCCCAATATTCAGGATTAGTTCAATTAGCGTTACAGGTCATTCTATTTTATTCTGTTATTAATATCTGAATTGTAACATATGCAACGTTTATTCAATAACAATTACTAATTAATCAATAAATAAATATTAAAAATTATTATTAATAATTAAAATTATTAAATAATGTATTGTCTCTTTTGTTGGAAATGCATAATTTTGAAGTTTACAACCAAGATTTTCCCCATGAATACGAATATTTTTATACTGTTGAACAAACATGGTGACCACCTAGCATTTTATGCTATACTGTGAACAGCGGTGCAATACGAAAAACAAAATACATGTGCACCGAACGCATGCACCAAACGTAGCTACTTCGAAAGGGGCGCACTTACTGTGACCCATCACGCACATTTCACGTGCTTCTTTCATGTACCTAACGTTACTATGCTAGCTTGGCGACTAGACCAGAAAACTAGCATAAGTCTTTTCATATATAAAACTCATTAAACTTATATATGAAAAGACTTATGCTAGTTTTCTGGTCTAGTCGCCAAGCTAGCATGGTAACGTTAGGTACATGAAAGAAGCACGTGAAATGTGCGTGATGGGTCACAGTAAGTGCGCTCTATTAACGTTACAACAAATTCACAAATTCACAAAAGATGTACGGTCCATTTTGACTGCATAAACAGTACATAAAAAAATAACATCATAGCTACCTGAAAGGGGAGAAAAATCACACGAGTGCAGGGATGATCTCTGCCCTCAACAACGCCGTCTCTCATTAATGAGAGAAAGTACCGCGAATGCGTTCGTACAACAGGAACTTACCAAGACGTAACGTGTGTTACATCATTTCCAGGCTGGGTTCTTCACAACAGTTTCAATACTTTGCACGTTGATGGAAACAATAAGCTTTACAGAGAGGTAAATCGGAGGTACGTAGGGTATCTCTGCCTTTATAAATTGAGTGGTCGACGAAAGAAAATAGGCTAATATATGAACGAGGGCTCTAGTGGTGTCTTTGAATATGCACTTAGATTCCAATAATAGCTCAAACGGATGCAGTGACTTGCCATATATATATTCTTAATAATAATAATAATTGAGTGAGCTGTCACCGACAATTGGTAGGGTAGCCGGTGCTGCTTTTTCAACAATGAGCCGCAGATCCAATGACTCAAAACGCGGTCCAATTTATCGCGTTTCGCCTGCTCTGTAGGTAGTAGATATTGATTGTGTTAAACTGTTATTTCTGTATGGCCTGTTCAAAGTCAGGCCTCTTGCTAACCCTAGCCTGCCAGTAGTTTGGTAATTGTTATGAGTGATGAAACCTTTCGTGAATTTTGTGGAGTTTCGTCACTTTCGTGGAGATATTCTGCCCAGGAAGAAATTAGCCTAGTCTTGTTCTTTCACAACACTGCAATTCAAAACTGCATTTACAAATACAATTCTTTGGAATTGTGTTTTTGTGAAAGTCGCATAATTTTGAAAATTATATTAATAATCTGGTATGTAGAAAGATTTTAGAATTTGTATTCATTGTGTAGAAACCTAGGCGTTTTAATAAAACAAAATACTGCGTAGCCAGGTTGCTGGACAAATGTATGAATTGAACAGGAAAGAAGTGGCTTTATCAGTGTCTTATGTTTAAATTAAGTGTTTTACGCCCTAACTTGCAGTCATGCTGGGGCTTACATGTGTTAACTGATGTTAACAAGTTGACAGAAAACATTATTTTTTAAATCTCCTTTTCTCTATTGTTAGTATTGTTAGATCTTTACAAACATACACAAACACTGAGCTGTCATGTATATAGTTTTACACCATAATGTATGTACTGCTGTCAGTCAACTCCTGGCTTGTGCACCCGGCTATAGCTTAGCACGTTGCATGTTGTGCCTGCAACTCTTCTTCAGACGGTCTCCTGGCTCATTGCTGCCCCCTCTGCCCTGGAGGTCTGTCTGCAGTCTGTTTATTACCCAGACCAGTTGAAGGCCCTTCTCAGACACCACAGAAGTCTTGGACAGTTGGACATGAATGGTAGGTCTTGATCAGGGAAACCATATCAACTAATCCCACTCAGTTACAATTCAGAATCCATCACTGATTGTATGAAATGTTGAAGCCCCACCTGTACATTTATCTTTTGAAATTGTGAACATTACAAAAGGTAATTTAACATTTTATGTAGAGTAATTGTCATCTGTACCATTAACCATTATTTTGTTCATTCTCACGGCAACACTTCCCTTCATAGAGGAGTACATGCTATCCTCTATGTCCCGCCCTCCCTGTCAAAGAGTAGTTGATTCCACAAAGCTGACCAACACCAACAGCCAATCAGAATCCATAACCGACTGCATGAACTGCTTAAGACCCGCCTCTTCAGATGAAAACATCCAGGCAGAATCTGTGATGGACAGCTCAGATTACACACGGATGGAGCCAACGTCAATTTCGAACAGATCTGAAGACATAGAGGAGAGGACAGAGAGAAAGACTGTATATCTGATGAGCAGAGAGCAAAAAGTCATACTAGCCAACATGAAGGAGGAGGAGGAAGATGGGGAGAGGCAGAGTGTGAAAATGGAGAAGGAGGATGGCGTGAGAGATAAAGAGGAACTCTGGAACGAGGAAGAAGAGACGGATGAACAGATGGAGGGACATGCAACTGATCTAGTTGCCCAAACTGACAAATTGCTGAAAAACAGCATAAAATCAGAACATGCACAACGGGAAGGGGAGGAGCTGTCTACTCTGGTCACTTTCTGTCTGCTAAAAAAGCCTAAAGTGCTGATTCGCCGACTAGAAATTTCCAATAGTTCACTTACTCTGTCACCACCTCCTCATCTCGTGGCCTGTCAAAGAGGTCAGGGAGCGAGATCTCCATGGGGACAGCATGAGCTCTCACCACTGAGAGGAAACGGATCACTGACACAGAAGAAGGGTCACATCGTGACCCGGAAGAGGAATACAATTGGCCAGTTGGAGAGACCACCGAAAATGCTACCATCTTCATCAGAGAATGGGTAAATATAAATTAGGAGGTGGACTGTGTGTCTCCTGTGTTCACTATCAATCAGTGGTATATGAAATAATGTGCCTTTTATTTGTCTTTTACAGGATCTGTGCTGAAGCCTCACTTATTTCTCCTGTCATCTCCCCCAGGAACCAAAACACAGGGTCAGATCACACAGGTAATCATTTTCCAAACGTCTGAGGGAGTCTATAACACAGGTGCAGATGGTTTACAAGTTGTGCTGAAGGATATTAAGATACTTTGGAGTAATGGTTGTGTTTATCAGAATCTACTTCCGTCTCTATTTCCTTTAAGTTTCATATCTGCTACACATCTTCTCTCTCCTCAGGACAAACTGTTGAGGTGTCGTCTCAGGTCTGTGCCTGCTCCCAGTGCCCATTCTTTCACACAGAGGAAGTGAATCTTCACCAGCACATTGAGAAGGTTCACCCTGAGGAGCTCAACACGACTGTGAGGTCCCAACAGTCTCCCAGCAGCACACACCAGCACCCCACACCCCCTAAGACACTGCCCACCCTGACACAGTACCCCACAGGCACTTTAGGGGCCCACATATGCCCCCAGTGCGGGAAGAGTTTCCGCCATTTATGTCATCTGAGGGTACACAAGAGAATTCACACAGGTGAACGTCCTTACACCTGCTCCCAGTGTGGGAAGAGTTTCATTCGGGAAGATCAACTGAAGATACATCAGCGAACTCATACACGGGAACGCCCGTACCCCTGCTCCCAGTGTGGGAAGAGTTTCACTCAGTCGTGTAATTTGAAGCTCCACTAGAGAACTCATACAGGGGAATGCCCGTACCTCTGCTCCCAGTGTGGGAAGAGTTTCACTACTTCGAGTACTTTGACGAAACACCAGAGAACTCATACAGGGGAACGCCCGTACCCCTGCTCCCAGTGTGGGAAGAGTTTCATATAATTATTCTAATTTTCAGATTGTTATTTTCAGATTGCTGACATTACATTACAAGTCAATCATCAACTTCAGAAATAGTAGGGCTAGGTTACTGGCGCTTCCATTATTCCGGAAGTTTCCGAGCAATTTTCTAGTGCTTCATCTGATAAGTGAGAACGGCCCTAATTTCCTCTGCATTTCCAGCAACCTGACACCACGTCTGAGTAACTCAATGAAGGCCCCAATCCACAGTTCAGTAGAGGAGTCATTCAGGCTCGGTGCAAAAGCTTGGTGCCAGTAATTGAATATCAATGGGCTGCACGGCACCGGTGCGATCGTTCCCGTCGTCCTCATGCAGCGTACAGACTAAATGAGACTCAATTAACCCCGGACGATTTGTTTATTTGTCTTCCGATAAACAGCGAGACGAGCCGTTTGGTCTGCAGAGACCGGTTTCAGCGAATAATCTGAACAGCCGTGAAGCAGAATGGGCCAGGGCGGTGCGGGGAGAGGCCTATCAGTCACATGCATCATGCGGGAGGCTCATGCTCTGCTCACTCGCCTTGTCATTAGGGCTCAAAGCGGACTGCTGTTTCCGCGTAACTGCTGCGGGCAAATGCTGAAGTGTGCTCTCCATCTCCCCCCCCCCCCCCCCCAACACCTCCTGACTTCAGCTCACGGCGGCATAACTGACGCCCACTCACAACTCTGATTATACGCAGACCTCATACGGTGACCTCACACAGCGGCCGTATCCACGTAATTGCTGCCGGCAAATGGCGTGGCCCGGGAACCTCCCCCCCACCTCCCTCTCCCCCGCGTCGGTCTGCGGGAGTCACGGCTCGCGTCTGGACCTCGCGGCCCCCCCGCACATCTCATCGCACACTGGACTCCGGGTGACCTCACACAGCGGCGATTCCAGCTCCTCCCCCTTCTACTCTCTCCCCCCTCCTGCCTCAGCCTGACCCAGTGCGGGCTGCCGAAGGTGTCAGGAGAGGGCTACGCCCCTCCCGGTGCATCATGGGTAGGGCAGGGGCATGCTGGAGCTCACCAAGAGCCATTCCCCACAGGCATGCAGAAATGTCACGACAATGATCGCTCCAATAATAAAAATCCTAATAATAATATATCCAGGAACTAACATGACAGGCTACAAGAGAAGGCAGAGGCTTTAGTTTCCCAGGCAAACCGAAGCCTTTCTGATTGGTCAGTCTGATTCATTGTGAGCAAAAAGATTTGGAGGGTCCCATAAATCCATACAAAAGGGTCTAACTGACCTTTTCACTTTATATTTGAACGCCTTGAGAACTGACAACCTCGACACAAGAGGAATTGCCTACTGATGGGCTAGGCCCTATTCCCACCAGTAATGATAATGTTTTAAAAACCTCCCTCCCTCACATATTTCAAATGACCACTATCCCAAACTCAAATGAGCATAAATGTGTGACTACCAAAGGTTAATCTAGTCAAAGTGATCAAGACTTCCCCCTTCCCCCCACACGCCCTGACAAGAAAAGCACAATTATGCTACATCTTAATCCAAACGCATTAGGAGTGCATCAGTGTGTTTAAGAATGGAATGCTTAACCTGCTGCTTTGACATTAGTCAGCCGCAGACTTTCAAATACAATTTAAGACAGAGCTCGAAGGCTTTGGAGAGTTGTTGGATCACATTAGTAGCTATAAAGAATTTGGTATGCATCCTTTAAAAAAAAAAGGGTGCCATCATCTGCTAACTGACTCAAACATGCCTGATGATTCATTTGTCAACTATTACAATCCCTTTCAAATCACAAAGCTTATTGAAATCAGCAAGAAGTTGAGTGCAAAGTAAAAATTGTTTTTAAAAAGACACAGGGATACCACGCTTGAGATCGAATCCAGAACTGCCAGATTGTAATTTGATTGAGAAATTGCCAATTTTACATAGCATTGTAACTGCTTTAAAAAAAGGCGAATTTTTCAAGAATGTGGAAAATTAAGTTCCCTATTGTGTTCCACCGTGCCAAAAGCCTAGTAGAAGTCTAAGTGGAACTATAGATAGGCTAATGACATTAAAGGTTGTATCAGCGATTTTGGGTGACGTCACTTCTGAAGCGAAATCCCAAACAAACAGAGCCAGCTCTGTTTTATGAATAATTATGTTATGTTTTAAAAAATAGTGTTCAAGCATCCAGAATTATAACCACGTTAATAACGTTTGTAAGAAACCAAACCGTTTGTAAATCCGTCAAGATTTCAGCGAGATAAGAGTATTAGCGTTTGTGCAGATCATTGTGATTGGTTGGAATACTGTTTATTTTGGTTTTGAGTGGTTGGTAGTACCATTTGTTTTTGTGTACGATCTCGGAGCATAGGCTGCCTAAAGAGACGCGGTTTTTTGACGGCCTGCTTATGGGGCGGGCAGCTAGCGGATCGTGAGGAAAAATCAGATGAATGTGATCATTTATGTTTCGGCCCAGCATCGCTGATACAACCTTTAAGATAAAAAGAAAAGTAGGCTACTATAAAATATTACAATCCCACAGCATAAACTACAACTAAATCCTGGTCAAATGCAGACCACATTTTTTTTTTTTGATTTTCCATTCACCCATGAAGACAGTACTCTTAGCAGGACAGCAAAACAGTCCTCAGATTGTTTCAGTTGTGAACAGAGTTCTCAAAATCAAATATCCATTGGAATTGGTGGATGAACCTCTTACCAATCAATGATTACGCACACACCAGCAAAGAAAGCTATTTTCCTCCTGGGACAAGGTCTCTATCCCTTTTTAGCAAGGGGCCAGCTTTGGGGTCACGACCTCAGCACTGGATATAATGTCGCCCCCTGCTGACATCTATTATTTGCGCTCAAAAAGCCAGGTTCTTCATTCTCCATTCAATGTTGACAAAAATACTTCCACTTGTATGTTGATGATAACTATGTAGCGTGCAGAAATATACTGATATTTTACTTAAGTACAACGCATAGTTTTACCCGATTACATTTGTAGCTCTCAGTATTTCATTGCAAACGAAAGAAAAACTTTGTTTTTGCATTTTTGCCAAGATTTATTTGCATTGTGGCACTTTATTTTTACCGAAATTATGAAAATAAAGTAATCTAATCAGTTAGTATTAAAATTGGTACAACTATCTTGCATCATTTAAGCCATTTTCCAAGTTTCTGTGATGCTCACACCTGGAGTTATAAAGCCTTAAATAGAACAGTACCTAAATTGTAATGGGGCGTGACGTGTGAGGTGGGAGGAGCCAAATGCAGCAAGGGGAATCATTAAGCCCTTAGGCCACTAAGGCGGGATACCCCGCAGATAAGGGAAGGAAACAAGACAAGGAACACAAACACACCACAGCTACAGACCGGCTCACTGTTACACCAGAGCCAGGAATATAACGCCCTGTCTCGATAACGAGACGCATACGAACAGGCGAGTAGCACAATGGCACAAACACACACAGCAAAAATAAACGATAGTATGAGGAGGCGAGGGGGAACAGATCCAACGTTCCGTGGCTTAAAGCCTGCAGTCACACGCAAACATGTCCAACATCATCATCAGGAATCCCTGAGACGAATTGCACCGAAGGACGAACAGAACTACAGTTCCGAACCATCGCCCACATCTCCTATCCACGGAGAAGGAAAGCACAAAAAGATGAAGGACAGCTGCACCTTAACCAACGGCTAACTGACTAACCACAAGCACCAGCCCTGCCACTCAGACAGGAGAAATATAAAGAGGCGAATGAACCGATAATTAAAATATCAAGACTTAACAACTTGCAGTCACACGCAAACATGTCCAACATCATCAAACTGTCTCCCTAAGAGACGAATTGCACCGAAGGACGAAATGAACTAAAGTTCCGAACCGAATCGCCCACAACTCCTATACACGGAGAAGGAAAGCACAAAAAGATGAAATGGACAGCTGCACCTTAACCGATCGAACTGTCGGCTATCTGACTAACACAAGCACAACAAGCCCTGCCTCTCAGTAAGGGGAAGTGTAACGAGGCGAACAGGAACAGAGATTTAACGTTCTTTGGCTAGATTAATAAGTGCGAAGTCTAATACAGCAAACGTACCTGGGCAAACACCCGATCTCCCAGGAGGGAGAAACATTTACAGGCGAGCCGGCGGAGCACCGTCGTCCCATAACTTACTATCCCAAGACTCACGCAAACTAACTTAAACAAGCGCCCTAGCCTCTTAATAAGGAGAAAGGTAACGAGGCAAACAGGAACAGAGACTTAATGTTCCCATGGCTACTTAAATAAGTTTGCAGTCTGATGCAGCAAACATACCTGGGTAAACACCCGATCTCACATGAGAAACATTTTACAGGTGAGCCGACGGAACACCGTCGTCCCAAAACTTACTAACCAAAAGACTCCGCGAACTTAAATAAACACACGCCCTAGCCTCACAGTAAAGAAATAAGTAACAAAACCCCAACTCACAACAAAGGAGAACGCAGTCTATGAGAAGGAGACAAAACAGGGAATAAACGTACCAAGCTACTAACTGGCTTACCGTAACCCGGAGATAAGTAGAAGCTCACACGCCAGGTCTCTCTATAAGAAAACCATTAACCGGCGAAAAGGGACAAAGAACAGCTACTCTACACTTCTACAAGCTAAGCATGTATCAGATAGATGTATCAGGAACATTCACCCTGTTATGTGGAAATCGCAATCGTTTGGTTGTTTCTTCCTTGCTTTTTTAGGTAGTCATCAAACCCCTAGCTGTAAGATCTCACATCTCTATAAAAGGAGTTCAAATTGGGGATACAGACCATTTTATATCTCTGTACGCAGATGATATATGGCTGTTTCTTACTGTTATTTACTGTGTTTTTCTTGCACTGAAGCATGGCCATCGGCAATCGCCATCCGTGTGGGGGCCGGTGTCACCGTGAGCCAACGAACAGGGGACTTTCAGAATGATACGAGTCAAAAGTGTGGATAACCATATGTGGTCTAATAACAGACTGTGACCCTGGTTGGGATGTACTGTAGAGTTATACAATCTGAAATACAATTAGGAGCCAATTGTGTTATATGTCTGTTACAATTTTTAGTCAGAAGATTCAATCGCCACAGCCATGCGCTGTGGCACACCCATGCACTGTGTCACTGACTGCGCCCATGCGCCAAATGCATTGATTCCGGAAAATAGAGCCCTACATGTTGATATCATAATATTTATATTTTACATTCATTAAGGCTTCAGGGAGTATTACACTTCTAACTCAGTATCTATATATATTAACTGCAAGAAGTTCAGCTGACAGGTTTTCAAAACGTAAAACTCGATCGCTTCAGCAGCATGAAGAAGTTGATATCGTAGCACGAAAATAAAGAAAACGAGCTTTTCCTGGAGGCAACCGCTGACGAAACATTCAAAATGAAAGGCGGAATGCGTTCTTCAAAATTGAGTTTATTTTATACAAACATCTTAAACAAGCTCCAACAAAGCTTCAAATGTTAGATTTTATAAATCTGTCAACAATTAAAATGTGTTGAGATCACTAAAGACAATATTGCGACGGGGCATATCTTAAAATTAGCTGTTTCTGGCAAATGGCATTTTTGACAGCAAGTCAGATACGAAATTTCATAGGTGCATTTCTGATCACGTTCCGTTATTTTTTGGTTCACAACAGAAAAATACAATCTGGCTTTCATATTGATTTTATTCCGCCTGGTTCGTATCACGGAAGTAATCCTCCTTTTATTACAAGTTGCGTCTAGTATGCATTAGTGTTGTGTCGTTCGCGAACGATTCGTTCAAAAGACCGAATCTTTTGGGTGAACGAACTGAACTGAATCACTTACTGAAAAGATCCATTCATTTCTCAGTTCAGTTCAGTTCACGAACGGATCTGATCAGCAGCGAGCGTGCACCGTGCAGGGAGGGGGAGGGACTGCCGCGAGCGAACGTGATTCGTCCCTTGCGAACCAGTTCTGCTGTGCTGAACGAATCATTCGCATTTGCTTCTTCCTATTCCATTTCGGACGTATTGTTCTAAGTATTGTATAGCCGAAATGAGTACCGTGTTTGCGTGTTGTATACTAGAAAGTTTTTTTTCTCTAATTTGTTTCCTAAATTGTTCGAAATAAAGTTTATATAAAAATAAAAAAAATTATAAAATAAATTCGCGGGCGGGCACCGAGCGAGGCAGCGAGCGTGCAGAGTGGACTGATTCGTTCACTGCGAATACCCCGGGGGACGTTCGCGAACGACACAACACTAAATCCCCGAGTGATTGAAGTCATTCGTTCGCAGCGATAGGATAGACTCACATGGGTCTATTTTCTCCGAGCTGACAGCTAATGGAGCCGGGCGTTAGCACATGATTGTTAAACTTACAAAGCCACATGAATTAACATAAATGCACACTTTCAAGTTCCCTGTTGTTTTAACAGACTTCCAGATAAACAAACTTAAAATGTTAGGCTGGCCCGTAATGAAAGGAGATTGTAGCGACAGACTCACCGGTGCAGGCAGGAGTGTATATTTCCAGAAAAAAAGAAAAGAAAAACGATGCGTGTGGGGTGCGTTCAAGTAATGATCCCGGAGGGAAATTACTTTGCCACAGCAACACACGTAGGCTACAGAAGCTACAGCACCACGTGACGAGTGTTGTTGTGTGTTGACATTCATATATATTTTATTCTGTCGCTAATTTCAATCACTCACTCATATTTTGTTCTGTTGCTACATGTTTAGAATCATGTAGCAATATAACAAAATATGAGTGAGTGATTGAAGTTAGTGGTAGAACAAAATGAATGTCAACAAAATTATGAATAGCATTAAAAGATGTGAATTATTTCCTACTTTTATAATTTTGTGTTTTGATTTCAGTAGCCTATAATAAAAAACCTGACATTTAGTTGCATAGGCCCACACCTTATTTGTTTATTTGACAGGGAAAATGCACATTACAGATTTTTAAAATCTCACCACCTTTCGAGTTTACAATGCGTGGTGAAACCTGCAATATGGAAGAAAAAAAAACGTGTGGCTGAGACTGTCTCAGATCCTTAAACTGTGACGTAACGGTGCAAGTTCAGTGATCCGTTCACTGAAGCTACTAGACACAGTGAGTTAACGTGACGTGATCCTGAGTGATAATCAGCGGCTCAAACTGCCAGAATCAGGCCCAGCAAGTTAAGACTTAAAAGTCATTGAAAACCAGCGTTCACCTCCAATATTGATATTCAACGAGGAAACTTTTAAAATATCAAGATTTGTAAACGGAGTTTGGCGCATTTGTCAAAGCGACAGCACTTCCGCATGAACTGTTCGGCCGTCAGTTCACTGAGTGAGTCGGACTACGCAGTACGCAGTCGGAGCTCCGCCCAAGCACTGAACGATTCGGTGAACGAATCTTTTTAATGAACTGATTCTAGTGATTCGTGTCACTGAAGTGAACTGTTTTGCCCATCACTACCGCGAATCTCCCCCTACTGCATGGATGTAGGCATAACCAATCAATTCGAAATCACTGTAAAAGGTTTATTAGTAGACTACCATTTTATCATTCTCATTCTCACATTTTAACCCATAAGATTAACCATATTAAAAATAAAACAATATTATAATTTTAAAATTCAACTAAGCTTCAGGATGACCTTTTAGCTCAATGAAATAATACATTCTTACTTGGCCCATGTAACATTGCTTCAACATTTAATGCATTTGTTTTGTTGTTGCATATAAATGAAAAGTAATGTTTGTAAAAATTGACACTATGGTACCAATCACTGATGGTAACAATCAAAGTATGATTGGGGAGGAGCAATCATAATAGTTCCACACAACGGAATCTAATTACACTTACTTTTTGAACAGGTAAAAGTAAGAGTGAAATATATTTAGTCTAGTTCTGTCAGTATTTAATTTGATCAGTTAAAACATTTACCTCTCTTTTTGTAGATGTTTGCAATGTAGCACAATGTGAATATTGGACCTTTATAGATGTATTCAGTGTTGCATCTAAATTAAAGTAGTGGTCTTGATTGCTACTAGATGGTAACAATCACACTGGTGGTGGTAATCAAAAGATGACAGGTACCTCCTTCCAAGTAGGTCTACCCCCCTACCCCAATCTAGTTACACATAAAAATATTGGAATATAATTATAAAACTGGACATTTTGAACAAGTAATAGTTCAAACGAAATATATTTAGTCTAGTTCTTTCGCAATTAATTTTTTCTGTGGTGTAAAACGGCAATAGCATCCATCTGCAGACCCGCAGACCTGGCCTCATTCGTGATCGGCCTCAATCGTGATCGGCCTCATTCGTGATTACAGGAAGTTCGCAAGTGCGCATGCGCTTACAAGACGAAGGGGAAAAAAACTGAAAGAGCAGCGTGCATTTCAAAAGCAATGGTATCTAGCCTACTGAGTGAAAGTTTGAGAGTTATTCAGCTGAAGTTCGCTCGGTTGCCAGTTAGTGATAATATGCTAAAATGTACTCATTTTTATGTGAATGGTGCGTGTTGGCTCGGCTTCAGATTGTCAAAACAGCTATTAGCCATTACTGTTAGCTATTGTTACGTGCTTTATTTTTGTAATAAAAGAAAACAAAAAGTCGCTAACACTTTGCAATAATGTTACATGAATTGAATTGTCTCTTAATAAAAATGTAAGGTGAAGATTACTGTCTCAAGTATCATTCTTTCTTACATATTCCTCACGTACACTCAAAAACCTTGTATAAGGGAGTATTGTGTTTGACAGCAAGCTAGAAGCATGCTTGATTGGCTAAAAAGCCACAATGGGGCATTTAGTTTAAAGCTGCAATTAATGAAAAAGGCAATACAACATTAACTATATGGATTAAGAGTGGAAAACAAGGGTGCATCAGATATGTTTAATGATATTAAATCCAGGCTAATGATCTATATGACAGATTGATGACATAACTCAAATTCAACATTTGCTTTATCTTAATGGTTCCTTAATTTCCAGCCCTAGATCAGGATCATTGTAGGTCTCATCCCATAAAGACTGCCCACCAATAATGTAATGTAATAATCACATTCTCTCAATTCGATTGAGTCGATTTTGGCCTTTTTTGTTAAACATCTCCATTCGTCTCAAAATATTGATTCAGTGGAGAAATGCAAATGAGCATAAAATAGTTTAAAAAATTTGGCATTTGAAATAAGCATATATACTGTACCCATACCAATCAAAACAGTGTAATTACCCTGAATGGTGTGCCAGAAAAGCATGCATGGTATCAAGAGGTGATTTAAAACACTATGGGACAGATCCAAACAAACTGATAAACTATTTAACATTTTATGCATAGTTGTATGCTAAGGAAGAAAATTTGCTGATGAGGTCACCAGATAGCAGTCTGACACCGGGTCCTACTTCACAACCTGGACAGGCCGCTGATGGCCTCCATGACACAGGTTCTCATTCCACTGGGCATGGCCGTCGGCTTGAGCTGCTGCCCGGGGCCAGGGATGACTGTCACCCCCTGGGGATCACCTGCAGCTGGCCCATCGTTTGGCCTTGGATGACCACCTTCAGGCCCTGGTTCGAGAGAGCTTCCAATCAGGGCAACTATCTACAAACAAAATATCCTCCCCGTAGAATAAACCCCTCCGTCTCTGCATGTGCACTGGAGCAAAATTTGGTGGGAGGGGCTTAGGAGAGAGATTGGAGGGAGAGCAAAAGGGAAGTCTTTTAGCCTTCTGTATTTTCAAACTTGCCTACTGCAGCTTTAATCCTATTTCCCCAATATTTTGCTTGTAGTGACTAAGGTTATTTAATTTATCCAATTTGTTGCCATTTCACATAAAATAATTGTATAGATAGGCTATGCTAATGATCCAGTGTACTCATTCTGGTTTCATTATGGATCAAGCTATTTTCTCTTTTAGATAAATTTTGTTCATTGTATATTAAAAAAGTCTAATTTGCTCTATTCATTACTTTAAAAAAATTGTGGAAGAATGAATCCTATCCAGGATTGTTAAGGCCAGGGCTGGTGACTGAACACAAAAGGGACAATAGATAACAAGGGTAGTGGATCAAAAAGTTTATTTATAGCAGTCCTGTAACAGCAAGGACATAAGGACCGTGGATCATTATAACACAAAATGTAGGTCTACTGTAAACCTACAATCACTCCAGCGATGTGTTGGAAAGGGCCTGTTCCGCCCGGAACCTGCCGAATCCCTCCAGCTTCTGCAGGATATGGATGACTGTCTGTGTAGAAGAGAAATACTAATCACAGTTGTACATTATCAACAATTGGTGATGCATAATATTGTCATGCATAATATTTTCATAACAATACTTTATCACTTTCAGAATTACATAAGATTATTTAACAAAAATGTATGTATACTGAATTTCTTGATTGATATAGTTAAAGTGGAAATCAGTTTCCAACAAAGACCCTTACATTTTATCAAATGTAGCTATTACATGTTTAATCCTTATATATTCTTCCATGCATTCATCCATACCTCAGGAAGCATAACATCAATGACAAAGTCGAGATTTGCCATTTCTTTTTTGGACAGCTTCAGGGTCTCCTCAATTAATTTGATCAACTCTCCTGTCTAATGGACAAAAGAAGTGACGTTATAATTAATTGACCAACACTCAATGTATATTGTGTCTCTTCTTAACATTAACAATACCTTTTCCTCATTGAAAATTGACATTCTGGTTTTCAGAATCTGTTTGATTTTGAGGCACCTTCCTGGGTTTTCCCACAAATACATGCGGGTGGAACGGAGGTGTCCTCCCATCAGGCTTGTGTAAAGAGCCTGAGAGAGCAGACAGACAAATGACAAACCAAACACAATATGCAAACTAACATGAATGACTACTTTGAAAATTGTCACTATTTTACCTTGATATCTGGTCCAGATATTAGACCAGTAATCCCCTTGTTGCATAATGTGGAAAGGGTCCTGCAGTCACATGGGAATTACCAAATGTATTGCCATTGCTTATGGTATTATCCAGAAATTATATCACCCACATAAGCTTATAGCACACTGACATGAAAATAATACACATTTAGAAAACTTATTTCAAACCTTGTAAATGAATGAGGATGTTGGTCACACCCGCAACTGAAATGTGCCACTGGGTAGCTTGGGGGGGGGGGGGGGGGGGGGGGGCTGCAGCACAGTCATCGTGTAGCCATTGTTGGCACCTCTGGCACTTTATCATTTTCACATTCTTGATGTCAGGATACAAGGATCTAAGAATTAAAGAAGATATGCACAAACGTAACAGTTTTGCTCGCAGTTATGTTGTAGTTGCATGGGTTAAGTGACATTTTCAAATTTCAAATTTGTCCAGTCACTAACCTTTGACCTTTGACCATTGACATGTTCTGAAAAGTGCATACATGGATGGAGGCTGCCATGCACTCATGATCCTCTGATCCCTGCAAGTTTCAAAACATGAAACTCCATAAGGGAACAAGTCCTAATTATATACATACATACTGATATTAATCTGAAAATTAAGTTTTCCCTGGCGCAGTTTTACATTTTCAGTAGAACTTCCTCCATTTGTCTCAATTCAGTGTCTGTGACAGTTTTTGTAGAATATTAACATATTTCCAGAACATCTTTCTTTTTAAATTTTGCTTTTCACTTTCCTGGTTGTCTGTGTCCATGGTCTCTACGAGTGCTTCTCTGTCCATGGTGTCATCTTCTCCCACTTGGAGTGCTTCCTCTGCCCAATGAGCAAATCTTCTGCCATGACTACATTTGAAAGAAGAGGTTAAATTAAGTAACTGTTTTCCCAAAACCGTCATTATTTTAAAAAATGCCATTATTTAACAGTTTTTACCCTCTGAGAGAGAAATTCTCCATCAGAAGCAGACACCACCATCTTCTGATCTTGGGAATGTCATCCTAAAAAATAAACAGGTTTCAATCGACAGTAATATTGAAGACTTAATAATTAATGTTTGCGTGTCCATACTTTCAATTTAAACTCACAGCAGTGAAGTCGTAGGGCTCATCAAGGACCAGGTGAAGAGCATACTGCAACACATTTCAATCATATTATGTAATTTCTTTAAATGCCCAGTAAATACAACAGCTTGATGTTTCAATTTAAATCACTTGCCATCAGCATGAAGACCCCACAGGACAACCCATCCATTTGTTCGGGGATGTTCTGCAAGAATCAGGCATATTTCATTAGTAGCCTAATAAGTAAATGCACAATACACAGAGATGAATACTATATTAGTTTTTACCTTGTTCCTGGGGACAATCCAATTTCCAGGCACTAGTTTTATAGCTAGCTTACTGCAAGTGTAAAATAAGCATATTAATTGTGTAAGCCTTTGAACTCATTTGATATTTCATAGCACTTAAGATGGGGAGTAAGCAAGTAGAGATCGAATTTTGCATTTCATACATTTGACCCAGTCCAGACTTCAGACAATGGATCTCACTCAGGTCTGCTATAAACACATGCAGAGCAGAAAGCAATATAACGCATACATGTAGAACTCAGGCAATAGAACTCATGCAGCAGTAGAACTCATGCAAAAGAAAGTAGTAGAGCCTTCAGAACAGTGGAACACAAAACCTTTGAATGGCCAACTTTTGAACCTGGGCCACAGTAGAACCTTCAGACCATACTGAATACAAACAACAAACTAGCATAAATACAGTAAATCGCGTTTGATGGTCAGTAAGTGACATTTGAAAACGGGGCACACGCTGACTCTACCTGTGCCTTTGCTTTCTTTAAAAATGTGTTTTTAAAGGCAGGAGTTGTGAAAAAGTGGCGAGATTAGGCGCAGTTACGCTAAATCTTGTCCCGTTTTCAATCAATACGGGACGTGATTTGTTCCGTATTTTCGTACACAACACACCCTACTCTAATCAAACAATACGTTTTCACATGCTTGGAATGACATGCAAAATAATAAAACCAAAAGAGTTTCACGAGACATAACGTTAGTGGAGAAGAATGAAATCAGAATGAAGGCGAGTTGTCTTCACTGAATAGCATCGTCATCGTTGCCCTGGTAACGGAGGCTCAGTGGCGCGCCTCGCACTGATTTAAAAAATGTCGGCGAATAGTCCAAAAGAGGCTGTGAGATAGATCCATGACTGAGAGGCTGGTCCGAATACAGGACTGAGGTCCTGTCCTGTATTCGGACCAGCCTCTCAGTCATGGATCTGAACTGGTCCTGTCGGTGGAAATGAACGATGGACTGTCCGACCTGAAGCAACACTCAGCAGGACAACGCGATCAGAGCAGCAGGTTCACTCAGTTCATGACACCGCAGAGGCGGATACTATAAGTTGTTGTTGGCTAATGTGTGTGACAGTAGCGTAGCCAGAAATTAACTGGTGGATGGGCAGAAACTTTTGCCGGGAGATTGAAACACAGCTTATAGCCTACATAATAACTACAGTGCCAGGGGGTTCTTCTCTCTGTCTCCTCTGATTAATAACAGTTGCGCACTGAGCGCAGCTTGCTCCCGTTAGCCTATGTGCGTGACTGGTTGCGCGCACCGAGAATAAGTAAAAGTAAAATATTTGTTTGCATCAATATTCATTCATTTTCAGCTAGCACCGCATTTCCTGCAGCTCTGACACCAACTGTAGCCTCGTTACAAAGTGAAATCAAACAGATATTTAATCAAAGGAGGAAGAGAGAGAGTCGCAGCCGTTCAAAGGAGGCTATTGATTTTGTGTTTATTATGAAAGCAAATATGTGAATCGTTTATTTATAGCCTAAATTATATTGTTAATATTGTTTACTCCAAACCTGCTTTGTTGTTGTTACCTGTTGGGTGTGTGCGGGCTTTGTGCACCACGGTAGCCTATTGTGAGAGCAGGTGATGACAGCAGCGCAGGTGTCCTGCGGAGGATCTGCATGTCACGGTAAAGATGTTTGAAAAAAAGTTTTTCGACCGCTGTTTAAGTTCATTCGTTGCTTATAATAGTTTTTTCGTTTCCCAATATTATTTGATTAATTTAGAAGACAGTTCTGTGCATCCTTTTGAGTTATAAATAAATACAATGATTTTTTAAAGTCCGCGCTTCGTAAATTAATCAATAAGTTAATAACCCACTCGGTGGAAAGGCTAGGTTACCACATCTTCCTGAAAATTGTTTGACTGAAGGTTAAAATAAGACTTATGTTATGAAGCCTGTAGACATGTGAGAAGAAACACTGTAAGCAGTGGTGGAAGAAGTATATTCAGATCTTTACTTAAGAAAAGTACTAATACCACAATGTACAAATATTCCATTACAAGTAGGCTAAATGTCACACATTTAAAATCCTACTTAAGAAAAAAATACATAGCCTATTATCAGCAGAAAACACTTAAAGTATCAAAAGTAAAGTACTTGTTATGTAGTAAATGTTATAGTTATGTTATGAGTTATAATAAAGTTGTTCTGATCAGTTTTACAGTAAACAAAATGGAATTTATTTTCACAAATAGCCTACATGTATTGTTAATGTATTTTCACAAATAAATATATTTTTCAGTCATCCAACATAGTGTCTCTGTGGTCTACCAAGTCATTTGCTATTTCTGAGTTTATCAATGAGTTCTTGCTTCTTTCAAATATACCAAAAGGTTTATTTTGACAGACCAAACATTTTGCCCATGTCTATGATCTGATGTTTTAATCCGTAATATAATTGATGCAACTGTGCTTTACTCTTATCTCATGTTGAGAATAGCAGAGGCCTTTGAAATGTATGCGTAAAAAGCACAAATTCTGCATAAAAATTCACTAGAATGCCAGAAATTAAGTGTCTGAAACTGAAAATCTCATGGGGGAGGACCCCCCGCTTCATTTTTGCCCCCCGGGCATGGTGCCGCTGGAAAGGTGTCCCTTATTTTTCCACACTGAATGTGGCAACCCTAGTTAGTTAGTTAACGTTAGTCATAGCTGTCAACACTATTTAAGCAGGAGACTCCAGTTTTTTTTTTTTTTTTTTTTTATGTATTTGTTATTGTTGCATTAGTCTAGCTAGCCAATAATTTGATAATAATCACATTCAGTAATTCAATCCCTTCATTACAAATTATCTTCAAGCATTATGATGTGATGTAATCAATAAGGTCTAATCAACCTCTTTTATCCCTCCCCTACGAAGAGGAGAGAGCACAGAGCGGAGAGGAGAGAGCACAGAGCGGAGAGGAGAGAGCACAGAGCGGAGAGGAGAGAGCACAGAGAACACAGAGCGGAGAGGAGAGAGCACAGAGAACACAGAGCGGAGAGGAGAGAGCACAGAGAGCACAGAGCGGAGAGGAGAGAGCACAGAGAACACAGAGCGGAGAGAGCACAGAGAACACAGAGCGGAGAGGAGAGAGCACAGAGAGCACAGAGCGGAGAGGAGAGAACACAGAGCGGAGAGGAGAGAACACAGAGCGGAGAGGAGAGAGCACAGAGCGGAGAGGAGAGAGCACAGAGAACACAGAGCGAAGAGGAGAGAGCACAGAGAGCAGAGCGGAGAGGAGAGAGCACAGAGAACACAGAGCGGAGAGGAGAGAGCACAGAGAACACAGAGCGGAGAGGAGAGAGCACAGAGCGGAGAGGAGAGAGCACAGAGAACACAGAGCGGAGAGGAGAGAGCACAGAGAACACAGAGCGGAGAGGAGAGAGCACAGAGAGCACAGAGCGAAGAGGAGAGAGCACAGAGAGCAGAGCGGAGAGGAGAGAGCACAGAGAACACAGAGCGGAGAGGAGAGAGCACAGAGAGCACAGAGCGGAGAGGAGAGAGCACAGAGAACACAGAGCGGAGAGGAGAGAGCACAGAGAACACAGAGCGGAGAGGAGAGAGCACAGAGAACACAGAGCGGAGAGGAGAGAGCACAGAGAACACAGAGCGGAGAGGAGAGAGCACAGAGCGGAGAGGAGAGAGCACAGAAAACACAGAGCGGAGAGGAGAGAGCACAGAGAACACAGAGCGGAGAGGAGAGAGCACAGAGAACACAGAGCGGAGAGGAGAGAGCACAGAGAGCAGAGCGGAGAGGAGAGAGCACAGAGTGGAGAGGAGAGAGCACAGAGCGGAGAGGAGAGAGCACAGAGAGCAGAGCGGAGAGGAGAGAGCACAGAGAACACAGAGCGGAGAGGAGAGAGCACAGAGAACACAGAGCGGAGAGGAGAGAGCACAGAGAGCACAGAGCGGAGAGGAGAGAGCACAGAGAACACAGAGCGGAGAGAGCACAGAGCGAAGAGGAGAGAGCACAGAGAACACAGAGCGGAGAGGAGAGAGCACAGAGAACACAGAGCGGAAAGGAGAGAGCACAGAGCGGAGAGGAGAGAGCACAGAGAGCACAGAGCGGAGAGGAGAGAGCACAGAGAACACAGAGCGGAGAGGAGAGAGCACAGAGAACACAGAGCGGAGAGGAGAGAGCACAGAGAACACAGAGCGGAGAGAGCACAGAGAACACAGAGCGGAGAGGAGAGAGCACAGAGAACACAGAGCGGAGAGGAGAGAGCACAGAGCGGAGAGGAGAGAGCACAGAGAACACAGAGCGGAGAGGAGAGAGCACAGAGAACACAGAGCGGAGAGGAGAGAGCACAGAGAACACAGAGCGGAGAGGAGAGAGCACAGAGAGCAGAGCGGAAAGGAGAGAGCACAGAGTGGAGAGGAGAGAGCACAGAGCGGAGAGGAGAGAGCACAGAGAGCAGAGCGGAGAGGAGAGAGCACAGAGAACACAGAGCGGAGAGGAGAGAGCACAGAGAACACAGAGCGGAGAGGAGAGAGCACAGAGAGCACAGAGCGGAGAGCACAGAGAGCAGAGCGGAGAGGAGAGAGCACAGAGTGGAGAGGAGAGAGCACAGAGCGGAGAGGAGAGAGCACAGAGAGCAGAGCGGAGAGGAGAGAGCACAGAGAACACAGAGCGGAGAGGAGAGAGCACAGAGCGGAGAGGAGAGAGCACAGAGAACACAGAGCGGAGAGAGCACAGAGCGGAGAGGAGAGAGCACAGAGAACACAGAGCGGAGAGAGCACAGAGCGAAGAGGAGAGAGCACAGAGAGCAGAGCGGAGAGAGCACAGAGCGGAGAGGAGAGAGCACAGAGAACACAGAGCGGAGAGGAGAGAGCACAGAGAACACAGAGCGGAGAGGAGAGAGCACAGAGAACACAGAGCGGAGAGGAGAGAGCACAGAGAACACAGAGCGGAGAGGAGAGAGCACAGAGAACACAGAGCGGAGAGGAGAGAGCACAGAGAACACAGAGCGGAGAGGAGAGAGCACAGAGAGCACAGAGCGGAGAGAGCACAGAGAACACAGAGCGGAGAGGAGAGAGCACAGAGCGGAGAGGGAGCGGAGAGGAGAGAGCACAGAGCGAAGAGGAGAGAGCACAGAGAGCAGAGCGGAGAGGAGAGAGCACAGAGAGGAGAGGAGAGAGCACAGAGAACACAGAGCGGAGAGGAGAGAGCACAGAGCGGAGAGGAGAGAGCACAGAGAACACAGAGCGGAGAGGAGAGAGCACAGAGAACACAGAGCGGAGAGGAGAGAGCACAGAGGACACAGAGCGGAGAGGAGAGAGCACAGAGAACACAGAGCGGAGAGGAGAGAGCACAGAGAGCACAGAGCGGAGAGGAGAGAGCACAGAGAACACAGAGCGGAGAGGAGAGAGCACAGAGAACACAGAGCGGAGAGGAGAGAGCACAGAGCGAAGAGGAGAGAGCACAGAGCGGAGAGGAGAGAGCACAGAGAACACAGAGCGGAGAGGAGAGAGCACAGAGAACACAGAGCGGAGAGGAGAGAGCACAGAGCGGAGAGGAGAGAGCACAGAGCGAAGAGGAGCACAGAGAACACAGAGCGGAGAGGAGAGAGCACAGAGAACACAGAGCGGAGAGGAGAGAGCACAGAGAACACAGAGCGGAGAGGAGAGAGCACAGAGCGGAGAGGAGAGAGCACAGAGCGAAGAGGAGAGAGCACAGAGAGCAGAGCGGAGAGGAGAGAGCACAGAGAACACAGAGCGGAGAGGAGAGAGCACAGAGAACACAGAGCGGAGAGGAGAGAGCACAGAGCGGAGAGGAGAGAGCACAGAGAACACAGAGCGGAGAGGAGAGAGCACAGAGAACACAGAGCGGAGAGGAGAGAGCACAGAGAACACAGAGCGGAGAGGAGAGAGCACAGAGAGCACAGAGCGGAGAGGAGAGAGCACAGAGAACACAGAGCGGAGAGGAGAGAGCACAGAGAACACAGAGCGGAGAGGAGAGTGCACAGAGCGAAGAGGAGAGAGCACAGAGCGGAGAGGAGAGAGCACAGAGAACACAGAGCGGAGAGGAGAGAGCACAGAGAACACAGAGCGGAGAGGAGAGAGCACAGAGAACACAGAGCGGAGAGGAGAGAGCACAGAGAACACAGAGCGAAGAGGAGAGAGCACAGAGCGGAGAGGAGAGAGCACAGAGCGAAGAGGAGAGAGCACAGAGAACACAGAGCGGAGAGGAGAGAGCACAGAGAACACAGAGCGGAGAGGAGAGAGCACAGAGAACACAGAGCGGAGAGGAGAGAGCACAGAGCGGAGAGGAGAGAGCACAGAGAACACAGAGCGGAGAGGAGAGAGCACAGAGAACACAGAGCGGAGAGGAGAGAGCACAGAGAACACAGAGCGAAGAGGAGAGAGCACAGAGAACACAGAGCGGAGAGGAGAGAGCACAGAGAACACAGAGCGGAGAGGAGAGAGCACAGAGAACACAGAGCGGAGAGGAGAGAGCACAGAGAACACAGAGCGGAGAGGAGAGACCACAGAGAACACAGAGCGGAGAGGAGAGACCACAGAGCGGAGAGGAGAGAGCACAGAGAACACAGAGCGAAGAGGAGAGAACACAGAGAACACAGAGCGGAGAGGAGAGAGCACAGAGAACACAGAGCGGAGAGGAGAGAGCACAGAGCGGAGAAGAGAGAGCACAGAGAACACAGAGCGGAGAGGAGAGAGCACAGAGAGCACAGAGCGGAGAGGAGAGAGCACAGAGAACACAGAGCGGAGAGGAGAGAGCACAGAGAACACAGAGCGGAGAGGAGAGAGCACAGAGAACACAGAGCGGAGAGGAGAGAGCACAGAGAGCACAGAGCGGAGAGGAGAGAGCACAGAGAGCACAGAGCGGAGAGGAGAGAGCACAGAGCGGAGAGGAGAGAGCACAGAGAACACAGAGCGGAGAGGAGAGAGCACAGAGCGGAGAGGAGAGAGCACAGAGAACACAGAGCGGAGAGGAGAGAGCACAGAGTGGAGCAGCACAGAGAGAAGAGCAGCATGGAGAGGAGAACAGACAGAATAGAGAGGAAGAACATGAAACCATTGCCTTGGATCCTTACGATCCTGTGAAATATACTACACAGAGGAGGACAGACAGACTACACAGAGAGAGGAGGAAGAGAGACAGACTACACAGAGAGAGGAGGAGAGACAGACTACACAGAGAGAGGAGGAGGAGGAGAGACAGACTACATAGATAGAGGAGGAGAGACAGACTACACAGAAAGGAGGAGAGACAGACTACACAGAGAGAGGAGGAGGAGGAGAGACAGACTACACAGAGAGGAGGAGGAGGAGAGACAGACTACACAGAGAGGAGGAGGAGGAGAGACAAACTACACAGAGAGGAGAGACAGACTACACAGAGAGGAGGAGAGACAGACTACACAGAGAGGAGAGACAGACTACACAGAGAGGAGGAGACAGACTACACAGAGAGGAGGAGAGACAGACTACACAGAGAGGAGGAGAGACAGACTACACAGAGAGGAGGAGAGACAGTCTACACAGAGAGGAGGAGAGACAGACTACACAGAGAGGAGGAGAGACAGACTACACAGAGAGGAGGAGAGACAGACTACACAGAGAGGAGGAGAGACAGACTACACAGATAGAGGTTATGATGATGTTAACCCCACAGGAGAAACTGGGTGAAGGGACAGCAGCTCTTCTGGCAGCTAAATATGTATCTGCCTGCCACAGCCTAAGAGACCAACAGTCACTGTAACACCCCACTAATTTAATTATTTGTATAGTATTAAGTAATTGTATTAAGTTGTTGTAGTTAAGTTGTATTGAACTGTATTATAATGAATTGAATAAATGAATTGAACTGTAAACTGTATTTAATCTTCTGTGAACTGCTTTGGCAACAACATGTTTTTGTTCATGTCAATAAAGCTATTTGAATTTGAGAGGAGGAGAGACAGACTACACTGAGAGAGGAGGAGGAGGAGAGACAGACTACACAGAGGAGGTGATGCCAGTTGTTGATTCTCGTATTGACCTTATTTTGTTAGCCATTTTGATGATTCTGTCCTGACTTGTCTAGAACTTAGGTGTACCTAATAACATAAACCATGGAGCCCTGGAACAGCATTTAAATGGAAGTTTTTGACACAGAAAATCAGGACACAATTGTCAAAATGGCTGACAAAATAATGTCAATACCAATAAACCCCTGTCACATTTATGTACAGCCTACTATAAAGTAGCTAAACTAGCTACAATGGTCCAAACTGATTGTAAAATGCACTGGTTTCTTTTGTCATATAATGTGAAAATATTCTATCACGGGTCCAAATTTTCGCTGCCCGGCCATCTATCCCTGCCTTCTCAAATTCTGGACCTCACCAATTTCAAAATCCTAGTTACGGCCCTGATCTCCTGTAGCAACACACTTGGATAAAAAAGAATAGGCTATCCTTTAAACAACACACATGGCCAGCAATACATCGTTAGCAAGCCGCCTGTAACTAATCCACCTTGACAAGCAATTAACGTTAAAGCTCTGACTTACCGAGCCCACTCACTGGATAAAATTGATAGGAGGCTTCGGTCTCCCATGATACGCCTTCATTCGCAATCTTTCTTCACAGTTTAAGAACTGAAAATAACATTACGTTAATCCCGCAGAATCCGATCCAGGATGTTTATATTCACAGGTTCCATTTTCTTTCAAATGTAGCCAAATTAAATGACAAAAGCTAACGTTACACAAAGTGAGCTAGTTTAGGCCAACGTTAGGCAATGTTAGTTAAATCACTAACATTAGCAATTAGCTCGCTATTAACACTACAACACGATAAAAAAGTAAACTATTTACAATACAAATCACCACTGACAACGTCACAACCATACAAATGTAATAAATTTATCTCTCGTTCGCTTTCTCTCTCTCCCTAAGTAACAAAGTAATGGTCTACTCGAAATTAGTGGTGAAGATGATTATATTGCTGGACAGCTGAACTCGTGTTCTGAATGGTTAGACATTATGTCAATCAACAGGACGAGAATGCGCACAAGAACACGCATGATTGGAACTCTATTGAATACTTTAGTGAGGCTCTGCTTCACAGGTGGGCTCAAAAACGTGTCATAATCCACAATTATCCAATCATGTCTTATAAAGTCCCCCATTGATTTCCAATAGGCCTCTGAAGTCGTCGTCATTTCCTGCATATTTGTTAGCATTTTCGAGACTTCCGGATCAAAAAATAGATGACCTATGGGAGAAATTAATGGGGTTTCCCTAATTCCTTCAAAATAATATATGACATTTGGACGTTTGTTTGTATATGAAAAAAAGAAGTTTTTCAGCCATTTCTTAGAATCTAAAAAAATTCGGTGTAATTTTAAAAAGCTAATTGCTAGCAGCTAAGTGGTTAGCACACTTGTAATGACCCCTGACCCGTACGTCGCACAATTTCAACATCGCGCACAGGGCTGTTTCAAGCTACTCGTTTGCTGTGACCAGTGTAATTAATTATACATTTTCTACTTCGTATATAAAGATGGATTAAACTGACACGGTACGTTAGGCCCACTGTCATCCTAAATGAGCAAAAACGATAAAAAACCAATTCAATTTGCGCAGTCAACCTAACGTTAACCACTCCGGCTAACGTAAATACCCAATCTGTCATATTGCAGTAGCTAACGGTAGCCCAATAGAGTACTCAAGTGAGTACGTCAGTCATGGGCGGAGTCTGGTTTCAGAAGTAAATTCCCTATGGAAGAATAGAATGGGCTTCGGAGACAATCGACTATTTCTTGAAATCTGATTTATAGAATGAGCCGAAACGTTCCTGGATTAGCCTGTGTGGTACAAGGATATAGACCATATATCGCATGTTCCAATTTTTATTTTTTAAAGTAATGCATTAATCATTGTAGTTCGACTTGTAGTCCACTTTAACGGACTGCATATCCAGTACTGCAACGCATGGGTGGTTCTTGACCAATAAGATATCGTCTGTCTGGACATTTTTGGGCAGATGGGAGTACTGCAGCTGAAGATGACCTAACCTTAGCTTCCTAAGTAGAGAAGCCCGCCCGACAAGGTCAGAAACTGCGCTACGGTTAACCACATAAAGCAATTCTAGCTTTAAGTCCTTCAAGCTAGCTAGCTAATGTTAGAAAAAAAGTGTTTAAAAATAGAGCTGTGTGCTACTACTGGCTAACATTATATGACAACGTCTGGAGACAAGGCTGCACGTTCGTAGGAAATTATGGGACATCGAGTTTTTAAACAGTTCCAGCGCTGATATAATCACAAGAAAATACTGAAACGTAAAATATACTCGAAGCTGGTCCAGAAAAACAACATAGTTTGCGAACGGGCGTTATATTGAACAATCCGGGAAATTGACGGTAAGATATAATCAGTAGAAATGGTTTAAAAGTAAGCTTTAGTTAAAGTCTATGCTCTAAATGAATCACTTGAGTACTCTGGGCGTGTTCGGCTAGAGCCGATTTGCGTCATATCTGCGTCGGACTGCATCGGAAACTGTCCAAGATGGCCAAAAAATCGGTGCTGCATGAACTAAGGCAGAAATGACAACAGGCAGCGGTGCAGCAGCTCTCGGGTGCCTTCAACAACATCGCTGCGCCTTCAAACAAACCAACAACAGCATTGGTTAAAGAGCGAGGAGAGAGAGGTGTTTCATCATGACACAAGCGGATCATTTCACAATATCGCCACCTATCTCGGCGTATTGATTCTACTCTAAAAAAAAATCTTAATGAAATTCACCCCTCCCTAAGTGTTCAAGCCATAGACTGTATAAAAATATGAACAAAGCCACTGTGACGTCACCCATTGCCTTTCCACGGCCTCGTAAAAACTGAATTGAAGCTCGGAAGTCTTTTTCGCCACCCGTTTGCACAAACTGCGCCTGCTCCATGTAGCCGAAGTGACCTTGGCTTGGAGCAGGGTCAACTGGATATGGCCCGGGCACAGTATGATTGACAGTTCGGGGTCGAGAAGCCACAGAACTATAAAGCCCATGA
Organism: Synaphobranchus kaupii; assembly: GCA_029718625.1. Classification (NCBI taxonomy): domain Eukaryota; kingdom Metazoa; phylum Chordata; class Actinopteri; order Anguilliformes; family Synaphobranchidae; genus Synaphobranchus; species Synaphobranchus kaupii. The sequence goes on from CM056380.1 coordinate 24,237,059, forward strand.
CCTGACCAAACCCACCATTTTGCAAAACGAACTCACGGTAAACTTCCTTAAGTTGCGAATGTTTTATAATATAACATTTAATTTTCATCCTCTATTTTACTGTGTCATTTATTCACATTGAATGTGTGGTATTCGTCACATAATTAACGTTCATTCAGTTATATTCAATTTATATTCAGCTAACATAAGCTAATTTGATTAGCTAGATAGCCAAGCTAGACGCAATGCATCACCACCACACATGGACGAACAGGGTAACGCTATGGACTCAACGCTATCAACTATATTGACGGTCAATTAATCACATATGTTATTTTGTTAGACTACTTTTATTATAAATGTCCCTAGCGCCGCTAGAAAGGTAGCAAGCTGACCCCATAGTCTTAAATGAGCAAACCACCACCGTCTTTTTGGCTAACCGCTAATTAACTCGACTGTGGCAGAGCAGTCTGTCACGGTTTGCCGCAGCATGAAACCCCGTTCTCAAAACTGTTCCAGATAAAGTGGGGATTGTAGGTTAGTGGGTTCACACACTAGCTAAAGCACAGTAGCTCATTAGCTACATCGTAGCTGGCATTAACTTTCATCTGCATCCTGTAACCTAATCACAAACATTGCAAGCATTTACAAACGCAGACTCCATATTCTTTTCCGATAAATTACTGGTTTTATTTTAAACATCCCCGTATTGAGTCAGTACACACATACCGCTAACACTTTGGCTCTATTCCCCGCACATTTTCTTAATTTTTGGGACCTAAAAAAATTATCCAGGTGTAGAAATGTCTGCTTAGAGTTCTAGCTAGAGCAGCTGGCTAACGTTAGTAACGTTATACAGGTATGGAGCGTATGTAGTGTAGCTGCAACATCCCCTTCTGTCTTATCCTACTAAACAGTATTTTTTTTCGTAGTAGACACATCATAGCTTGCTCCAACCAAAATGAATATGTGATGACAAACATGTTGAAGATGAGCGGGTAAGGCACTCAATTTATTATGCTACGAACTGCATCCACAAAACAACAGCTTGTTCGCAGTAGGCTACTAAGGGATGTTCTCCATCGACTTCCACTCAAAAATACAGCGTGTCTCCCTGTCCCAAGCATAGAGTGTATAAAAATAGGTCAGTTTTAGACCAATCATTGTTGTCTCCCCCTTCTGGTCCCGCCCCTCCGAGTGATGGCAGTGAGAACCATATAGAACCTATCTATGCCAGTGATCCCAGGACTCAACCTGTCCCTCTGATTGGTCCTGAACAAATGTTAATATTCTGTCCAGACGACACAATATTTTAAAAAATCAGCACATGCAGAGGCATTAGATGAAGGAAAGGCACCTATTGCAATTACATTTTTTTTGTGGGAAAAATTTATTGACTGAGTATTTTGACCACTTTGCTGCCATTGACTTACATGGTGAAATTCCTATACTGGAGCGAACCGCAGTGGCGCTAGTGAGCAACGGCACCAGGAAGTGAGCTTCAAAACTAAAGCCCAGTCTTGGCCCCTTGGTTCAAACACAGGGATAAGGGTTATTTATTAAATCCTACAATAATAGCAGTATTTTCCTCTTTCCCTTCTCTGTTCTCTTTTCTATTTTCACAATGAATATTTATTCAGTTCTCTTATTATTGCTTTATTTTAAAATATTTATTTTAAAATATAATACAATCCTTTATTGTTCTTCAATTAATGTGATTTTGTTTTGTAAAGTGAGCTTCTAGCATAAGCCCTGAAGGGTTTCCAACCTCTCTAGCATATTTCTGTAAATTACTTTGACTTGCATTTGTTCTTTATTCATGCAAATGCATAAATGAATATGTGTTTTCAGACTGTGGGATTGACTAACATAAGGTCGCTACTCTGGTTATTATATACTGTACCGTACATGTACTTTATTGAAGTACGAATGCGAAAAGTGCAATATTGGTAATGGTACACAAACAAATGAAGTTTCTATACTATATAAGGCCTATATAATATCTGTTGACTGAACCAAAAAGTGTATGAATAAACAAAAAAAGGCCTGTCCAAATATAGGTAACAATGTTTTATTCAATACTTTATTCAACTATATTTGTAATTATACCATATTCTATAGAAAAGTAAAGATTCAACTTTGTTATACGGAGTGGTTTGTTTTTGCAACAGCTTGTTTAAGTGTAAAATCCTAATTGGATTGTTGTCCAAAAAAGTGTCCTCTCCAGAACATTTGGTGTGACCATATAGAACATTAAGGTAGGACCACCAAATGATAACATTAATTTATTTCAAAGTATTTGGATGTTTTTTGATGGGGAAAAAACTGTTACCTAAGAAATATTTCTCTTCACCATCCTTGTTATCAGTAACACACCTTATCAAGATCTGAAGGTATGACCTGCTGTCCGTCATTGTGTTGAGAAATTAGTTTTCCCTATATCCAGATGGGACAGTGTATAGCCAGACCTCTGCATGCCACATGCCAGCAGAGAGAACCACATACAAACAACACAATGCCATAATAACATGAAGGGTATTAACAATGAAACAATATTAAGCAGCACAACCTGAGTACAATGCTGTACATCCATCTTACAAATTGTTGTAAGATTAATGATTGAGATTAAAGATCTGACACTGTTATTATGGCTATGTGTGAAAGGGTTTGTGCCGAATTGCGATGAGCCAAACGCGATAACAGAAAAAAGGGATAGAAAGTCCCTGGCAGTGCCAAATAATAACACACCCCTATAAAACGGGCTAGCCACGTAAACACGGGCACAGATAAATCTCAAAATAGCGAACGCTAAAGAGATAGCGAAAGAGGAACAGAAAAAACAAGACACCTTCGGTACGTAGCTATAACGCCTGATAAATGGTGAAATAAATGAAATAAAAATAAAACTCACACGAAGTGCAATTGCAAAGGAGAGGGAAGAGCAATAAGGGAAACTAAACCCTAATTCCCCTAGGCTTCTAAGTAGAAGAATGTCTGCACTGCGTAATAAAATAAAATCTTAATTCTCACAAAAGCAGAGAGACAAAAACTTACTAACCCTGACCTCGTGAAAACACGAAATGACAAAGAAACGCCAGGAGGCGGAAGTGAGGGGTTTAAATACCTGAGAGGTAAAAGAACAGGTGAAACAAATAATTAGCGGGGAGAAGGAAAACTCCGAAATGGAACGCAGAAAGATCTGATAGACTGAAAAGAAAAAATGGGAAAGAGATAAAAACCGTAGCAACAGAGGGAAGATAGGTGAAAACCATGACAATGGGTTGATTAGATGTGGGTGGTCTGGTCTCCAGAACAAAACAGGTAAATTATACCAGCAATTAAGCAAAGAGAACATTTTTAGAATATTTATTTCACACAATATGGTAACATTCACAAAAGGTAAATAAACTGTAGAACTATTCCCCTCCACCACCATTCAAGCCACAATGACACCGGGTTCTTTCTGTCATTTTGTATGTTTATTGTCAAATCAGAAATGTATGAACAATGATTGGTGACAGGTAAAGGAAGATGACATGTTGATATTGGAATACATCTTATGCAAATACAATTCTATTTGTACATACATTACCATAATTGGCAAGGAAAACGTCGTCTTTCTTGACATTGTTCCCTCAAAACACATAATGACTCCCAGTATCCCAATGTCCCTATATGTAATATACTAGTTATTCATTCATACAAACTCAATTTATCTTGTTAAAGACATTGGATGGCATTCAATTCAAGTTCTTTGTCAGGGTCCAAAGGGACCAACTGCTGTCATGCAATTTGAATAAATCATGAACACTGACATTATGGGTAGCTGAATGTATGCTATGTATGTCATGGTTTTTGAGCCTTTTTCCCTTGCGGTCGTTTTCCTCGGTCGCCATGCGTGGGCGCTGCACTGTTAGTGGAGCTTTGGCTCCGTCTCATTTTTTTGCGGAGTTCTCTCATCAGCGTCCACACGTGTGCGTGGTTGCCTGAGAGCTACATAAGCCCCTGTTTCCTACTTCCGGGGCTTCGATATTGTTTGCGTTATTTGCACTGTTGGGTGTGTGTTATATTTGTACCATTTATGCTACTCGCCTATTCTAATGTCTCATTACTGAGGCAGGGCGTTTACTATTGCTGACTCTTTAGTTACTTAGCTCGTAGAAGTATGGGACCGCAGATCTCTGCTCTATTCGCCTGTAAAATGTTTCTCTCTCCTGGGAAATCGGGCGTTTACACTTTTACTTAGTTACTTAGCTCGTAGAAGTATAGGGCAGCAGATCTTTGTTCCATTCGCCTTGTTTGGTTTTCTTACTGAGAAACCAGGTGTTTGAGCTTCTACTCATTTGCGTGTTACAGTGAGCCGGTTAGTAGCTTCGGTATGTTTGTTCCCTGTTTTGTCTCCATCTCGTGGACTACGTTTCCCCTTTGTTGTGAGTCAGGGTTTTTTATTATACTGAGAGGCAGGGCGTGTTATTTTCTATTAAGCTTGTGTTAGTCTTTTAGCCGGTAAATGTCCTGTGCAGCTGTCCTGTTTGTCCTATTCGGTACCTGTCTCCATACATGGAGCTTTGGCGATTTTGTTCAGAACTGTAGTTCTGTTTCGTCCTTCGGTACATGTCTTCCTATAGGGAGACTGGGCGATGTTGTGGACATGTTTGCGTGTGACTGAGTCTCTGAAAGTAGCCTTGGAACGTTAGCTCTCTGTTCCTTTCGCCTCCTCGTTACATTCCCCTTTACTGAGAGGCTAGGGCGTGTATTTTCTACTAAGCTTACATTAGTCATTTTGCTAGTAAAGGTATGGGACAGCGGTTTACCGTCGGCTCGCCTGTAAAATGTTTCTCTCTCCTGGGAGATCGGGCGTTTACCCCCTTTATGTTTTCTGCGTGTGACTGCGAGCTTATGGAAGTAGCCATGGAACGTTGGATCTATGTTCCTGTCGCCTTCTCGTTACATTCCTTTTTACTGAGAGGCAGGGCGTTTATTTTCTACTATTCTTGCTTTAGTCATTTAGCCGGTAAATGTCCGGTGCAGCTGTCCTGTTCGTCCTTCGGTACCTGTCTCCATACATGGAGCTTTGGCGATTTTGTTCGGAACTGTAGTTCTGTTCGTCCTTTGGCACATGTCTTCCTATAGGGAGACTGGGCAATGTTGTGGACATGTTTGTGTGTGACTGCGAGTCTGAGAGTAGCCTTGGAACGTTAGATCTCTGTTCCTTTTGCCTTCTCGTTTCCATTTCACATTAGTATCTCGTTTCTTCACTGTTTTGTATACGTTTTGAGTATTCAGTGTTTTTTTTTAGCTTGTTGTTTTCCGAGCTCGAGATGTGTTGCTCTTTTGTGACATTCGCCCGGTTATACGGGTTGTTTTTGGTTACGCCCCTTTTTTCCTAGTTCCCGTATTTCCCTCCAGTGAGAGTAGGAACTAGTTATTTGCGTTAATCTTTATATTTCCTTATATACTCTCCGTCTTAGTGGCTTTTAATTAAGCTTAAAGAATCCCCTTGCTGCGTTTGGTCCATCCAACTGCACACGTCACGCCCCCATTACAATGTAATGTTTTAGTGTGAAAAGAAATCTCAACAGACTGGTCAAGTAAAGGATATATACAGTGAACAGTGAATATTTTTTCCCCCTTTGTTTTGGCTCTGTACTCCAGCACTTTGGATGTGAAATGATACAATGAATTTGAGGCTAAAGTACAGATTGTAAGCTTTAATTTGAGGGCATTTTCGGATTATGAATCGCACAATTACTCAATGGCTCTTATTTAGCTATCAGCTTTTAAATTTAGCTTGAGGTTGTTTTAGGCATGTGCTAACTAACAATGAAGACAATAAAGATGAATACTTTATTAAAAATACGTCTTTTAATGAACTTTGCTGCTGATACAAAAGATAAATAAAAATTCCAATATCCATTTTTTCTGTCAAAATTTAAAACCAAGGACAGGCAAAGTAGCAGCAATAAAATATAACAAAACTACAGCGGTTTTCCCTTAATCAAAGCATGTTTCTGGCATCAATACAACATACATTTAAAATGTATAGTGCGGCTGCAATACAAAAAACTTATTACTGGACTATCATATTAGGCCAACAGTAGTGGTGTAACGCACGCATGTGAACCGCGGATTAATTGCAACGTTTTTAACCATCATAGTGTGAAATACAGTTTTACTGCCGCTGTTACTTTTTAAAGTAATAATTCCCTAAATCTCGATGCAGAGTTGCAGTGATTTGATTATTTTAAAAAAGCAGTTGTGTGTTCACGTGAACGGGGCATATTGAAAAAGCAAAGAAGAAAAAAGAAAAAAAGCGCAGTGACAGTCATGGTTAGCGGAGGAGCGGACGAACTTGAGGCCTCCTGCATCATTTAAGTTGTATGTATGGGAGCATTTTGGCTTCCCTGTAACATATAATGATGACGGAAGAAGGGTGGTGGACAAAACCGTTATGGTATGTCGGCATTGTGCCACAAGAAAGCCAGTTACTGCCAGTTACTCCATTAAAAAAAAATTGACATTCAAGCCATATTTTTTGTTCTTGATTCTAGAATCCTGTGTAGATATTGAAATGTCCATTGAAATGCGTTCTAATTAAATGTTGCCCCTCTATATGTCCAGTTTCACAATAAATGGAGATTTATGAGAGTTATTAGGGCTGTCACTTTTTGCAAAAGTCAAGTTTGAACGAGATCAAACAAACCCATAAATCGTTTGAATTGACGCACATTGGGCACGCACGCATAGACAGTAGAATTTATTGCCATTTAGAAAGTATCTAATTCTCTGGTGTTCTCTAAACTTGTGCACTGGACTGTCATGGTTAGTGGCTGTCTCTATTTGTTTCTACCATTGTTTTCCGTTTGGCGTCGTCTGAAGCTCTATCGGATTTTTTCTTCCTCCGTCCCGGTGTTTGGATCTCTCCGGGTCATTATCTCCGACACCTGTGTTCGGTTTCCGTCGGCTATAAATAGAGCTTTCTTCCGCTTTCCAGTGCTTCTAGATTGTCGTTGCTTTATGACTAGGAAGGTAGAGGTATAAGAAGTTAGCTACTGCATCTCTGTTTGGTTTTATACAGAGACGCAGCTATTTCTATTAGTTAATGATGGCGAAATGAGGCTTCCTGAAGCACTGAGGCTTTGCAGCCAATTGTATCGCAAATAGATTCAGTACTCGAAGCCTCATTCAACACAGTGTACACTAGTGACACCTGCTGGTAAAAGTAATTTAGAGCAACAAAATCATTACAAATTCACTTCAGAACCATTGCTGTAAGAGAAAATACCAGTTCAAAACCCCGCTCAGGCGATACACATACTAACATACTCATAATTTATATTTCTGTAGTTATATATATATTATATATTTAATATATAATTAATTAAATATTATATTTAATTAATTAAATTTAATTAACTGTCATTAGGCTAGATTTGTTTTATACTAAGATATATTATAAAATAATATATGTAATAATATTATATTAACTTTCAAAATGAAAAAAACAGGAAGATTGATATAAAGGGGGGACAACATTTGTGTGGGGTTCTATTGAACAGTAAAAGTGTTTCTGGTCTGGGACTGGGAGTGCTTCTGTAACCAGGCAGTGAAAGTGAATGTGCTTCAATATGGGCAGTGAAAGGGAAGGTGCTTTAGTGACTGAAAAGGGAGGTTTTTATTGATTTTTATTAACAGCCTCATCAAGTTCTTGCTTTCTGGAACCTATGGCAAAATAACAATATGCAAATGTATTTTTATCAACATGTATGTCAGTATGATTATGATAAAGCAACCATAACTGTTATTAAAAAGTAAAATAAATAAATAACCTCTGCTGGTTTCTTGCTCATTGGCAGGTGCATTTTCATGCATTGCCCGATAATGCATGGACGAGGTATTATTGCTGTAAGCCAGCTCCTTTAGGCACAGCCAGCACTTTACCTTCAAAATTAAATAATATGCCATTTGAGAATGCAGATGATAATGATAATAAGAAAGAATAAGAAATAACAATCAAATCATAATAATATTAAACAAATCGTAATAATCTGCTGTAGTTATGTTAAAATAACAACCAACGAACTACATGCACAGTCGATTGCTAGCCCAGTGTTCGAATAGCGTTTCAGTGTGTTTTTATATCTACGCCACTTAGGCCTGCCTTATTTGGAGATATCGGGTCAAAATATTCCCAAGCAGGAGAAGATTTTCGCTTCCATGCAGGTTCCATTAGCCTATTTTAGTACAAAAACTGTACAAAAAAATAAAAATAAAAATCCTCTAAAAAAACTTTCAATACCAATAATAACAAACTCTCCGCAACAACCCTCGAAATAAGGGGGGTATCGCTCTATTAATCTACAATTCAAAACCCCTAATTCCGCCCAAAACGCAAAACAAACCGATTACATGGTTCTACAGCACCCGAGGCCTCGTTTGTCATCGATCACGTGCTTCTCTGAAAGTGATACAAGCTTCGGTGTGAGGCTTCTGTAGAAACTGCCCTACGTACTCGACACACAGCTCGGAGCTTCGGTATCATCCGTACCATCACTACTATTAGTGATAGGATTAGATTTTCTGGTTTTCTGTCCTATCGTACTCTATTCTTTTCTTTTTGCCTGCAGCCTGTTTATCCTCTGTTCAGCTCCTTAGCCTACTGAGCTGTAGTTACAGGCTTGCGATTTTGTTTGTTTCTTTTCAGTTTTCTCTACCTCTTATACACGCAGATTAATTAGTGCATGAGGTTCTTTCTTTTTTGTTTCTCGCTGTTTTAGCGATATTTCGCCTTCGTTTGAGGTTGTTTTGTGTTAGCCTTGTGCTAGGGAAGTTTTGCTCCCGCTTTTCCGTTTCCCTTTTTTCCCTGGTGCGGTTTAATTCCACTTCTGTGGCGTGTCTATTTTTAGATACACTTTCTGAATCCTAATCTGTCGCATTTGGTTCTCAATTTTCTAACCCAAACCTGACACTGGACAGCAACACATTCTCCGTAAACGTCGCCATGATGACAATGATGCAACGTTTAAGATTGTAAAGTTAAGGGCACATTTGGAATGTGAACTGGATCGTTGTGAATAATAGGTTATTATTTGCTACAGTATGTTCAACGCCATTAACAATTCATTGATCAAGAGAAAATGTGTTTCAAAATAGAATACGTTACAGCTCATAACGTGAAGTAACATGGCTTTTAACATTAACATTACCTACTGTAGCTAGCCAGCTAACAAGCTAACTAGCTTACCGAGACGAGTCTTCATCAACCAGAACGTGCCTCCTCTTCAGATGCTCCAGAAAAACTGATGTGCTCCCATGCCAGACAAGGTCAGCTTTGCAGTTGCAGTTCACAGCCTTTTTGGCCGCGTTAAGAGTGAAATGCGCATGTGCACCTCTCAACAAACATGAGAAGGAAGCAAGATGTCTCACTCCTTAGCTACTTCCATCATCAACGATGTGTTTAATTCAGCTCCACAGCGTGAAAAACACAGGCGATGACGTCACCAACGAATCGACAATTAAATTTGTTGGCAACTAATTTGGTCATCGATTTTCGTCGACTACGTTGATTATTCGTTGCACCCCTATTTCATAACAACATAATTAATGATTAGGATTAATACACTTTTCCTTTATGTCTTTATGTCACAAGGAATATCTTCAATGCATTAACTGTACACCTCTAAAGATGTCCCATGAAAGAGACATTTCTCATTTATATTGGTACAGATATTCTCCAATAAAATATTCTTTAGAACCACCACTCAAAAGTCTATTAAAACATGCATGTAAGTTATGATACTTAACATAGCTACATAGATTTTCACATTAGTTACAATGTAAGGCTACCGATAGCTACGATGTCTTCTGGGTTTAGATTAACTATAATGACATGTCTACCATGTTTGCTAGTCTAAACAGAGATGACAGGTGTAGTTCAGGCCATTTCATAAATTCACAGACAAGAACCAACTGAATATGAGCAATAGAACATAAGCAGCCTAATGTTTACAGGTATGTTACCATAACAGATGACAGGTTAGCTAAATAATTTAGTTATTCGATAATGAGACGGCACCCAGTGCTTTAATTCCAATGGCAATTATACATATTTATTCAAGAACTTTAATTGCAGTTTCACTGTGGAACAATTCAGGGTGCTTAGCCAAAGTCACCTAGCAAAAGATAAATATTGACTACCCTAACAATACAAGTGATTAAATAATGTAAGTCAGTATTAAAACAACCTTCATTCGTTCTCCTCCATTTCTTCAAGATTTTGAAGTAAAAAGGACATCTCTGTCGCCTCCAAGTCCTCCGCAACAACAAACAACATGGCTAACTCCATATTGTTTTTCTCCCTGCCGGTTTCAGAAACGTCTGAAACTGTCCAAGTTCGATCTGCTCAGGCGTTTGTCATTTCCGTCTGAGGCAGGCAAGCCAACTGCTCACCGATGTCTACTCGAACACGCCCTATGTTCTGCTATACTTTAGCTAACTAAACGCAGGCTACGTTATAAAAAGCAGTCTGTAAACAGGTTTAACATTACCGGTGGTGTCATTTTGTTTTAGTTAGCTAGACTAGCAGTTGTAATGTCTACACACTCAGAAATAAAGGTACGAAATGTACCTAAAAGGTACAAACGCTTGTCACGGATGGTATAGGTAGGCTACATAAAATCGTACCCCTTGGTAGCAATACCTAACTAATTTGTACCTTTTTTACTCGTACAGGTACTTATAGTACCCAAACAGAATATTATTGTACTTTCAGGGTACATTAGGGAAATGTGTACCTTCGCTTAGAAGAAGAATGTACCTCCACTGTACCTTTCTTTCTGAGAGTGTACCGTTTTTGGGTTTGTTTTTAAAAAAATCTGGGCGCTAGTATTGTTGAAAGACATTAGCTAGCTTATCAATTTAGATATTAATTTAGCTATATAGGCTACGCACGGATTTCCACGTTATCGTTGCTTAGCTTAGTAGCCTAATGAATTCAGCAACAGGCCATGCATCTATTAAACATTAACTGCAAAGTTGTTGTCTTTCTTTGGTGAATTAGTATAAGATATAGGGCCACACCATTTAATAAAAGCAATATGGAACTCTAACCAGTGGTATCATGATGAATATTGCGACGGCTATTACAGGGCTTGCTAGCACCTCAATTCATGTCCTGCCAAACATCCTCTAGCCAATATTCATGGTATATACCTACCACAGGTTCGCCATATCGCTTTAATATGTATCCGTTTCTGTTAAATGCTATCAGATCAAAAACGTCTACGACGTAAAATAAAAGCCAAGGTACTCACGCATAGCCTACATAGTGCTGTCTATAAGTTCTTAATTCCAACTTGCAAAAACTAGGCCTGCCTTTAAAGGTATTGATTTCAAAATGTGGCCAAGTTACAACTAACAATATTGCCTATCGTAGCTCACACTAAATAAATTAGCTCTATTCCAAACCAATGCTATCCAAACTTTCCTAAATTATTTAATGCAACTTGGCCCTGTGTTTCTTCATCTTTGCATGTGAAGAGATTGTGCCTCATGGAACAACATATGATTTCAATGAATGTTTTTAACAGTTGACGAATAATTACACTCCAGAAAGGATATGGTTGTACTTTGTTGGCAAGTTTACTTTAGAAAATGTACAAGTTTTAAAATGTTAACTGCTGCTACAGAATTCTTTACAATTCACAAACAGACGTTTACATCAAGAAACATCATGTACAATAGAGAAAGGGGTGATGAATAAATAAATATAGATAAAAATGAGTAATATTTTTACCTAGAAAATAGCGTACATATAGCATTTTTACAAACGTATCCAGACATGTTTGTGGGTCAGATGGTGGCAAATAATTAATAGTACCAATTTTCTTAACATAATAGTATTTATGATATTTGCAAACAGAATTTTGTGAACACAAGGATATCTATGGTCTGTAGGACCGCACAGGTTTTGATAGAAATCAAAATAAATAAATCAATACATAATAATAATAATAATAATATAATACATTTTATTAATTCTGTGCTTTTCATAGACCCAAAGCAGTGGATGCAGACAATTGTTCAAACATGCCCTATAGTGTAGTAATTTTTCTGTTTAATTTCTAAGTGCAACACATCTGAATCAGAGTATTTCACCCACAGGGAAATGGTCAGTGTGAACGCTTTAACCATACTCTCCACGACCTATTACGGACCCTACCACTGGCTAAGAAGAGGGAGTGGACTGAGTACCTTCCCCAAGTTACCTTTGCCTACAACACCACCGTCCATCAAGCAACCGGCGAGTCACCCTTCTTCCTGATGTTCGGCCAGGAGCCTCAGTTACCTATTGGTTTTATACTGGGAAGAGTGAAGGAACCTGCACCAGAGGGTGTGGTAGACTGGGTCCAAGAACATCAGCGCCGGTTACAGGTGGCCTATGAGGGGGCAAGAGGGAGGATGGAAGCGGCAGCTCAACGGAGAAAGGCTACACACGACCAAAAGGTGGGTGATACTCAGCTACAAGAGAACCAGCTGGTGTACCTGAAAGATTGGGGCGTAAGGGGTCGCAATAAAATCCAGGATCATTGGAGCTCCACCGTGTATCGGATACTGAAGGCACCAGCAGATGGAGGGCCCGTGTATACCATCGCACCACTCAATAATCTGCAACAGGTAAAGCATGTTCACCAAACTATGCTAAAATCAGTCCCAACAAACCTTGCTCCTGACTTTTCTTTTAGGGATTTGAATGACCATGCACCTGTCGGGGACTCTACAGAGGAAAATGTTCCAGAGGATGAGGATCTGTGTGTTGCAACAGAGACATTGGCCACATCAGGAGTCCCAATTACACCACCTGATCCAACTGTTGTGTTGCCAATCTCTCCTCAGGCCAGCCCTGGTCCAAGTGGGGTTATACCACGGCGAACCACTCGAGCCACTGCAGGAAGACACGCTATCATCCATCACTTACCAGAGACAACTGTGGGTAGGGTAAGTGACCCTGTGAATTCCCAGGTACCTGGTTCCAGTGACACGGTTTCTGCTATTTTCAGGCCCTGGAAACGCGTTGGGAAACGCACAGGCGGCGCCCTGATAAGATCCTGACACCTTATCAGGGCGCCGGCCAGGCAGCAGGCCTCTGATCCTACATCGGAGCCTGTGCGTTTCCCAACGCGTTTCCCAATGCCCGTGACTCAGACACATGGCCCAACGCCGTTGTCTGCAAGGTGCGTTTCAGAGCTAGAAATTGGCAATAGTACTCATCCCCATCCCATATCTGAGCTAGAAATGAGTATTCATTATATTGAGACTGTGTCTGCCCCACGCATATATGCCAAATGTAAAGCAAACCGTGGTGTCAACGCGGATAATCTTATTACTCTTAAATTAAAACATATTGCTGCTAGCAGCTGTTGTGAATCACTCCTAAAAATTGGACTACTAAATGTTAGATCTCTTGCTCCTAAAGCACTTCTTGTAAACGAATTGATCACAGATCATAATCTCAAAGTACTATGTCTAACTGAAACTTGGCTAAGACCTGGTGAATATGTCGCACTTAATGAAGCGTCTCCTGTAGGTTTTTTAAGTACTCAGGTATCGCGCCAGTCAGGAAGAGGGGGTGGTATTGCAGCGATCTATCAGTCCACCTTAAGCTTAACCCCTAAGTGTGGACATACGTTCTCATCTTTTGAAGTTCTTTCTATGAACTGTGTACAGCATGACTTAGCTAAAATAAGGGGTAACATGCAGTCCTCTCTCCTAGTGTCTGTTTACAGACCACCTGGGCCCTATTCGGATTTTCTAATAGAATTCGCTGAGTTTTTGTCTTGCCTTGCTATTTCGGCAGACAAGGTTGTGATTGTTGGTGACTTTAACATACATGTGGATAAACCAGGTGATCCCCTAGGAACAGCCTTTGCCTCTATTATTGACTCTGTTGGGTTCAAACAAAATGTCTGTGGACCCACTCATTACCATAGCCATACCCTAGACTTAGTGTTATCCTATGGTATCAATGTTATTAATCTTACTATTGCACCCCATAACCCTGTATTATCTGATCATTTCCTTATTACTTTTGAAATCGAGGCAACGACCACTTCTATATCAGAGCCAAGACACTATTACAGCCGGTCGTTAAACTCTGACGTCATTCCAAAGTTTATAGATATGCTTCCGGAATCATTCCTTTCAAACAAAGGAAATACCACTGAAGTATCGCTGGACGAACTGACTAACCAGTTAAGTTTTACTCTCAGAAGCACCCTTGATATGGTTGCCCCTCTAAAAAGAAAGTCTTGTCGGAAAAACCGTACTCCCTGGTACAATGACACTACCCGTGCCCTGAAACAGTGCACAAGAAAACTAGAGCGAAAATGGCGGTCAGCTAAACTAGAAGTATTTCGTCTTGCATGGAAAGATAGCCTCCTCCAGTACAAGCAAGCTCTTGTATCAGCTAGATCTGCCTTTTTCTCTAAATTAATTGAACAAAACAAATGTAACCCAAAATTCTTGTTTAGCACTGTGGACAACTTGACTAAAAAACCATCATTAGAATTTTCATCCTACCCCAGCGTTTACAGCAGTAATGATTTCATGAATTATTTCAATCAAAAGATTGAAGCTATTAGAGACCAGATCTCCAAATTGCCTCCTCCTCTAGGCATCACTCCTCCCTTAATCAATGAACAGCCCAAATCCTGGTTAACACAGGAAGATGTATCAACAGTGGCACTAAACTGTTTTAAGCCAATTGACATGGAGGAGCTGTCTAAACTGGTTATGTCCTCAAAACCGACTACCTGCCTACTCGACCCAATCCCTACAAAATTAGTTAAAGAACTTTTCCCCATACTAGGCCAGCATATGTTAAAAATTATTAACACATCCTTAGTAACAGGATATGTACCAGAGCCACTAAAAATGGCGGTTATTAAGCCATTACTAAAGAAACCAAACCTCGAATCTGACAAACTGGAAAACTATAGACCCATTTCAAATCTTCCATTTCTATCAAAAATATTAGAGAAAGCTGTTGCTAAGCAACTTGGTGCATACCTTAGCTCAAACCATATCCATGAAATGTTCCAGTCAGGATTTAGACCCTACCATAGCACTGAAACGGCACTTGTTAAAGTTATTAACGATTTACTATTATCAGCCGACCAAAACTCTGTGTCTGTTCTTGTACTTCTTGACCTAAGTGCAGCTTTTGATACAATAGATCACAAAATTCTACTAAACAGACTCCAGGGCTGTGTTGGACTAAATGGTCAAGCTCTTGCATGGTTCAGATCATACTTATACAATAGGAAGCAGTTTGTTAAAATAAATGAAGTATCATCCAGTTACTCAGTAATGAAATATGGTATTCCACAAGGATCAGTGCTAGGCCCAGTACTCTTTTCATTATATATGCTACCCCTTGGTGATATTATTCGGGCACATGGGGTAGATTTTCACTGCTATGCGGACGATACGCAGATATACATTTCCATGAAACCCGGTGAGGCACTACCACTTTCTCGGTTAGAGGCTTGTATTGCAGATATTAAAGCCTGGATGCTTTCCAATTTCCTGCTCCTAAACTCAGAAAAGACCGAAATGCTGGTTTTAGGTCCAAAAAAACAAAGGGAGAAACTGGGTACACCTACTTTAAATTTCGATGGTTGTTTAATTGTTCCAAACTCAGCTGTGAAAGACCTAGGTGTTACTATAGACCCAGATCTAACCTTTAGCGCGCACATAAAAAACATATCTAGAGTAGCTTTCTTTCAGTTAAGAAACATAGCTAAAATAAGGCACTTCCTATCAATAGGGGACGCAGAGAAACTGATCCATGCTTTTGTTACGTCTAGGCTAGATTACTGTAATGCCCTGCTATCTGGCTGCCCTAAGTCTTTGCTAAATAATCTCCAGCTTGTACAGAATGCAGCCGCTCGCATTTTAACTAGAACTAAGAAATATGAGCATATTACCCTAGTACTAGCATCGCTTCATTGGCTACCAATTAAGTTTAGGATAGACTTTAAGATTTTGCTTCTGACCTTTAAAGCCTTAAATGGACTTGCGCCAGTGTATATATGTAATCTGCTCTTACCATATAAGCCAAAAAGATCACTCCGTTCCCAAGACGCAGGCTACCTAGTAGTCCCAAGAATATCTAAAAACTTGACGGGTGGTAGAGCTTTCTCTTACAGAGCGCCACTACTGTGGAACACCCTACCAAAACTTATAAGGGAATCAGACACTGTCTCAATATTTAAGTCTAGATTAAAAACGCACCTCTATGATCAGGCTTATAATGAGCTATAGTCTGGAGACAGGACCAGAGAAGCATTTAGCCATAGAGTAATGTGGGGTGGCATCCTTTCCTTACTGTCACCTGTCAACAGCTGTGACCCCATCTTCCTGGGCTGGCTCTTGATAGGTGGGTAGGACTGTTTTCCCTCTCATGACTGCATGGTTCCTCAAACTCTGTCTTCATAGCTATGCAGCCACAGATTACTCCTGGCGGGGGCACTTGTCCAACACTCCCACCCCTTCCCCACCCCCCACCCCTCCAGTTGGTGCTCCTGCTGCTCTATTACACTTTCCCTAACTGTTTTCTCTCTCTCTTTTTCTACATTCTGCCGGCGGTGCTTATGCCCCGCATCTCGAGAGTTGCTGTCCGGCTTCCTGTCCGTTGCCGCTTGCCCCTCCCTCCTTACCACCGCTGCCAGCTGCTCCCGCCGCCATCGGCGCCCGGTTCCCCACCATCACTGCCGCCACATCTGGACTGTCATCTAGCTATCTAGCTGCTGCAAATTGTATTATCATGGACATTGGCTGTTTTGACCATGTTGGTCCTTAAGCCCTAGACCCTGAGCCGACCAGAGGAGGATGGGTTCCCCCATTGAGTCTGGTTCCTTCCAAGGTTTCTTCCTAGTTACACCAGGGAGTTTTTCCTTGCCACTGTTGCCTTTGGCTTGCTCTTGTGGGGAGTTTAGGCTGGGTTTTGCTGTTTTGCTGTGAAGTGCATTGTGACAACTTGTTGTGAAATGCGCTATATAAATAAATATTGATTGATTGATTGAAGTATGTCGCCGGGACGATGACACAAAACCTGGGGGTAGGTGTAACAGATTACGATGTACAGGTTAACATGCATCCAGGTATGTGGTTTGCTGACACACATATCAATCATTTCTGAATGCCTATAAATAGGCTGCAGTAATGCCTTACCTGTTTGGGGTTCTTGTTCTTCCCTGTTCCTGTATGCAAGTTCCAGTCTGACTTCAAGGTACGTTGCAGTTTGCTCTGTGTTACTTGTAGCCCACGTCATGTTCCAGGTAGGCCTGATGGAAATTATTTTATTGTAGGTCACCATAGATGGAGTGGTGGAGCTGGAGACTGCATGTGCATAGCCTGTAGAGGTGTTTCTTTTAATCTTTTATTTGTTGTTAATGGTATGAGTAGGAAAGCATTTGGCTTCTGAGGTAATGTAATGTCTTGGTTAAAATATGCTAAAACATTGTGGTTACAAGAACGCTACACTGCATGTGCACTAATACATATTTTCTGCCATTATAGGACGTTGCTAGCTGCTGTTTTGCCGATATTAGAAATTTGCGTTTATCTCTCAGTCTCCTTAAAGAGCTAAGGAATGCGGATAGCGGGGTTCCGGTTGTATCAATTAGCTGGTAACTAGCTACGTGGAGCTCCGGCCACTGAGCGCGGTTTGGGTTTTAAATTGTGTTTTAAACTGTGTTTTATCCGCCTTTTCCCTGGGGTTCCGTATGTATTCGTATTTTTAATATCCCTACAATTGACAAACCAACTGTTTATCAAGTTGGGGCTTCGGGGTTGCTTACTGTTCACATTGCAGTGCGTGGTTTGGGATCTGTGCTGGTGGCGTGAAGGTCGTTGCGGCGCCATCGGAAATGGTTCCGTTCTTTTCACAGCATGCTATAGTGCGCGTGTGTGTGTAGAAGTAGAATCTTTTGTGCTATATTCACCGTGTCCGTATCTCACCGTTTTACAGTGCGTGTGTGTATGTCTGCTGGCACCTTCACGAGTGAGTGACCTTTCGGTTCCACTTCCGGTAAGTTATCCCCTCTCCACGGACCCGTACCCGCACGCACCCAGTAGCACCCCTAGTGGCGGGGAAGACCTACCAACCAGGTAATTGTGTGTTTTTGGGAATCCTGTGGGTTTTTGTGTGGGTTTTTCTATTGTGTTTTCATGATTGTAAAAATAAACTGGATGTTTTTATTATTGAATCCACGTCTCTGCTTGTTCATTCAAGGGGAGGGAGGGATTGGGAGTTATAAGGGTGGGCTCAGAGCAGAACCTCCTCTTTAACTCCGTGAATGCTGCCTCAGCCCTAGGATTCCACTGGAAGTGGACAGAAGATATCTTTTTAGTGAGGGTGGTGATGGGAGCGGCAACCATGCAAAAATTTCGAATGAACCTCCAATAAAAATGAGTAAACCCCAAGAAGCGTTGTACCTGCTTCACGGAATTGGGCGTAGGCTAATTCTTAACTGCCTAAATTTTTTCTGGGTCCATTAGCACTTTGCCGTCTGCCACAATAAATCCTAGAAAGGAGACGGAGTTGGTGTAAAAAGCGCATTTCTCGGCCTTAAGCAGCGCCTTAAGAACCTGCCTAATGTGAACGACGTGCGATGAGAGATCTGGAAAAAAAAATTAAATATCGTCTAAATAGACGAAAAAAATTTCTCCAGCATTTCTCTCAAAATATTGTTCACTAGCACCTGGAAGACACACGGGACGCTATAGTGAAACCAAATGGTATCACCCGGTACTCGTAGTGCCCGTGGTGCGTGTTAAACGCTGTTTTCCACTCATCGCCCTTACGCATGCGCACCAGATTGTAGGCGTTGCGAAGGTCGAGTTTGGAAAAGACCGAAGCCCCCTGTAAGCGCTTCATGAGTGGAAGAGGGTACCTATTTTTTATGGTGATGTCATTGAGACCCCGATAGTCTATACAAGGTCTCAGCCCCCCGTCCTTTTTCTTGACAAAGAAAAAACCCGCGCCAGCTGGTGATGTGGACAGCATGATAAAACCATTAGCTAAAGATTCCTCGATATACTGCTTCATAGCAGCACTCTCAGGGACAGATAATGAGTGCAGTGAACCCCTGGGAGGAACAGTACCCGGGTACAGCTCAATGGCGCAGTCATATGGTCTATGGGGTGGCAATCTGGTAGCGCGTTGTTTACTGAAAACCTCTGCAAGGTCTGAGTACTCCGCTGGAACACCTGCGGGTAGAGCGCTCCTACCACCTCTGGGGCACCGGAAGAGGTATCAGATGACCTGTCCCACTCAAAATCCATGGAACCCCCCCTCCCCATAGGGATCCAGGACAGACTCTCTTCTCGACTCCCAGCGAGGGAGAGGGGGTATCTGGGTCATGTGACCCTAGCCATGAGTGTCCCAGCACAAGTGGGTACAACGGGGAGTCGATGAGAAAAAATGTTATTCTCTTCGAGTGGCCTTGAAGAGAAATGCGCATCTCCACCGAACTAGTTATCCGCTCAATAATTCCTGAGCCCAAAGGACAACTATCGAGTGCAGTAAGCTGACGAGTGCCAGTAAGTCGTGTGTGGGAATTTTTAACTCCCTAGCCCATTTAGCATTAATAAAAGATTCCACCGCCCCAGAATCTATAAAAGCGTCAAAGCTAACTGAGTGTCCCTCCCAAAACAGCTGGACGGGTAAGAGGGTCCAAGAAAGCGTATTGTTAAGTCTCACTGGGGGCCTCGGTTTACCCAGTGAGACCCCTCATTTCCCGTCAGCTTAGGACACTGATCCTTACAATGGCCCCTATGCCTACAGTATTGGCACCAATACCCCCACGGTTTCACTTTCCCAGTTTGGTGGAGAGATGACCCATCTACCTGCATGGGCTCCTCCTGATCAACGGAGGAGAATGGTGGGAAACATGGGGGAGTGCCTACTGATAGTGAAGGCCTATGCTGAACCAGGTGTTTTCTGCCTTCACGTTCGCGTTCCCTGATACGGTTGTCCAAGCGTATAGCCGTGGTATCCAGGTCACTGAACGTGGTAGGTGGTTTGAGCATAGCCAAAGCATCTTTAATAGGATCAGCTATGCTTTTAAGAATAACAATCTCAACGGAGCATCAGGCCAACCTGTCACCCCGGCTAATGCTCAAAATGCGATTGAAAAAGCCGCTACGGTGTCAGTTCCCTGGCGCAAGCTGGTCAATCTCCTGGCTGCTTCCTCGCCTGAAACCTCATGATCGAAGACAAACTGCATTTCCTTCATCAGCGGAACAGAATCATGAATGCAGGGAGCGTTGGCCCGAATTAACGAGTCAGCCTAAGCGAGAGCTTGATCATACAGGAGGGACAAAATAAAAGCTACGCGGGATTCTGATGTGGTAAAAGAGGAGGGTTCAGCTTGAAAATAAATTATACATTGTGTCAGAAAGGGGCAGCATTTACCCGGCTCCCCACCATACCGTGGTGGTAACTGGAGCTTGGGCTCCTTAATAGTACGTGGTGTGGGTACGGGGGGAGTGTGTGCTTGTGTTACTGGTGGAGGATTAACTGCCATGGAAAGTTTATAGAGACTTTCCGTAAATTTTTTCAGGCAGTCTCCCTGGCTATGCAGTTGTTCCATCAACTGGCCTTGTTGAATTTGCAGGGTCTGGATAGCCCCCTCAGGAGTAACCCCTGTAGCGCCCTGGCTAGGCAGCATTTTGTAGGTTTCCTTAGAAGTCGCTGGCCCTTCCATTTTGACTTCGATATTCTGTGAGGGTTAGAGTAAGGTTCGGAGAACCAGACGCGACCAATAAGGATTCTAAAAGTGTATCTAGAAAGATATGCCACAAAAAGCGGAAGTATCTGCACCAGGGAGGAGAAAAATAAAAGAACGGGAGCAAAACTTCCCTCACACAAGGCAAATCAAAACAACCTCAAAAACGGAGGCGTATCTCGAGAAACAGCGAGAATCAATAACAAAAGAACCTCACACACTAAATCCTTTGGCGTAACAGGAGGTTAGAGAAACAAAGCAAAAACTTGAAAAAACGAGTGAAAGCAAGGAACAGGAAAGAAAACCTGTTATCCAAAGCTTCATAGGCAAAAGAGCTTGAAAACAAAGGGTAACGAAAACGATTGGAAAGAAAAGAGAAAACCAATCTAATCCTAATTTCTTTAACCGGACTTGCTATTTGTACGAACCAGAAATGTAGCGACCGAATTTCCTATACCTTACCAACTTCATTGTCAACATAGCAAAGACAATATCGAAGTGTCGGAAATGCGGAAGTCCTGGGCTATTTATAGCCGGCAGGAAACGCAAAACAGGTGTAGGGAATAATTGTCGGGCAAGCTACAAACACCGGAATGGAGGCGGAAAAATCCAATAGAGCCTCCTGACGACGCAAAAGAAGAAACCAAAATGTAGAACAGCAAAGGCTGCAAATAACAATGACGTGCGGCCTGAGGCTTGGAGGCCCCATGGCAGTCCGAGGCCCCGGGGCACTGGCCCTACTGGCCCGGTCCATAATTCAAGTATGCTTCCATATCAGATAACAGGATCTACCTTTTTAAAGTACTTTGTTTACTAAGAAAAGACATAGCCTAGAGAAGATGAAGAGGAAGAATCAAAGTAGCAAACATTTAATAGCCAGCCAATCAGATTCTGATTCTTTCTTGTCAATAAACAAGTATTTATTGAACTTGTTTTTTTATTTATTTCTTTTTATTGTAGGCTAGTTTTCAAGTTCAGTCCCACAGGGCTGCAGGTTCGGGGTGTAAGACTGAAAATTATTGATCCTTTGGGTTGTCAGTCATAAACCCTGGGTTATTGAGCTGGTGACAACTTCCTTGAGGGTGCAATAAACAATTCACCAGGTGGCCTAAGAATCTACTGTTCTACCCACCACTTTGTATCTTTGCCTCTTCACAGGGCCTTCCAACTCCACTGCCCTACAGCCACAAAGTTGTAAACGCAGCTGGAATGACATTAGAGGTCCTAATGATGCCGGCAACCGAGGCCTGTTCTCAGGCCATAAAAGGCCTGTGAACAAGCACCCTATGTTAAAATAGTCTGGACTGAAACAACGCTGTATGTATTGGGCATCTTATGTATGTACATGTGAATAACTGGATAATATGATAAATGTGGTGGATTGGGATTAATACCAATTGAAATGTGGGGTATGTAAAAGTATGAGGGGGCAAAATACATGGGAAGGAATGAAGAATGTGTTTGGAAGGGGTATTGTAGGTTATCAGGGATGCGCTTGTCCACATAAGTATCTGGATCAGAGAGTGGCCATCACCTGGACCTCACCTGGTATCTAGATAAATGACAGGTAAAATCATAAGGTCACGCGTCATCGTACAAAGTATCTTATTGCTATCACTAGATAGGGGGGGGAGTAGACTGCAGTTTCTCTTCCTGGAGGAGAAGGGAGGTCTCTTAGTGTTTAGATTTTACAGACCTCTTCCTGGCCAGACCTTATTTGGACAAACAAAGGGAATGGTGGAATGTGGAAAGCCTGCCCGGGATTGCATTTAAGGGAAGTCCAAAGGGACTTTCGGGGTGTATCTTCTTAACAGATCTCCTGGTGCTGTAGTGACACTATAGTTATACCCGTATAGGAGTGTCTGCCTAACAGGTCTCCTGGTACCATAGTCACACTATACGGAATCATTTGGTTATACTTTGTTGGTGAACCTGTTCATGTTTCTTTGTCTTAGCATCATGTTATCATGTGTTTAGCTATAGGTATTGAATGTGTTCATATTTTCTCTCACATTCTTAACCAGTGATTATTGTCATTAATAAATTCTTCTTATTTTTAACGTGTGTGGTCTCCATGACTCTAATCCATTTTATACCCTTTCCACGCATGATTAAAACCAAATTCTAAATTCTAATTGGAGTCAGATAAATAAACGCTGATATTACTTTTCCCACAGCAACAGCGGAAAACATCACGCTTAACCCTTCGCTCCGAGCTATTCTCTCATTGGTCTAGCTGCGCGAGACTTACAATTTGGTGACCCCGACGTGATCCCTCTGGCAGGGGGGTGTCTGCTTTTTCCTTTACCTCCTAATTCCACCTTGTCTAAAAAAATTCCTTAGTTTGCCGTAGGCGGCAGGATACCCCTAACAGGGAGTTTCTGGTCAGCTTAACTCCTGGTTCTTGATCTTTGGTGTGGTGAGTAACACAATTCTTTTATGTATTAGCATATACTAGGGAGAGTTTTTGTTGTTTCACCACATATAGACACTGTTTAAGGGATCAACATATCCCGGACAGGCCCTGGGACCGTAGAAACCGGGCGCATTCCAGATTACTGCCCTTCAGGGTATTAATGAACAATGGAAGGCAGGGAAAGATAGGAGAAGTGCAAAGTTTTTTAAACCTGTGTAATAGTGAAGTTGCAGTCCTCACTGTTGTATATGTAATGTTGACACTGTCATTTTAAGAGGCAGAAGCTATATGCTATTAGGTCATTATGACTGCAATAATTAAAGGTTTGAGTATGTGTAAAAGAAAGTAAAAGGTTTGAGATATTGCATAGAAGGTATGTTGATGCAAGGTAATGTTCTGTTGTTCCACAATACTGTGGGAGACGCAGAGAATCTTGTTCAGACACAGAGAGAAGGAAATGAGACACTGGTGAAAACCCAGTGAGATTTAGAGGATAATTGTATGTAGGTAAGTGTGAGGAATGTTGAAGGTAATAGTAGGTACAGAATGCAGAAAGTAAGTGACAGGATATAAAAATGATTACATGTCATATCAACTGTTGCCAGGAAGATCAGAGAGTAAAAATAAATCATGTGACAATGGCACATTAGGCGCTGCTCTAAAATCCAGCAGGCCATGCTTTCAGAGGAAAGCATATCTTTAAAGTACTGCATGACATCTTTGGAGAAATTAACAAATGGCTCATAGGCTATTTTCATGTAAAAACAGAAGTCTTCCTTCTGTAGTTACTTTTTTGCACCATGTTGGTGGTTTCCTTTGCTTTTAATTTGTGTCTAGCTATACATCTGTGAAACCAGAAGGTTAAAGCGCATAGTACACGTAATCGCTATAAATCAATATAAATCATGCCTGGGCATGTCATTTAGGAAATGTTGGGATTCACCAATATACCTACTTGTGTGTCAATTAAGTTAACTGAGGTATGATTATTAAATCTCATGGATGTATGTTTGTGTAAATTTCCCCTAGCACAAAAACCTGTGCTAGAATGTCTGCTGACGTCAATAAACCAGTCAATGCCATAAAATGAACCAAAAGCCAGCAGAGCTTTCACTCGCCTTAGTTAGGGCCAGCATCTTCTGTTCCTGCAGGGCAAAGTGTTTATGACTACTAAGGAGATGTCTTTCTAGTCAGGGCTCCTAAATGGTTTCACAGTTTGGAAGAATAGTTCTTTCTCAATTAAATAAATAAGTAAATAGAAGAAGAAGCCATTTATTCTTTAGGTTTACTCCATATTTACCCCTTTCATTTAAAAGCTGAAGTAGGGTAATTTTCTAGCAAAGACTGGCTTATTGGTCTCTTTGTCCATTTGTCTCCTTACTTTCTCTCTCTCTTTTTGTGTTCTCTCCCCTTCTTTCTCCTTGCTCTCTCTCTATCTCTCGCCCTTCCCCCTCTCTCTATCTGTCTCGTTGAATATTTTTGTTTCTTAAAGAGAAGTGAACCTACATTTTTCAGAGTGTATGATTTTTGTTTTCAATCATCAATAACTGGCTATAATCACTTACCCATTACAGGACCTGAACTGTGCAGACAATAAAACTGCATAGGTTTATCTCCTTTTTCAGAGGCAGAAATAAGCTTTGTTCTGGGTAAGTTAGGTGAAAAGACTTGAAGGGGCTGTAAAACATGCACACCTCGTTTAGGAAACCTTAACCATAAACAGGCCCCCTGGTGTAGCACCAGAGCAAAGTTTACAACACATTTATTAGTGTAAAAGGATCCACCCATCCAAACCTTAGATTCGCTTAGCACAATGATGACAGCCACATAGAACTGCACATAAATCTGCATTCAACACCACTATATCAACACACATCCCAAAACCACATAACTGCAGCACATATAGGACACAATGTAAATTCAAACATACAGTATGTGTTTCTTGGTGCAAAAACATGAGTTTTGTATATTTCAATGTTTTTAACAACATAAAATAATAGCACTAATAATGAATGACTGCTTCATTTAAACTGTTTTCTGTTTCTGGAAAATCAAGCTATTACCACCTCATGATTTCAAGCATCAAACAGGGGGTAATAGAGGACAATAGAATATAATATAACTACAGTATACTATATGTGCAATGTGGGTAGACATTCCATAATTCCACATCCCTTAATACTTTGATTAACCTTACAATACAGATAGGTAGATTGCAAAGTGTACCACTGCATTGTTCATGAAGCCTCCACATTTATCATACGTATGTACATGTATTGATGTTTGTATAATACTGCTACTGTGATGCAATCCAGAAGTCTAGATTTCAGATGCACTGTGGGATGATTGTTCAACAGGTCATCCAGGAAACTAACTATCACCTCAACTAGGCCCAGGTGAAGGGGAACCTGGCCAAAAAACAGCGGAGATCCTGGCCAGCTCCTCTACCCGCTCTGCCCAGGACGCCTACACATAGTGGGACTGGGTATTCCGAGGGTGCGTCCTTGCCAGCACCCTCATATTGGCCTTAACCCTGGGTCAGTGCTGCTATTTCCGACACCTCATCCACTCCCTGCGCACCTCGACCCATGCTGCATTGGTTCTCAGCCCTCTCAAGTTGCCAACGCTGCTGGGACTGGGACCATAGACACCAGCATGGGACCACTGTCACACTCAATGACCCCTTGGAACTGTGTTTATTTGTCCCACAGGGCCAACGGGGGAATCTGTAAGACTGAAAATTATTGATCCTTTGGGTTGTCAGTCATAAACCCTGGGTTACTTGAGCTGGTGGCGACTTCCTTGAGGGTGCAATAAAACAATTCACCAGGTGGCCTAAGAATCTACTGTTCTACCCACCACTTTGTATCTTTGCCTCTTCACACAGGACTTCCAACTCCACTGCCCTACAGCCACAAAGTTGTAAACGCAGCTGGAATGACATTAGAGGTCCTAATGACGCCAGCAACCGAGGCCTGTTCTCAGGCCGTAAAAGGCCTGTGAACAAGCACCCTATGTTAAAATATTCTGGACTGAAACAACGCTGTATGTATAGAGCATCTTATGTATGTACATGTGTATAACTGGATAATATGATAAATGTGGTGGATTGGGATTAATACCAATTGAAATGTGGGGTATGTAAAAGTATAAGAGGGGGCAAAATACATGGGAAGGAATAAATAATTTGTTTGGAAGGGGGATTGTAGGTTATCAGGGATGCGCTTGTCCACGTAAGTATCTGGATCACAGAGTGGCCATCACCTGGACCTCACCTGGTATCTAGATAAATGGCAGTCTAATATAAAATACTACTTTATTCCATATAAATTCCCTTAAAATGCCGTATAAATAAAGGTTGTGCCATGAAATATGACAGGGCTTTACTGTACAATTAACAGTCTAATATAATATACTACTTTATTCCATATAAATTCCCTTAAAATGCCGTATAAATAAAGGTTGTGCCATGAAATGACAGTGCTTTACTGTACAATTAGCAGTCTGTAATATAAAATACTAATTTATTCCATATAAATTCCCTTAAAATGCTGTATAAATAAAGGTTGTGCCATGAAATGTGAGTGCTTTACTGTACAATTAACAGTCTAATATACTACTTTATTCCATATAAATTCCCTTAAAATGCCGTATAAATAAAGGTTGTGCCATGAAATATGACAGTGCTTTACTGTACAATTAAGTCTAATATAAAATACTAATTTATTCTATATAAATTCCCTTAAAATGCCTTATAAAGGTTTTGCCATGAAATATGACAGTTTTATTGTGAAATTGACAGTCTAATGTAATGATTTCACTTCTAATACATACGAAAAAAGGTCTTTTTATCTTTTTTTAGTTCAGTTTCTCATTCCATTTGCTCACTTTCTCACTGGAATCCATGCAGAGCAGAGGTGCACAGCTCCTGTCATCGGGGACCAACACATTTTCTGGTTTTGTCCTAGATTAACGGGAGAGTCTACTCACTAATTACTAACAAAATATCAGCATTAGATTCATGAATTATTATTATTTAATAATAATATGATTAATAGTCGATTATGATTAATTGACGTACTCATCAAAAAAGTCATAATCTAAAAGTTACACATGACTTGAGTTACAAAACAGCTTTATACTTTATGGAAAACTGATGTTCCTAATGTTTTGGCCAGTGAGTGTATATCACTCAAAACACATCTCTTAGTACTAGTTTTGTTAAAACCTCAATGACTTTTGGTTATATAACACGATCTTACTAAAAAAAGTCCATGAAAAAAAAAAAACTACATACAAGGTAAAGGTTTTTTTTTTTTGTTTTTTTTTAATGATCAAAAAAGATCCTGAAAATTAAAGCATGCTTCTTTAAAAAATTAAATAAAAATACATCAGTGCTCAGTATGATACGGCTCAGCTTGATGGTTAAGAGTAATGAAACTGAATTGGCTCCAGATAGCTCAGCTACACATGAGGGTGGCAGTTTGGGTTAAACAATGTCCTTGAATAGAATTACCAGGGATGCCCTGGCTTCCTCCCACAGTCCATAGGCAGACAGAAGTCCAAGGTTTTGAATAGTCCATTGGCATAAAAGTGGCCTTAAATAGATCAGCAAGCTGCCAAGATGTTTCCAAGATGTTGCCTTCCTGTAGCTGTTGAGGCAAGGGAGCAGCAAGGGAGCAGTATGTGGACATCGAGGGTCCCGCCAGGTTGGGTGGAATGAGTTACCACAATGGATCGGGATCCCAGGACCTAACACCAGCATTAGGGAGAGAGCAGAGAGAACAATCAGGATCAAAAGTGGTTTAATTTACACTAAAGTAGTGGTGGGAGATATTGCAAAAATTTAATATCACAATATTTTTAGAATTTTGGACTGTAACAATATACAGTATATCACAGTATACTGATTTTTCTGGTAATTCAATTTGAAAATGGTTTATAAATGAAAGGACACTCTGAAACACCTATTTTTGGCTACATTTTCACTATAGTAAGGCCTGTCGTGGGTTATAATTGCTTGTCCTCACATACAATGACAGCATTGTGTCCAGTTGAATCAATGGTGAACAGGGGCAATAGGCTATAAAGAGCCATATCTACGATAACTAAAACGTGTTGAATTACTTTTTACAAACACATTACAAATGCAAATTTGGAACAAATTATAGAATTTTAAGTTTCACTTTAGTTTGCACAATGGAAGGCTCTGCTGGATGGCGTGCAAAGCTACTGGTTCACTGGACTGTGCATCGCAAAATGACCGTTGTACAGCCAGCTGTTCACTGCACAGAAGAACAAGCACAGATCCTGTGAGTGAGTGACCTGAATTTGCCACTTTCTATCCCTGGCCGCATGGCGCATCGTGAGAAAAAAAATTTCCACTTGATATATGATTATATGACGTGTTGATATAGACTCTGCTAGCAGTTGGAGTAATGTCACTGCGCTGATGTTAACATCCCTAAAAATATATTAGTTATTGTGACTATTAAAACTGATTAGTGGCCTAGTTCCATTTCGTTTTAACACTCAGCTGCGGTAGAAACAGTATTACTAAATCTCCACTGGTAGACAAATTTCTAAAAATGCACAGTATATACCACTAAAGTCAATATTTACTGAAAGTGTGTATGATAGAAAACCTGTTTTTGTTGTGCAATCACTCACCATGTCCTGACTGAATGCAGAAAAAGGTCCACGTTGAAGGATCAGGGAGAACTTCCAGCAGCAGGACAACGCTGAGTGGAACTTGGTAGTTTTGGAGTGGGCCCAGCTCAATGCCCTAACACGTGAGAAAAGAAAAAGTCAGTTTTTTTTAATACAATTTCATCATTAACTTTCTCTAGACTTACAGTATATATCTTACCTGGAAAGGTAATAATGTCAAGAAGGATCCAGTTGAGGACCACTCAATTTCGGGACCACTGGACATGTTTGGCTAGACCTATTGGAAGGGAAACAATACTTGAGACTCAGAATGAAAATCTGATGTATATATTTTTAAATATACAGTTCTGGAAAAAAAATAAGAGACGACTCCATTGGACAGTGACACATTTTCGTTATTTTGGTTCTGTACTCTAGCACTTTGAGTTTGAAAGGATACAATGACAATGAGGTTGAATTGCAGACTGTTTTGCGGGTGTTTTCATCCATATCGGATGAACCGTTTAGAAATGACAGCACCTTTTGTACATAGTCCCCCCCACCCCCCCCCCTTTTTCGGGCATCAAAAAATATTGGACAGTTTAACATAATGTAGAACAAAGTAATCATTTTTAATACTTGGTTGCATATCCTTTGCATGCCATGACTTCCTGATGTCTGTGACCCAACAACATCATCAGTCTGGATATCTTATTTTCAGGTTGTCCTACAAGCGATACAAAAACTCTTTGCATTTGAATGGATCTCTATGGGAATTGGGGGGTGGGACTAGATTCAGCTGTAAGTTATGCTGATACAGTATGGAACACATTTGTTGGCTAAATGGCTTTAAGTCATCAGGGGTCCAAGGTATCAAATGAGCCTCAAACCACCGTGCTGCTGCTGCCAGATATGCAATAGATACTACAAGCATTGTTTCTCCTGAATATTCTTTCCATTGAGTTCAACAGGAAAATTAATCAGGAGAAACTATTATTGTAGTATCTACTGCCTATCTGGCAGCAGCATGATGGTTTGAGGCTCCTTTGATACCTTGGACCCTTGAGGACTTAAAGCCATTTAGCCAACAAATGTGTTCCATACTGTATCAGCATAACTTACAGCTGAATCTAGTCCCACCCCCCAATTCCCATAGAGATCCATTCAAATGCAAAGAGTTTTTGTATCGCTTGTAGGACAACCTGAAAATAAGATATCCAGACTGATGATGTTGTTGGGTCAAAGACATCAGGAAGTCATGGCATGCAAAGGATATGCGACCAAGTATTACAAATGATTACTTTGTTCTACATTGTTAAACTGCCCGAAAATGGGGGGGGGGGGGGCTATGTACAAAAGGTGCTGTCATTTCTAAACGGTTCATCCGATATGGATGAAAACACCCTCAAATTAAAGCTGACCCTCTGCAATTCAACCTCATTGTCATTGTATCCTTTTAAACTCAAAGTGCTAGAGTACAGAACCAAAATAACAAAAATGTGTCACTATCCAATGGAGTGGTCTCTTCATTTTTTCCATAGCTGTATTTTAAATATGCAGCCAACTTACCAGCTCAGTTCTTTAATAGTGCCATCAGAGGAAACACAGAACTTCTGCCAGACTAGAGTTTTTTTTTTTATACTCTGAGATTATTTCAATAAACTTAACAAGTTTTCTGAGCGCAAATTGATGTTTTGAAATTTCTGAATGTACCTAGTAGCCACAAAAAGCCTATTCATCTTACATTTTGAAATAAAGAAAAGCTTCTTTTTTTCAATTTCTGTGAAGCTAAGGTTTGGAGTTTTACTTCATAAATCACAAAAACAACTACCTCAATGACTGTAAGAGAAAATTATCATCTAAGAAATTCCTGGAACTATCAAGTTCACCTCAACTTGTTTGCAGCACAAAACCATTGACCTCACTCAGTAAAGCTGAACATGTATAGTTGAAGTCGGAAGTTTACATACACTTAGGTTGAAGTCATTAAAACTAATTTTTAACCACTCCACAGATTTCATGTTCGCAAACAATAGTGTTGGCAAGTCAGTTGTGCCATGCACAAAGTAGATGCCCTAAGTAATTTTTCCAACAATTGTTTACAGACAGATTATTTCACTTTTAATTCACTATATCACAATTCCAGTGGGTCAGACGTTTACATACACTAAGTTGACTGTGCCTTTAAATTTGGTCACATATCCTTTGCATGCCACGACTTCCTGATGTCTGTGACCCAACAACATCAAAAGACTCTTGATATCTTATTTTCTGGTATTCTTACAAGCGATACTATAACGTCTCTGCATTTGAATGGATCTCTATGGGAATTTGGGGGTGGGACTAGATTTAGCTGTAAATTACACCGGAAAAGTATGGAACACATGGTTGGCTAAATGGCGCTAAGTCATCAAGGGTCTGACGTATCAAACAAGCCATAAATCATCCCTCTGCTGCCAGAAATACAGTAGATATGGATGGATAACTTGAAGGGTTTCTTATCCTGACTTTTTTTCCCCTCATAGAGTTCAATAGGAAAATTTGTCAGGAGAAACAACCATTAAAGTGATCCATCCATATCTACTGCATATCTGACAGCAGAGTGATGGTTTGAGGCTCATTTGATACCTCAGACCCTTGATGACTTACAGCCATTTTGCCAATCATGTCCCACCCCCCAATTCCCATAAAGATCCATTCAAATGCAGAGACGTTATAGTATCGCTTGTAAGAGTACCAGAAAATAAGATATCAAGAGTCTTTTGATGTTGTTGGGTCACAGACATCAGGAAGTTATGGTATGCAAAGGATATGCGACTAAATATTAAAAATTTAAAGGCACAGTCAGCTTAGTGTATGTAAACTTCTGACCCACTGGAATTGTGATAGTGAATTAAAAGTGAAATAATCTGTCTGTAAACAATTGTTGGAAAGATTACTTTGTGTCATGCACAAAGTAGTTGTCCTAACTGACTTGCCAACACTATAGCTTGCTAACATGAAATCTGTGGAGTTCAACCAAGTGTACGTAAACTTCCGACTTCAACTGTACCTTTACAAACTATACCAGACACTTTTCCAAGGAAAAGTTTACATTGGCTTTCAGAGCTTTCAATTAACTTTTTGGTGCAATTTTAGCAACAAAATATCTGCAGTATATGCAACATATATTACCCCTTAACACATTGTCCCAAAACACTCAACACTCAAAACACTCATTGTCCCAAAAGGGTTAGGGCATGTCTATGTCCACTCATGGTCCGCAAGGTCTGTAATCAGAGTGAGGACTCTGGGATTGACTGAGAGTACTTTCTTTTTTTTCTTCCACTCGACTTTGGTGCCTCTCTCAGGATTTATTGAGAAGAAACACCTTTATGAAAATAAAAATAAAAAAAAATATATATAAATATATTAATACATAAATAACAATTGAGGGTGAAATAAAATAACTTGTATTGTTAAATATTATAACAAGAAAGAAATTGTACCTTTGGAGGAACTCTAGTGTTGACCGTAGTTCCACTGGGTAGTGTATGTTGAAACAGTAGTAACTCCCAAACAACAGGCAGAAGGCAGACATAAAGGAAGTGATGTGGTCATTGACAACCTTTTGGTCAATGCTCAACATGAATGTCTCAGCAGCAAAGCAGGAGGACCCTGAAAAGATTAACAATACAAACAACAAAACAAACAAATTAATAAACTTCAATAACAAGGGCCTCAATGTCAGCCATTGACTAAAAATACAATGGTGCTTATTACATTCAACATAGGACAAGGGCCATCAAAAAACAACAACTAAAGAAAATGGTGTACTGATAATCGAGTTGGTTAAAACCATGCTACTTCAGTTTTTCTGTTTACTTACCACACACAATAATGCAGGGTGTTGCCGGCAACTTCTCCATCTGAACCTCTTGGGCCAGACATGTCTCCTCGACACAATGGAACAGGTTCTCCTCCTCACCAAAATGAGCCAGTAAAAGAAGTACCATCTGTAGGATGTCTTCTGAGCAACCATCCAACTGGCCTCTCTCAGTCTGACACTTGATAAGAGCATCCAGGACTTGTTTGTGTTTTTGTGCATCAACACTTTTGAGGAAGTTTAAGAGGCGTTTACCCTTTTTGTCCACATTGGCAAGGAAGGTCTCCATTAGACTCACACCAGTAAGTTCTTGGAAGTGTGCTGCCATACCAACTTCCTTGAACAAAAAGGGCCACTCTTGGCTGAGTTTCTGGATGCTTGTCCCCTCGTTGATGTCTTTACGCTGCATTTAATATGTGGACTGTACAAATTTTTTCACATCGTCTGTATTGTAGTTCATCTGTTCAAACATCTTCTTCATCTTTTCTTTTTTTTCTTGCTGACTCTCCACAGTCTCGGAGAGTGGCAAATATTTCGGCTGCCAGTTGACACAGCCATATGTGTCTTGAACACTTGCTTTTTGTTCAGCTGGAATTTCCTCTGTGTCATACTCATCTGATGCTGCCTTGCGTTTCGTTATCTTTGGTGTGTTGGGCCGTTTAACATTTTCAACTCGCGCTTGGAGTTGCTTGACGAGTGAATGATATCCAGGTCCAACAACATCACCCTCGATGAGATCTTGTAGAGATTTTGGATACTTAGCCATCATTCTTTTGCCTATCTCTGTAGTGTCGCGTTTGGTTGGATTATTACACATTTTCATAATTTCAGAAACCACAATCCTTACCATCTCTCGTCGTAGTCGCGGACTAGGTCTTCTCTGCCTTTCCAAACTCTGCACTAACTCTTCAGGGAGCTTCTGCCATGGTATCTGGAAATTGTCTACCCAGTTTGGCAAAAAAGTGGAACAGCCTCCCGAGGGCGATGAGGTGGTTGTGGATGACGCTGGTGAGGGAGAGGCCGAGGGTGGAGAGGAACAGACAGACACTGGAGAGGGACACGCTGGGTTTGGAGTTGGAGTGGTTGAGTCTGTAACAGAAGAACAAAGGAGATTTAAAAAGATTAAACCCTGAATGATGTTGTGCTGCTCTGTTGAAAATGTAATGTATCGTTAAATTACTATAGTTTGTGCTCTGGTGTGATGGCAAATTTTAAATGTTATGGAACTGTTAATTTCAATACACTTACTGTTCTGGGCCCAGGCAACAACAAGCCTTCTGGCTTGGCTTGGCTTCAACACTGGCAGCAAGTCTCCTTCTGTAATGAACTGCAGATCATCTGTGGTCTCTGCACCAAGTGCCTTCAAAGCTTCTTCTACTGAATTGAGAACTGTTACAGGAAGATCTGGAAACACTGCAGTAATGGCACTGCGTATCTTCTGTATCTGTGATTCGGCCATATCTATCAGATACACAAACACAAAAAAAGAATTTGGCCTTTGGCCTACTGACATCTAAGCATCTACTGACAATACACTGTGCTTAAATGGGACTATCTGGTATCCATTTTTCATGTAAGATGATAATGGCCACGTCAATCAGTTCATTAATGTGTAGGCATTGCAATCTTCCACTTTCATTTTTCACTGAGTACATGTGGTAGCGTGGAAGAAATTCTGCTGAATATACTCTCATCAGAAAATGAAGTGCAGAATCATCTTTCACTACAATGAGGATGAGTTCACCAAACTCCATTGAGTCATCATTCCTAGTGACAACAAATTGGCCCTTCTTGTATGTTATCCCGTTATATTGCACATCTACAGGAATCTTTTGTAAGACTGCATCTTTAACTTGTTCACTGTAAAGCTAAAATGGCGAGCTGTCTTTTATTTGCAAGGCTGGAGGACTCCCTGACCCAGCTGAAAGATAGGCCTGAAACATCTGATGTCTTTCTGAAAGAGTGAGACACAGATTTTTAAAATTCTTCAAATGCCGTGCACATCTTTTAAAGTAACTATGTTTGCTTTCAAAGCGCATAGTCCATAATCTGATCAGTGGGCCAAATTTCAGAATAAATCCTGGATAGTGGCGTAAATAATGATGCTTTTGTTACGAACCGAATACGGGCTGGACCCAAGTGCAACGACCAGGAGACAGATTATCAGCAAGGGGTTTTTATTATAAGCTTTGGGGTAGTCCCAAAGCTGTACAGAAAGGAAACACAGTATTTACACAGGGTGAGAGAGTTGATACGAACTGCTCCAAGCCGGAGCTGGACTTGAGTGCAGGTGGCGGGTTCCAAGCCGGAACTGGACTGTACTGGACCGGAGGTCCACTCAGGAACTGGATCCCGGAATCGGCAGGTTTGCTCCAAACCGGAACTGGACTTTAACAGGAGGTGCACGAAACACCGGAACTGGACTGGAACTGGACCGGGAGGTCCAACTGGAACTGGAATGCAGGAACAACGGGGTTGTTCCAAACCGGAACTGGACTTTTCACTGGAGGTGTACTTAACACCGGAACTGGACTGGAACTAGACCGGGAGGTCCAACTGGAACTGGATAGCAGGAACAACGGGGTTGTTCCAAGCCGGAACTGGACTTTACTCTGGAGGTGCATTTAACACCGGAACTGGACTGGAACTGGACCGGGAGGTCCAACTGGAACTGGATAGCAGGAACAACGGGGTTGTTCCAAGCCGGAACTGGACTTTGGACTGGAGGTGCACTTAGCACCGGAACAGGACAGGAACTGGACCGGGAGGTCCAACTGGAACTGGATAGCAGGAACAACGGGGTTGTTCCAAGCCGGAACTGGACTTTGGACTGGAGGTGCACTTAGCACTGGAACAGGACAGGAACTGGACCGGGAGGTCCAACAGGTACTGGGCTGGGTACAGAGGTAGGTGAGCGGTTGAGCCCGGTAGGGTAGAGCTGTGTGGCGGAGCTCAGCTGCGACTGGTTGATGGTAGCTGGTTTGCCGAGGAACCTGGGACCGTAACCGCAGCGAAGGGATCCACTACGGCCGGACAGAAACCACTGCAGGATAGCTAGGCAGAAACCCAACAGTGGACGCACTGCGAGCTGGAGGAGAGGGCACCGCAACACACACACACACGCAGACTAACAGCTACAGACTGGTAGGTGCAGGAACAGCTGGTAATTCGAGGGAGACAGGTTAGAAACACACAAACAGCAAATTGTTAGAGCTAGATAGCTACCAACTGGAGGGTAGGAGAACTGGAAGCTGAACAGGTATTAAACCCGTAACCAAGCAAACAGTAAACGTGACTAGAAACCTGAAGACCATGAAACACACAAGGTAGTTTAACGAACTGGCGCCGACTAGCAGCCAGACGGGGGTTTAAGTAGGAAGGTGAGATTGAAACTAAATGCCGAACAGGTGAGGAATGTAACTGAGAGTGATTGAAACAAACAGGTGCGGAATGAATGTCATGAATGGGGGAAAGAGATAGGTGGAAACCAAAATGGAAAGCCGATAGAAACAAACAGAGGGGAAACGCCCAGCCTGTAGCAAAGGGGAAAACATGGACAGGAGAATCCAACATGACACGGAAGGAACAGGGGAAAACACGGAAAAGGACAGGAAGGGAACGGGACGTTACAGTACCCCCCCCTCAATGGACGCCACCTGGCGTACCTGGAGGCCTGATCTTGTCCGGGAACTGATCGTGAAAGTCCCGGATCAGGGAGTGGTCCAGAATGAGGCCCTTGTGGAGCCAGGACCGCTCCTCAGGGCCATAACCCTCCCAATCGACCAGGTACTGGAAGCCCCGACCCTTACGGCGAATATCAATGATCTGGCTCACCGTGTAGGCCGGGGCGTTGTCGATGACCCGGGAAGGAGGAGGAGAGATAATTGGGGCACTGAGGGGGCTGGAGGCGACAGGCTTAATCTGGCTAACGTGAAAAACCGGGTGGACCTTGAGGGAGACAGGGAGGGAAAGTTTAACGGACACAGGGTTGATTAAACAAACAATGGAAAAGGGACCAATAAAACGGGGTTGAAGCTTCTTAGAAGAAGAGGGGAGGGGAATGTTGGCTGTGGAGAGCCAGACCTGCTGACCGGCCCTGTACTGCGGGGCTGCGGTCCTGTGAAGGTCCGCCAGGCGTTGGGAACGGGAATTGGAGCGGAGGAGTGCGGTGCGTGAGAGTCTCCACATGCGTTTGCATCTGAGGAAGTGAGACCTCACCGATGGTACTGCCACCTCAGCTTCCTGGGCCGACAGGAGGGGAGGTTGATACCCCAAGGAGCATTCGAAGGGAGACATCCCAGTGGATGCGCATTTCAGGGAGTTATGGGCGTACTCTACCCAGGGGAGAAAACGGCTCCAGGAAGCGGGGTTACGGGCAGTGACGCACCGCAGGGCGGCCCCCAGGTCCTGGTTGGCCCTCTCTGCCTGACCGTTAGACTGGGGATGGAATCCTGATGATAAACTAGCTGACACACCCAGGGCCACACAGAACGCCTTCCATACTTGGGAGGAGAATTGGGGCCCACGGTCCGACACAATGTCGGAGGGGATCCCGTGCAGCCTAACCACATGCAGCACCAGGAGCTCAGCAGTTTCGAGGGCGGACGGGAGCTTGGGGAGAGGGATAAAGTGGACCGCCTTGGAGAACCGGTCCACAATTGTCAGAATGGTAGAGTTGCCCTCTGACAAAGGCAGACCGGTGACGAAGTCAACGCCGATGTGACTCCAAGGACGGCCCAGGACGGGGAGGGGGTGGAGCAGACCGGAGGAAGGCTGGTGGGATGTCTTGCTCCTGGCGCAAACAGGACAGGCCAGGACGAAGGCACGGGTATCCCCCTTGAGGGTGGGCCACCAAAAACTCCTCCTGACAAGGGCGACAGTTCTGGCAACACCTGGGTGACAAGCCAGACAGGAGGCGTGAACCCATTCCAGGACCTGGGAGCGGACGGAATTGGGCACAAAAATGGAAGTGTTAGGGTTACTGCGGGGATCCGGTTGGGAAGCCTGGGCGGCCCTCACGATCTCCTCGATCTTCCAGGAGACCGCAGCCACCACACAGGATGCTGGTAAAATGGGCTCCGGATCAGCAGGACTGGAGGGGAGGGAAAAAATGCGGGACAAGGCATCAGTCTTGGTGTTATGGGAACCGGGGCGAAAAGAAACAGAAAAATTAAAACGGGCAAAAAACAGAGACCATCTAGCTTGGCGGGCATTAAGCCTTTTGGCCGACCTGATATAAATTAAATTTTGATGATCTGTGAGAACAATAAAGGGAGTACCTGCCCCCTCCAGCCAGTGACGCCACTCCTCTAGTGCGAGTTTAATGGCAAGGAGTTCCCGATCCCCGACATCATAATTGCGTTCCGCGGAGGACAGTCTCCGGGAGAAGAACGCGCAGGGATGGAGTTTGTTGTCCAAGGCGGCTCACTGAGACAGAATGGCCCCTACACCGGTGTCGGAGGCATCCACCTCGATGGTGAACTGACGGGTAGTGTCGGGGTGACTCAGAATGGGAGCAGAGGAGAACCGAACCTTGAGTTGTTCAAAGGCCAGCTGGGCCTCCGAATTCCAGCAGAAGGGAATGGAAGTGGAGGTGAGCTTGGTAAGGGGGGCAGCAATGACACTGTAATTGCGGATGAAACGCCGATAAAAGTTAGCAAAGCCGAGGAACTGTTGGAGGTGCTTACGTGAGGAGGGTTGGGGCCATTCTGTCACCGCCTTGACTTTGGCAGGATCCGCCCGGATACTGCCCTCCTCAATGATGAAGCCGAGGAACGGGACAGATGACACGTGGAACAAGCACTTCTCGGCTTTCACGAAAAGTTGGTTCTCCAGCAGCCGCTGAAGAACCTCCCGGACGTGGAGAATGTGCTCCTGAGGGGATTTGGAGAAAATGAGGATATCGTCAATATACACGAAAACACATTTGCCAAGTAGGTCCCGAAGCACATCATTGACCATGCCCTGGAAGACTGCTGGGGCGTTAGTAAGGCCGAACGGGACCACCAGGTATTCGTAGTGGCCCAACGGGGTATTGAAAGCAGTCTTCCACTCATCTCCCTCGCGTATCCGCACAAGGTGGTATGCATTGCGGAGGTCGAGCTTGGTAAAAGAGAGTGCCTGGGAGAGGGGTTCAAATGCGGTGTTAATCAGAGGAAGAGGGTATTTGTTACGGATGGTAACCTCATTGAGGCCCCGGTAGTCGATGCAGGGCCGCAGAGAACCGTCCTTCTTCCCCACGAAAAAGAACCCTGCACCAACCGGAGATGAGGAGGGACGGATTATGCCCGACGCGAGAGACTCGTGGATGTACGTCTCCATGGCCAGCTTCTCCGGGCCCGACAAGCTGTAGAGGCGGCCAGACGGAAGCTTAGCCCCTGCCAGAAGGTCGATACAGCAGTCGTAGGGCCTGTGAGGAGGTAAAGACAGAGCACGTGATTTTGAGAACACTTGAGACAGGTCATGATACTGGCTAGGAACGTTAACCAGGTCGGGTCCAGGTAGGGAGGAACTGTCACACTTGGCCCCCGGGGGGGGTAGAGCAGAGCGAAGACAACTGGCTAGACAGTGGGCACTCCAAGCCAGAATACGACCGGCTCGCCAGTCGATGTGCGGGTTGTGGAGGCGTAGCCAGGTCTGACCCAGGACCATGGAGGACTGCTTGGCGTGGATAAGGAGAAGTTGGATTGTCTCCCGATGATTGCCTGACAAATTTAACTGTAGGGGAATGGTGGAGTGAGTGACTAACCCCAGGCTCCTGCCGTCCAGGGCGAAAGCAGTGATAAGGGTAGGTAAAGCCTCTGTGGGGATGCCGGCCCTCCTGACGAAGGAGATGTCAATGAAGTTGGCATCGGCCCCGGAGTCGATAAGGGCTGATGAGGAAGCGGAGTTGTCCCTCCAAAGGAGGGTGGCCTTGAAAACAAGACGGTTCTGGACTGCATGGTCGGGAATGATAGGGCTCGTCAGAACGCCCAGCTTCACTGGCGAGCCACCTCTTTTGGGCGAATGGGACAAGAGGCGATTTGGTGGCCTAACTTGCCACAGTAGAAAAAAGACCTGGTGCGGAACCGACGTTGGTGCTCCTCAGCATCGACAGTAACTCTGCCCAGTTGCATAGGCTCCTCCTCGGACACCACAGAAGGGCTCTTCGGCCCCGTAAAGGAGGAGTGTTGACGTGCACCAGTAGAGTCGGAGTGCGGATGACGACCGGGATTCCTTCCTCGCTCACGGGCCCGGATGCGGAGACGGTTGTCAACGGCGATAGCTAAGCTGATGAGGCTGTTGAGGGAGTTGGACTCCTCACGGGTAGCGAGTTGATCCTTGTGCTCCTCACTGAGGGCCTGACGAAAGGCCCCTTGAAGGGAGGTGTCGTTCCATCCGGACTCAGCAGCGAGGGTGCGGAACTGGATCGCCATCTCGGCGACACTGCGGCTGCCCTGACGAACCTGCAGCAGGCGCTGAGTAGCGTCTCGCCCACAGGCTGGGTGGTCGAAGACGCGCCGCATCTCCAATGTGAAGGACACAAAGTTGTTACACATGGGGGCTTGGCTGTCCCAAACAGAAGTGGCCCACTCCAGGGCGCTGCCTCCCAGGCTGCTCATGATGAAAGCGATCTTGCATGGGTCAGAGGCGAAAGAGGTGGGCTGCATACGGAAGACGATGTCGCATTTCATCAGAAACTCGCGGCACTTCCCCAGCCCCCCACGGTATAATTCGGGGTGTTGAACTCTAGGTTCCCGGCTAGGAGAGGGAACCGGAACCTCGGGAGGCGGCTCTGGAGTAGGAGGGGTCGGCCCCACTGGAATCCGAGGAAGGGGCTGATGCAGCGAGAGCTGAGCAACCTGCTCCGTGATGCCCCTCAGCACCTCCAATACGTCATCCAAACGACGGCCCTGTTGGTCGCTGACCGCAGTTTGGCAGGAGAAGGCGTGGCGAATCTGCTCCAGGTCGGCTGGATCCATGTTTTTAGGCCAGTTCGTTCTGTTACGAACCGAATACGGGCTGGACCCAAGTGCAACGACCAGGAGACAGATTATCAGCAAGGGGTTTTTATTATAAGCTTTGGGGTAGTCCCAAAGCTGTACAGAAAGGAAACACAGTATTTACACAGGGTGAGAGAGTTGATACGAACTGCTCCAAGCCGGAGCTGGACTTGAGTGCAGGTGGCGGGTTCCAAGCCGGAACTGGACTGTACTGGACCGGAGGTCCACTCAGGAACTGGATCCCGGAATCGGCAGGTTTGCTCCAAACCGGAACTGGACTTTTCACTGGAGGTGTACTTAACACCGGAACTGGACTGGAACTGGACCGGGAGGTCCAACTGGAACTGGATAGCAGGAACAACGGGGTTGTTCCAAGCCGGAACTGGACTTTACTCTGGAGGTGCATTTAACACCGGAACTGGACTGGAACTGGACCGGGAGGTCCAACTGGAACTGGATAGCAGGAACAACGGGGTTGTTCCAAGCCGGAACTGGACTTTGGACTGGAGGTGTACTTAGCACCGGAACAGGACAGGAACTGGACCGGGAGGTCCAACTGGAACTGGATAGCAGGAACAACGGGGTTGTTCCAAGCCGGAACTGGACTTTGGACTGGAGGTGCACTTAGCACTGGAACAGGACAGGAACTGGACCGGGAGGTCCAACAGGTACTGGGCTGGGTACAGAGGTAGGTGAGCGGTTGAGCCCGGTAGGGTAGAGCTGTGTGGCGGAGCTCAGCTGCGGCTGGTTGATGGTAGCTGGTTTGCCGAGGAACCTGGGACCGTAACCGCAGCGAAGGGATCCACTACGGCCGGACAGGAACCACTGCAGGATAGCTAGGCAGAAACCCAACAGCGGACGCACTGCGAGCTGGAGGAGAGGGCACCGCAACACACACACACGCAGACTAACAGCTACAGACTGGTAGGTGCAGGAACAGCTGGTAATTCGAGGGAGACAGGTTAGAAACACACAAACAGCAAATTGTTAGAGCTAGATAGCTACCAACTGGAGGGTAGGAGAACTGGAAGCTGAACAGGTATTAAACCCGTAACCAAGCAAACAGTAAACGTGACTAGAAACCTGAAGACCATGAAACACACAAGGTAGTTTAACGAACTGGCGCCGACTAGCAGCCAGACGGGGGTTTAAGTAGGAAGGTGAGATTGAAACTAAATGCCGAACAGGTGAGGAATGTAACTGAGAGTGATTGAAACAAACAGGTGCGGAATGAATGTCATGAATGGGGGAAAGAGATAGGTGGAAACCAAAGTGGAAAGCCGATAGAAACAAACAGAGGGGAAACGCCCAGCCTGTAGCAAAGGGGAAAACATGGACAGGAGAATCCAACATGACACGGAAGGAACAGGGGAAAACACGGAAAAGGACAGGAAGGGAACGGGACGTTACAGCTTTGGTCTCAAGTTGTTATCTGGAAACAGTGCCTTCCTGGAATCTAAATATTCTTGAATGAGAGCATCCAGGTAAGTAACCTGAGGCCTGGAAATTTTCTGAGCGCAAATCAAGTCAACTATGTCTTTTAGTTGTAGAGTTAATTGCCATATATCATCTTGTGGATCTTGCACTCTGTCTCCAATTATTAGAGGCAACAGTCTTAAAAAATTCCAGTTCTGTATAGCATGACCAGAAAGTCTAAGCGTTTTAGGACTGACCTCACATGGCTTGGAGGAAGCATCTGTGGTTCTATATTTGAACTGCTTAATGCGCCTGTTCAAAATAGAGTATGTGAACCATCTCTTTTTCTTAATGAAATACCTCAGGTAAAGTGCAACATCATAAGAGAGGACACCCTCAAAGATGTCATTGCCAAGACATGGGGGAAAACCAGGCAGACAAACATCAAAGTGTTTCAATGAATTAAACACTGACCTGAACTTTATTCCTTGAACATCTGGCACATCTTCAGTCTGTAACCGATCAACTGCAGACCTGTAACTTTCAGTGGTGCGCTCTGGTCCACATGAAGTTGGTTCATCACCCTGAAATTGAGTTCGAGAGATTAGACAGTATCTGCAGAAATATTGTGAGAAACTGAAATTTTCAGTAAAGCCACCAATGCAATGCGAGCCCAGGTTGTCTCCAGCAATGCAGTAAAGAGTTCCTTTAACAACAGTTTCATCTGCCATTTTTATCCCATTCTCCTCCAGTACTTTCAAGTCAGCCAGCAACTCTGAGAAAACCTTGGCATGGCCAAATTCAAGTCCTTCTCTCTACACAGCAAAACCAGCTACATGTGATCAACGTTTGATCGAACATGGGGGGGGCAAATTTAGTAGTGAGAAGTACACAGCCAAGATTTTGTGCTTCCTTTTTGCAGAACCCAAAGGGTTCACCACCTCAAATGCATCCTGGTATAAGACCAGCTTAAGACAAGTTGGGTTTTCCCGAACAAAGGTGTTGGATTTAAACACCTTACCATCACGGCTGTCACAGAGAACATCTGGTATGGAAACATCAGGATCCACTGACATGAGCCCCTGCCAAAAATCTGACTCGAGCATACTCTTCAAAGTGTTTAACACAGGAACATAATATGCAAATCTTTCGGTTCTGTTCTCATCTCTGCCTAAAAACACCCTTTTGGGCTCAACATATTTAAACATTTCTTTAAAGCACTGGGCTCTAGAGTATGCTGTTCTCATAGGCCCTGTGTGGCAAGCTGAGAACAAGTCAGATTCCTTCACTGTATCACAGATTTTTACAATGTCTTCATCCGATACTGATAAATCTTTCAGAAGCAAGTTTAATCTATTCAAAATATATGTCAGTCCCAACTCATGTATATTCTGAATCTCTTCAACAATGTTCTGAATAGTAGATGCTGGAATAAGATGTTTTCCCTGTAATTGTATGTAAAACATACACAC
Source organism: Synaphobranchus kaupii (assembly GCA_029718625.1). Taxonomy (NCBI): domain Eukaryota; kingdom Metazoa; phylum Chordata; class Actinopteri; order Anguilliformes; family Synaphobranchidae; genus Synaphobranchus; species Synaphobranchus kaupii. Next base: position 24,280,630 of record CM056380.1, read on the forward strand.
ATTTCTGAGATACAAGTCACTGAAATTAGACATGTCCCCAACAGTGTCTTCAGCAACTGGCACACTGGCAGTTTCCTGTATGGTAGTGATGCTATGCTCATTTGTAGAAGGACATTCAGAATTTGTATCTTTGAATGAGCCACAAATCACATTTACTGAACAATGTCTTCTGGACATATGGGAAGTAAATGAAGATTTTACAGTGAACACAGTTTTGCATCCTCTCACGGGGCAGTTCACAGGATGTCCCTCTACTATGTGCTCCTGTAGGTGAGCAACCAACTCTTTGAATCCGTCACACTGGCGTTCACACAATGAAACTGTGCATTTTAATGTTGCTAAAGCCATATCCTGAGCAACCGACGACGTGCCATTATGGTGGTGATAGAAGTGAGACTTTAATGCTGCATATCCAGAAAACACCTGCTTACAACCAATTCCAACACACTTGAAAATACAACGGGTTTCATTGCGATGCAGTTTGCAATGTACGACATATGCCTTTAGAGACTGAACGGATTCTCCACAAATGCAGCAGGAATACATGGTCAAACAGGCATATCTACCATAAAACAAACAGCAAAACGAACAGCAAAATGAACACATATTCCCAAAGCACTTTTGCAAGAGCCACTAAACACAGACAATTTTGTTACAAAGGAAAAAAAAATGCTATCAATTTGCCCCATCTTCGAAAGACGTCTGATCCTTAACTAGCGAAACATGTCGATGCTCTGGCGACGTTAGTAGCTAATGTTATCTGGAACACAAACACCTTGATAATCTAAATAATTCCAATCATATTAAAATGTTTACCTTGCTAAAAATTTACTTCACCTTACCGCGGTAACTGAAGATCGGGCTGTAACGTTAAGCAAAAGTTCACAATCGTCGCGGGGCACATGGGAGCCAAATGCAATGCGCTGATTGGACGGCACATCAAAGATGCAAACGTTAATGTTTGAATTAAGGCGCCTTTTCTGTCTACAACCTGTACTCAAATTTGAAATGCATTTAAAATCATTGTGATATATTTTCCTTACAAAAATTGACTTTACCTTAGGGTGGTAAATGAAGAGGGGCAGTGTATCTTTCAAACCAATTCCTAATGTAAACAAATAACAAATAAAATGCAAAGACAATTTAAACAGCCCCTAGTATGTCTAGCTAAAACGTGGTACTTTTAATTTCTTTTACCGAAAAAAACATTATTAATATTAAGCCTCTACAAATAGTTTTATTTACAGTAATAAAGGAATGTCACTGTCCATTACATCACGCGGACAATATTTGGCAAACACGCGAACGCTCAGGAATGTCCGGAATGCTAGAGTCGGCATAGCAACGGACAACGTGGTGTTCGAAAGACGTTATTACATCACCCGGACACTATTTGGCATGACAGCACCCTTGCTTAACATCAGACCAAAATGAAATCGTTATGATTAGTAGTATCTCACACAATAATGTTAGTGAATACACCTGTATGTACTCACTCATTGGGAAAGTGACGTCACTCCTCCAATACAATGGTGCATGTCAGGTGAGATGGATGTAACTTGCTCAAGCAGTCCTCCACCATCAGCCTAGTGCAGGGATCCTCAAATCTGGACCTTCAATCCAAATCCTGCCCTGGTTTCCTTTCCTCCAAGGTAATTGGAGGTATACTGTAGCCTATATTACGGCATATTTCTGTCATCAACATAATGGTTTGTGTATTTAACAGTGACATAATGTATTTTTCACAAAAAAGGAATGCAAAATCAATAGTGTTGATTGTTATATATATTACAGCATATTTCCGTCATCAACACAATGGTTAGTAGCTACATTTAACAGTGACAAAATGTATTTTTTACACAAAAAAAAGCTAAAATTACAGTGTTGGCTGTTATATATATTATGGCATATTTTTGTTATCAACACAATGGTTAGTACATTTAACAGTAACAAAATGTATTTTTTACAAAAAAGAAATGCAAAAATTACAGTGTTGGCTGTTATATATATTACGGCATATTTCCGTTATAAACACAGTGCAAGAGTATTTAACAGTGGAGTAATGTATTTTTTTCCAGAAAAGAGATGCAAAAATTATTGTTTTGGCTGATATATATATTTACGGTGTTTCACTGTTACAGAAACTATATTCAACCTATTTAGAGTTTACGGTCTTTTACAGTCATGGTTTGACAGTTTTTCACCGTAAAATCTACAGACATTTTTTACAGTGTGCATGTTAGCTAGCTGTCTATCCAAAAATCTCACCTAACCAAAATTGTATTTATTTTACATGTTCCAATCCCCATGTTCCAATAACAAAAAATTGTGGATCTAGTCTTAAAATTTTAATCTCGAAGAGCACCAAATTGATACATTTAGCTGTTGAAATTAACAAAGGGGGGCATGCCCCCATACCCCCCATAGACAGTTCAGGGTCCACCCACCAGATTCAGAAAATCCTGTGGGAAACATTGCTGCCATTGTTGGTGAACGTGAAGGTCCGCAACGTGAACCAGCCTATCTCTTTGATTGGTTTATGTCATGAGCCACTTTTTTTTTTTTTAAACAAAAATTCTGGCCAAATCACTGGTTTTAGAATGCAGACTTTGAGGATATGAACAGTGTATGGTGCTGGATTTCTCTCACAACAGTTATTTTTATGATTGCTACCAACTAAGCATGACTGTTGTTTTTTTTGTTTGTTTTAAAGTTGCATACTCCAGCTTAAATATGTAATATAGGTTACAGTTATTGGTTATAGTTTATACCTCTGTGTCACCAGTAAAGCATCGCTTACACCATTTTCAGGTGTGCTGAAACATAGTCTTAATTAAAGAACTGTTTGTTTCCTACCTCCCCAACATTATGGAGGCAATGACCCCCTGCCAGGGGAGAGATGTGCAAATAATGGATTGGTCACCCCTCCCCCTAGACTTCAACATTAGGCAGGAATTTAACAACATGAACCTAGAAGGTTATTATGGAATACCTCACATGGGCTGTGGCCTGCTTTAGCCTGGGCCATAGTCAGATTGAGGCTGGGCCTGATGATGCCACCTACATCTTCAGTCAATCAGGTGTCAGATGCCCCAGTTAAGAGAGTTTCCCGTTCCACTCGTTGTCACAACTGCGCTACGTAACAAACCAAGTGGACAGTGTTTCACTCCCTGTTAAACTGGTAAGTGAGGTCCTGCATGACAGTGTTTTTTCCCACATACTCCACTGACATTCTGTGGGTATGTGGATTAGCATAATCTGTTTGTGTGGAGTGTGGGCATCCAGTATCAGGCATGTATTGCTGTACTACAGTCTTGCAAAAATATGAGGAGTGTGGTTGTGGTTCTGTCAGATTAGTGTGCATACTTCTGAGAGTAGTTTGATCATTTTATAATGGACCTGAAACCTATAATATTTAACAAGCACCGAATATTTAACAACGAGGAAAAAAATCCAATGGGGCCCCAGTAATTACACTGAGAGCCTGCCTCAACTTGTTAACCTTCATGTTTTGTTTTCTTAAAAATGCAGTGGCGGTACAGTATCTCCATTTATATTCCTCTCTTTCTGGTGCTTTTGTGCTTCTGTGACTGGGTCAACAAAAACCTTTACAGGATTTTGTGCCAACTTCTGTTCATAATTATTAAATTAGCTTGATCATTTGTTTGATTTGACATCTTTTAAAGCATGAGCTACAGCTGCAGACTACGGCATGTATCTTTGGTGAAAACATCACACAGTGGTCTGAGGCAGCCCTGTCACAGTTTATATAGCTGTTTAGAAAATAAGCCAGAATAATTGGCTGTGACAAAAGTCACACCAGCCACCCCGTGGACAAGAGTCGTGCACCCCTGCCCTGGAGCAATGACTTTCTCTGGACATTTTTAAAGGAGTGGTCTGGTGCTGTTCTTCTCTTCCCTTGATGCTCAGTGTAAAAGGATGGCATGGTGAGTGAACGGGGCGGTTGGTGTATTGTTGTTTTCATGGCTGAATTACTGCAGTTGTGGAATTCCACAGGTGGATCCCATTACCAGGGGAATGGCCTGAGAACACTTACTTTAAAAAGCTGTTAAGTTGTGCTGGGGTCCTCTATCCTGGTACTTAGAGAGCTGCAGGGTTTTCTGCTTTCAACTTAAAATCAGCAACTGTGTAGATGCAAGACATCAAGGTAAGGGGAGTTAACCATGTAATCAATCACTTTAATGAATCAAATAAGCACTGAGTAACGCAAAAAACCAGCCCACCCTTCGGCTGTACAGGGTCAGGAATAAGGATCTCTGTTTTTTATGAACCACACACAATTCCTTTGAGATTATTCCATTCATCCTTGTCTGTGACAACACTATGGCTCCTAATAACACTGTCAATTTAACATGATCGCATTCAATTATTTATCACAATGTACTTATGCGACTTTTGGCTAAAATGGATAATGAATATTATTGCTTCAGTGTAAGACTATGAAGATCTTTTTGTGTTACTGAGAGAGTGTCTTCAGAAACCTGATGGTCACATCTTGCTAGCATCTTGCTACATTTCTTAGATCTCTCATCTTATCTTTCGGGAACAGCACTTTCTGTTTAGCGTGAGGTACACCATGGATGTGCCTGTTTACATGCTGGCGAAAGCGTTGTCCAGTTTCATTTACTGTATTCCATTAGGTCTGTCTTCCTGAGGTGGCGTGATTGGTAAGCAAATACTGATTATGCCCTGAAAAGTGATTAGGTCACCAGGTTTATAACCAGAGGTTTATAAACATCGACACTAAGAAAACAAATAAAAAAATCTTTCCTTTACCACAACTTGAAATAGACAATTACACCAACTTCTTCAGACTGGAGTGTCCACCAGCCTCTTTGTGATCAGATACACCTCTCGCTTACCTTATGAGGGCTCATTGACTGAACCATCACTGTGAAACTTCTATCAGCGCTTAATTGTTTTTCAGTCTTACATAACAGTCATTAAGGAATCATCTGCCATAAGCGATTTCTAAACCTTCAGAGGAAATATGACAGCCTCCTGGATATCCTCAGCTTTTTTCTTAAGAAATGCAAAGTTCTTTACAAGCGAAACTGATTTGCAAACTGACTTGGTTTGCATTAAGGTGGGGTGGGGGTGGGAAACTGTTCTGGGGGCGGGGGCAACTGTTACTGTGTAGAGCAACTATCACCTGGAACAGTAAAACAGTGAACTATATCTTTAAATGCCTTTTTCTTTCAGACACTATGAAGATTGCATCTTTTAACATCCAGAAATTTGGGCTGAGTAAAATTTCTGACCCTACTATCCTATCCATTCTTGTAAAGGTAAAACGCAGTACATGTTTTCCTTAAATAGCTACCATGTCATTTTTTGGTAGATCAGCTTTTTAGAACTTGTATTTTTAACCAAGGTTAGCAATTTGTTTTTCATGTCTTTACTTTGACATAAAGGAGTGAACTCTTATTAACTACTGATCTTTCTGTATGATGAGGCAATGAGTTATAAAAAATAAATTCCTAGAAAATGAACCACTAGTATATAATATATTATAAAACAGGCGATATATGATACGACAGAAATTATTTTCATGTTCTGATCTCCACCACTTTTCCTCTAGATTGTGTCACGCTATGACATCATTGTGATTCTGGAGGTGGTGGATGTGAGCGGAAACTCAGTGGACAGCTTCTTGAAGGAGCTAAACAAGTAAATTAATCTAAAAATACAAAACAACTACACATACTACCCTGAAGCGTTCCACAGGGGATGATTTTATCCCCAATCCCTCACTGTGTTAACAGTGTATTTATGCTGTATATGCAAGTAAAATGGAATTTCAGCATGTGGGTACCTGCATTCATCTCCTGAGGGTCTTGGGTACTTGTCTCAACAGGATGAACGAGAAACATCACTACACCTTGAAAATAAGTAGCCGCTTGGGAAGGTCCAGGTACAAGGAACAGTTCATGTTTCTTTACAGGTAAAGTTGAGTTGGGTAACTGACTGTTTCCAGTCTTTAAACTACAGACAAGCAAGACCTAGACTCCAAGAGATGCTTCTGTTGTATTGCTCCTCTCTGAGCACTTACCCTATAATTCTGGGCCGTGTCCGAATCAGCGCACTTGCCTACTATTGAGTATGCCAGTTGAGTATACTTTAAAAAAAAAGCTGTTAAGTATGCAACAATTCAAAAAATGGAGTGTTCTTAATATCCCCGGGTGATATACTTATTTCAGGGTTTTTGCTGATAATACTATGGGGGATATTTTTCGCATACTGCATGTGGTGTGGAATAAAGCCACTCTGAGGTTCGGACTGGTGATATTCAAGAAGTTTTATTCATGCATACATGTTTTGTGCAACTTTAGAATGGACACTGACTGTGAACGATCACAGTCAGTGTCCATTCTAAAGTTTCACAAAACAAGCCTTCATACTTATACACTTTTGGTTATACAAAACAAGATAGAGACTGTCCTCCTTTTCCACCCTTAATTGTTTTGGGAACATCAACCTTGTTTCTCACCCTCAGCCCCCCCTGACCCAAGGCCCCAGACATGCATACAGACACAGGTGGGAGAAGAGTTTATTATGGTTTCGGTTCCCAAGCAGTTCCCTCAGTTCACACACTCAAAGCATTCCTTCAGTCAAATATCCTGCTCACTGTTTTCACCTCTTGGCAGCACACAAACTAGGCCCAGAGCGAGGTCATAAAGACCTCAGGTTATACAGGTTATATCATTTTAATTTTTATAATTACTGGAACTTCCACACATGCAACTAAACAGTATGCACTAAGCAGTATACACTACTATACAGTATGCTAGTACAGTAAACAGAATGCAGTGGATAGGGCTCTGATTCTGACAGAGCCCTGGATTGTACAGGATTGTACTTAATTTTTGTATTAATCAATACAAAGATGTCCGATTCAAAACCTCTGCTTCGTGCTTTCTGACAATGCTAACAACCAGTACTATGCCACATCCACTGAGTAAAGAAAGGTAACATTCATTTCTAAGTTTTACTATGAACAACTGTACATAGGCCAATGGCATATTTTGATTCCTGTATGCAAGCAGTTAGTTTGATAAAACAAAAAGGTCCCCTGAAAAAAACTTGTTCTAGTTTAGCTCATTAGACCTCTTGGATTCATCCTTGATCATAATCCACTTCAATTTGCCTTTGAATATTTGACTCTAGTGATTTTTAAATAAGTGTTCACATGTTGCTCAATGAGAGCAGCTCTAAGCTAACAATGTTTTCTAACAAAGTCCAGTGCTCCTCCAGCCTAAGCGAATATTGGGTCAACATTCTATTCCATTTTATTTCTTAATGTGCGTTGCAAAAATGTTTGTAGTGTGATCATATTACTTCAGATACCTAAACTTGATATACCATTGTAAGCAGGATAACTGGGGTTTTCAATTGATATAAAAAATAATAGGATTACTTGATGGCAGTATCATCAATTATGGAAATACATTTACCAACTAAATTTATAAAACTTATTTAAAAAGCTATTTTCGAATGAGAAACCTACTATTTATGTCATAAACTTACAGTGTATGATATCTTCACCATTGTGTGAGTCATATAGGAATCAGAATAGATTTATCTTCTACGGCTCAAAAGTTATAACCACTTCAGTGATGGGTAAGAAAAGGCTAAAATAAACGCTTTAGAATGTTAAGTTCATTGAAAATATGACATATGTATGCAAAACTGTTTGTGGTGTGATCATATTATGTTATACCCCTAAAGATAATATACCATTTTAAACAGGATAACTGGAGCTTTCCATTTATATACAATAATATGCTTACTTTAACACAATATCATCAATTATTTCAAAAAATCACAAAATAAATAATAATAAAAAAACTTTCTAAATGGCTATTCTCCAGGAGAAACCTAGGTTTTTAAACATTTCATGTTCAAGATCGAGGGAGATAAACTGTGTGGTATCTTTACTATTTTGTAAGTGATATAGAGTAGAAATCAGAACAGATTTATCATTTACTGCTCAAAAGTTATAACAACTTAGTGATGTATGGGAAAAGGCAAAAAAAATTTTTTTATTATGTTAGGTTCATTGATATTTCACATTACCACTTATCCATACTCCTAATGGGTCACTGTTGAGAATCTGTTGATATAATGCAAAATTGAAAGACACATACACTGAAATATACAATTTATGTGTTCAATGAAACACACACTTTATTTTTAAAAAATGTATAACATAGTAAATGGATTAACTAAGTAAATGGATAACATTGTAAAACAAATAAAAACAAGATACAACCCATGGCAAATATCAGTTTAGATACCCGTAAAATTAATGCATTGGATTTAAATCATTAATGTATTAGTACAGATACAGCAGATAAATCTATGGTCAAGCATAAATACCTTCAATATATTCAAAAATCAAGAAGATAACAGTAAGTGCATGCATGCCCTTATGGTCCTCCGTGTCGTGCTCTGCAATGACCCTCAGCACCCTCCTTCTCTTCAGGGACTGTATCAGATGGCTAAATGTCCATCCTTTGCTGCAATACATAAATATGTAATCATTTACCATTTCATTAATCCATAACATATCATATAAAACCATTTCTGAGTAATTAAAGGGCTATATACAATAACATCATCTTACAGCAAACGCTTTATGCTTATGTCAGGGATAGATAAAATAGCTATTCTGGACACAAGCATAATGTCCATCCATCGCTGTAATAGATAAATATATTATCAGTTGCCATTTCATTAATCCATAACATATAAAACCATTTCTGAGTCATTAAAGGGGTGTATAGTGAGAATGACATTTTACAGAAAACACTATGCTCCAGAATAACGTTAGCCTAGATAAAAAGCACAACAATAACACAATGTTAGACTACTTAACACAATGTTAGACTACTTAGCATAATGTCCATTCATATAAGATATTGTTTTGAATGAACAGACCTAAATCATCAGTGACATTGGCTCAACTGAATGATGTCTTTTTGTCATATTTGTCTAAACAGGCTAATCTTGCTCAAGTCAAAAACGAGTCAGAAAATAAAACATTAAGCTGATACGTTAGGAAATGTTTGCTGTTTAGTTCTCTACGCCATTCATTTTCGACAGGACTGATCAACAACAACCTTCAAATTTATACATAACGTTATGTTAAAAAACTAGCTAGTTAGTACTTGCTATTGATAAGACTAATAGTTGAGTATAAGATTTATAAAGCTAGCAAGACAGACAGCAGAGCTAACGTTTCAAATTAGGAAAACAAAAACGCAGAAAAGAAAATGGCTGTTCGCGTGGCGAGACGATGACAGCTCACTGTTAGACTAACGTTATTTGTTTTAGCTTTAGTTAGCTATTATTTAGTTATCAAAGTCTACACTAAGATACGGAAAATATTCACATCTAACGTTATCACTTCACTTATTCATTGTATGACAGACTTTTTCACAATTTCATCGCGAAACGAGCTGGGGGAAGAACAACACAGTGGCATCATTTGAAGCTAGAGCCGAACGTTAGCTACCTTAAGGCCGATATACACTGTGCGATTTCTGCCGTCCTTTACGATTGTTGCATGTCAGACTGTGCGATGCAGCCACGATAATCTATTGTCTTCATTGTAGTCAGACTGTGCGATAAGATCCAAAGCGTTCTATAATAAGTTCAGAGATTCTATCCTACGATTTGGCTAAAGTAGCCTCCGTCATCTGACGTGATCAAATATGCATTCCAACAGACAGTCTATAACAAACTGTAAATCAATGGTTCGCATGGGAACACTCCTACAACAATGTTGACCCCATACAGAATAATCAAACACTGTCTGTCTTTTCTGTACAACAAACACAATCTATAGCAGGCTAGTCTATAAACCAGTACATAGGCCTATAGCCTATGCGATCTGGCTCCTAATATGACCAGACAAAGTTGCGAGACGCTCAACGAAAAAGTCATTTAGAAAAGCAAAATGCCTAACGGATCGGAATCCAATTGACCTCCAGTGGAGAGGCAAGGAAAATGAACGTTAAAACTCAACACGCACACAGCTACGAGATTATAGGCTATATGGCCTAACTTTCAACAGCCACTTGAAGTTGAACGCATAACTACACACAAAAGGTGGGCACAGAAATCATTTTTAAAAATATAAACACAACTTAGGCCTACCTTTGATGGATTTGAATTGGCGTGTGAAAGTTTTCTACATGACAATAGGGCAGGGCTTGGTGTTGAAAAGGCTATGGTTATAATGTCATCATTGTCCAAAGATAATATTTCTATAAAGTTCCCTTGGTTAATAGCCTCCTCCGTTTCCCTGTGCCCGTGGAGTGGAATATCCTGCTTTGCACATGTTATTAACGTTACGATGTAATACTTTCATATGCGGTTTCTCTGAATGGAAATGTTGAATGCGAGACGGCGTTTCACCGACATTTCAGCACAAAAATGTTCACAGGGAAAACTGCGCTGACTTAGCAAGTGCTACACGATGCTGTTTGCTGTTCTCGTGTTTTGAACAAGCCTGCCTAAAATACTTCCACAAACTCTCTATGCACCGCCGGAAAGTGTCTGCAGACTTTACAGTAGCATTACGCTGCGTATAAAAAAACAGTAGCGCTACTAGACTGTATAAAAATAGGTCCCTACTAGTTTTACTGTAGGCTAGGCTACTTCACCTCCCCTGGTATTATCTTGTGCGCAAACTCCGCGGTTTTGCAAAGCTCGGCGGCTCGAGTCTGATCCAAGCTGCTTGTCTGAATCTCCCACAAGCGTCGTTTTAAAAAAATAATAATAATAATTTTAAATGAAGTGATTGATAGGCTGTTTGTTTAGCCATGTTAGCTACACCAATGAAAACTAGCTAGTAGCTAACTTACTTGCAGTAGGGACCCGCACTACGTGCATTGACGTCGTATAAACCTCTGGCACAAATAAATTGTAAGAGTCACTGATGGCTAAATGATAATCAATTGCATCACATTCACAAAACTTTCTTTTTTCAGGAGTTTTTTGGGGGGAATTAATATAAGAATATGGCAACATTGCACACAGCTAGCCGAGCATTCATTCACTTGTTTGTTCATCCAAGATGGGCTGGGGAGAAATTTACTGAAGTGAGAGATGTGCTTCAAAGGAAACATTCTTCCTTTCTTCGCTTTCGTTAAGGCTGTTTATTTGGGACGCGAAATGGTTTGAGAGCGCTTGCAAACCGGTAACGTTAGAGAAAACAAAGGAGTTTGTCTCTTACATATTGCGTTGCTGTTCTCCTATTGGTTGTCCATGAAACTCCACAGTCTGTGATCGTAGCAGCGGTCACACTGCAAGATTTTGGCCTGAAATATGTGACACTGTCAGTCTTCCGTCGTAGGCGAAGATTCACAAAATCGGCCGTCGGAGAGTATGTCACACTGCGCGATCTAAGACGGGCGATTTCGGCCACAACGAAAGATTCTTCTACGATTTGCAAATTTTGTCTGGGACTGAAAAAATCGTGGCATAAATCGCACAGTGTATACCGGCCTTTAGCGAATTTCAAGTGAAAATTTGAGAAAGTCTACGGTACAAAAACAGGATTTTATTCAAAATAAAATCGTTTCTGAAGTAATATCTATGGTTAATTATTATCTTAAATATTTCTTACCTCAGGGAGTTTACTGGCTTTCCCTCAGTCACAGTAAAGTCTTCAGACGATAGTCTTCTGTCCGAGGTGGTCCTCTCTGCCCGCGGTGAGGCAAATGGCGATTTACGAGGTTGACGTGCGGTTTTATTTAGCGGTCTAGAAATAAATCCCCGCCCACTAAGGTCATGAACCAATTATATGCAATTGTAGCTTATTTTGTCATCTGTAACTAGCATTTTTCTAAAAGAAAATCAGTGATTGGACGGCAGAGCTATTATACGTCAAACCATCAGAACAATTGTACTGAAATTAGAACGCTCCGGCTTTAAAGGGTTAAAGCACTGGTGCTGGTTGTACATCTCCACAAACCTTGTCTAAAACCTGATGCATTTCAAAGAATGCTCTACAGCAGAATACCCATCAGGTTTTTAATGTCACAGGAGGCATCTATAGTCTTATCTATTGGTGGAGAACCGTCTTCCTGAGCAAATACATCTGCTAGATGTTCTGTATACCTGTATATGTTCCTGTTTGGACAATATTTTACCAGGCTTATCACATCCTTATTATGTACAGTAGAACCGCAGACATATGACCCCCAGCGTTACCAACTGACTGGTCAGTTGAACAGGGTTTGAACCTGGGTGTAGCCTTTTAGAGGTCCTTATTATAGATTGTATTTGTTATTATCACTGATGTAATTTTTTTGAGGGTGCACAATGTACTTTACAGACATTTTGAATAAAAGTGAAACAATAAGTTAAAATAAATGAATAGAAAAGTTAGAAATAGGGAAAATCATGATAATGGTTAACAGTAAAAAAAAAGAAAGAAATAATAACAATAAGAGCTAGTTAACACTGTTAAAAGCAAGTTTATAAAATATACCATTTAAAAGGAAACACTGAATTTGCTGCTCTAAGAAAGACTTAAGGCTCCTAGACAGAGTCTAGGAGCCTTAACTGAGAAAGCATGGTGGTCTTTTTTTTTAGCATGGACTCAGTCTAAAAGTGCTTTATTATTGGACCTGAGACCTATCTGTATCCTAGCAACCCCGTCTGGTCAATCCAAAATGCAGCGGCACCTCATGACGTGTCGTCTTCTCTGACTCAGGACTGTGTGACCCTGTGTGATTTAGGTACTGAACTCGGAGTGCCTACAGAGACACCTGGAGGATAACTGCTGAAATTCAGGTTTACAGGACAGGATGGGCCCATATCACAAAGCAGGATTACTGAATTAGCTGGATAACTGCACTGAGTAATAAGTAATATGAGTAATATCCCTAATAATGAGATGTTAATAACATTTTTTTTTTGTGGAAGGGATGATTTGGTAGATTTAGTGGGTTCCTACCAGTATGAAGATAACCAGGTGGGAGATGAGGATGCATTTGCCAGAGAGCCATATATTCTTCGCTTCACCTGCCTGAACACAGGTAAGAGACAGTTAATTCAGACTAACAAAATATTTGACAGTATTAGTCTGTATGCTTTACAGTGTGCTTTGCACTGCTCTTCCGTTTTATAGTGGAGACCCTATGAAAGAGGACAAATTAAAAACCTATCTGAATGATTCAGTTAATTTGTGTACATTTGTATGGTGCATGCAAAAACAGCAGGGAAACCGAAGGCCAGTTGATTCTGTATCACCATTTGTCAAGCCTGGTACATACTGCATGCTAACCCTCCAAGCCTAGTACATGCTGCATGCTAACCCTCCAAGCCTAGTACATGCTGCATGCTAACCCTCCAAGCCTAGTACATACTGCATGCTAACCCACCAAGCCTAGTACATGCTGCATGCTAACCCTCTAAGCCTAGTACATGCTGCATGCTAACCCTCCAAGCCTTGTACATGCTGCATGCTACATGCTAACCCTTAAGTTCTGCCAGAGTTCTCCGGTGAGGCTGTCATGCTGGATGTCAGAGAACATCAGAAATTTCACATAACTCTCTGAAATTTTTTAAATTGGAGTAAAATTGGTTACCTTGGTTACATGATGATGCATGTCAGCTCCTTCATGCAGATGCCATAGTTGGTCAATTTGCACCTATTTAGGGAGTGTTTTATTTAAGGCTTTACAACTCCAGATGTGAGCATCACAGAAACTTGGAAAATTACTGTGAGGGTTGTGTTAACGTTCGGAGAACCAGACGCGACCGATAAGGATTCTAAACGCGTATCTAGAAAGATACGCGTAAGTAGCCGCACCAGAGGAAAGGAAAACAAAAGAACGGGAGCAAAACTTCCCTAGCACAAGCCAAATCAAAGCAACCTCAAAAGGATGCAAGTGGATCCTGCTCGACTAACGCCCCAAGAATGTCAGCGACATCTCTCCAGCCATATGTGGCTGTACTGTGGGCATCTGGGTCACTTCATCCAGAACTGTCCAGTAAAAGCCAACGCCCGTCAGTGAAAGAGGAGGTCCTGACGGGTGCTTCCAGACTCCTACCTCCTCCAAATCCTGACCCACTCATCATGCTCTGCTCACCTGGAATGGGACCCAGCTACCTATTCAAGTCCTTATCGATTCTGGAGCGGACGCTAATTTCATCTGCCCTTCCTTGGTCCATCAGAAGGGCATTCACACCGAACCTATGAAAATGCCTCTTCACACTAACACTCTTACCGGGATTCCTTTGGCAGTGATCCGAGAAGTGACCAGCCCTGTGGAGATACTGGTCTCCGGCAATCATCGGGAGGAGATTTCTTTCTTTATCATGGAATCACCCTTTGTTCCTGTTGTGCTCGGATCACTATGGCTCGCAAAGCACAATCCACAAATTGACTGGTCCCGGGGAATTATTACCGGCTGGAGCCCCAAGTGTCACCTCACCTGCCTCAGGTTTGCTGCCAGTTCCACGAGGGCTCAACCACCTGCGAAGGAAGAAGTTATCGATCTCTCCAAAGTGCCCAGTGAATATCACAACCTCCACCAGGCGTTCAGCCAAACTAAACAAAATTATATTAGTATTTCAATCCTTTTTTTTTTTTGTGTCAAAATGCGGAAAATCACGACCATAACCACAGAACCCCTTTCCCCCTGTGCTGGCGGTAGATCGCAATGACCACTAGATGGCAATGTGTGGAATATTTCAGATTAAGTTGCTAGGTCCCTACGACTGGTGGTCGTAAAAGTGAAAGTAGCGTTTGGGAACATTTCCGTTCTAATTATTTTCAAGCTTACTTGAATAGAGTAGGCTAGCTGTCTGAATGTGTGTTTACAATGTTAGCTTCCTACGTCAGACAATGAGTTTATAGACTAGCTATATATATTGTAGCGTCGGCTAGCTTTCAATGAAAAGAAATCAGATCCAGATGGAAATGCTCAAGTTGTAATTTTAATTCAACAAAATATGTGGACTATCTCCCTAATGAAGTATAACAACGGAGATTCTACTCACGTGAGAAAACCCCCTCGCTTTCTCTTCCTGCCCGCCCATACACACCACCGCTTCTTCTCCCCGTCCCTCCCACCGAACCATCCAACCAATACTAGCCCACCAAATTATTCCCTGCGCACCTTCCTTCAGTAATACAACATACAGGGGACTGAAATATTACAGCTGAATTTGTTCTATACATTATATTATATTACTATATACGTATATATATATATATATATATATATATATATATGTGTGTGTCAATAAAGGCTATTCATGTCAAACTTGTTGAGACTTTATGTTTTTGAATGGCCACATTATATTACAAGGGCAGGTTTTTCTCAAAAACTAAATTAAAACTAAATTTAAAACTAAAACTAAATAGAAATGGGTGTGCAAAAACTAAAACTAAAATAAAAATGTCCAGAAACTCATAAAACTAAACTGAAATGGAAAGGAAAACTGTAACTAGAATAGAAATAAAAACTGATTCAAAAAGTTTTAACTAAAATCATCCTGATCTCTGTTTCTCCTTACCTTTTCGTTGTGTTGTGCAGTTTTCATACAAACACCCTCGTCGAGATTTTATGTTCTTTAAGCCCAGGCGCTAAAATCCTACACAGTCCATGTCAGCGACTTTCCCATGAGAAGACAGAGCCACCAATAGGCTACATGCGATTTGGTAGCGAGGCTACTTGTAAGCTAAGTGCTAAATTATACATCTCACATACCTCCGACCATTTTAATCTGCACCTTCTCCCTGTATTCCAATGAATGGAATGGATTTTGCAATAAAAACCATCACGTCCTCCTCCACTTCCTAACAATTCTGCCTATTTTTAGCTAGCTAATGTTAGCTAAGCTCTCTCCAGAGAGGAAGAGGCATCTAAAATCTTTGTTCGTTTCCTCCAAACAGGTTAGATTTCAGCTAACATTAGCTCTCATGTCCCGCAAGCTTTCCTTATCCAAGCTCCTCCAACATCAACAAATAACAAAAATAACTACTAATGTCGTCTACTACTCTTCATTTTTTTAAAAAAATCTAATGTTATAAATTTGCACCTCTATCTTCTCTCTGCTAATTAATATGAAATAACGTTACCTAACATTAGTAGTGTCGTAAAGGAATGCAGCTAGGACTCTCAATCTCTTTGCTATCTTCCTCGCTAACTAACGCACTGCTAGTTCAATTTCACCACCAAATGCTAATAGTTACATCATGCTGCATCATCACAAAATAAAAAAAATAGACACTTGACATTGGAAAACATAGACAGGCATATTTCCCAGCAATCTTTGCATATCAGACAATAGCCTACTACTGCCAAAGAAATTACCACATAATTTAATGAATAGTGTTTTCAATACATTCTCTGCATAAGTTTGATATGCTTGGAGGCCATTATGAATGGAAAAAAGTGAGTAACCATGAACCTGATATGTTTGTTGAAGGGTGTATGATAGCCTACGCCAGTCACACATAGCTATTATGTTCTTGATGCTTCTTATGTCAGGTTCGTGTTTGGTTGTGGAAGTCGGTAAGTAAAAGTTACTACAGTTCGTAATATTTCTGTCATTTTGGGGAGAAGTGGCAGGGCGCTGGAGGAGTATGAGAGGCATCTGGGGGAGGAGGCATCAATGCCCCCCTGTACCCCTGCCTACATCCGGCCCAGCCTCCGGGTTACTAGAGAGAACACACTCCATAAGGTACAGTAGTGCATGACTGTACTCTGTTAAGATTCTCCCTCCCTCTGCTTTCGATCATAGAAACGGTGCTGTAGCCTAATGTCACAAAAGACTGGTCATCCCCATAGCGGTGCCTCAGTTTCAAATATCTTATCTGGGTTTCCTCCAGGCACGTGGGTGCCCGAGCACCTGCTGCTATTGCTCAAAGTGCCCGATGTGCCCCTTTCAGGGACGTACGAAG
Organism: Synaphobranchus kaupii; assembly: GCA_029718625.1. NCBI lineage: Eukaryota > Metazoa > Chordata > Actinopteri > Anguilliformes > Synaphobranchidae > Synaphobranchus > Synaphobranchus kaupii. The sequence goes on from CM056380.1 coordinate 24,297,581, forward strand.
CGGTTGAACCAGAAAAAAAAAAGTTTGCGATGAAGCCTACTTTTAATTTGAAAGGCATGCTGCAAGAGCGCAGACCACAAGTCATCAGCCATCTGAGCATTGAGGGCAGAGCAACCAATCACAACGCTTGGAATGGTACATCAGGGTCCTTTGCCCATAGACTGCAGAGGAGAGAATGTTATGTTTCCCTCAACTGGTATGGACCCAAACGCAGGACTCGGAGACAGACTCACAATAAAAGCTCCACAGAGCACTTTTATTTAGAGAGAACACAAACACGAAGAGGGCGGGTGGGGTGAGGGACTGGATCCGGGGTTGGCAATGGCAAAGGGGCAGAGCAGGAGGTGGAAGCAGGAACACAGCAGGGCGAATGGCAGGCAAATGGTAACGGACTGGAAGCGGGGTTGGCGAGGGTTTAAGGGTGTACGGGTAGCAGGCTGACGGGTAACTGAAAAGGCAAAACTCAGACAGGGTTACGGTAAAACACAGACAAAGGCCAGGAAAACACAACTTGACAACTTGATTAAGCATAACAAACTGGCGACGAGACAGAGAGAGGAGGGAGATTAAATAGTGTGGCTAATCAGTAAACTAATGAGTGAAGTGTGAGGAATGTTTGCGAGAATGAATGAGCAGATGAAAGTGCGTGAGGAATGCGAACCGAGTGATAGGGCGAGAGATAACAAGGAAACGAGAGAGAAAACCACGCCCAGCCTGCACAGCACGAAAGACAGACTGGGTAAAAGTAAAAACAAGACTTGAAACAAGCGGAGTAGGGAAAACAGGGAGAACAAAGGGAAGGTGGACTGGAAGGGAACGGAGGACGTAACAGAGAACTCCGGTGGTATCCGTCATCTGAGTGTTGGTGACAGTGGTGCGCTGCTTTCTCTTTTTTCAACCCAGATCTTTTTGAAAGGTTGTTTCCCATCAATTAAGTAGTTTTGCCTTCAAAAACCTCTCCTTTTCGATACTATACTCAGATATGTCTTTATATGTCCTACCGAAAAATGGAATGAAATGAAAAATCTAGTGTGGACATTTACAAATGGTTATATAGGCTAATAATGGGATATAGGCTACTGTAGCAATTGCAAGTAGTTGTTCCAAATAAAATATGACATTACTGTTATTGAAAACATGTTCTGAATAAACAAAGACAAACCAAAAATACACAAAGAGATTTATATTGGTTTTTGAAGGCCAAACTAGGCTAGGCTACTTGGCTCCAGTGCTTTGAAACTCAATGAGAAGCTGTGGTTAAAAGGTAGCGAAAATGGGATTGTAAGTGTGGTTAGAATGAAAACCAGCATACACAGGGACCAAGGTTGGGCTAGCACATAGGCGAGCAAATGTTTACTTTAGCCAGTCCACTCAAACTTGCATTTGACACAATTTAAGTAGACTTTTTCATTATTTAGATCATTGTGATATGATAATGATGAGCTATGTTCTATTTTGTTCCTAATACATGCCTGAATCAATAGAAATAGGCACTGTTTGACGGAATGCGGCTCCCCTGTCCAGCGGACGTGACTTAACCCCAGAGCCCCCTCTACGAGCAGGGCGTATGGGTATATGTGGCAGCCATTGAACACATGGTGCTTACAGGAAGGTGCGGACTATGTACACTGTCCGATTCCTGTACTATTGGACTTCTTACAGTCCTTACTTAATAACGGGAAAGCAGCCAGCACACTGAAAACCTATGCAGCTGTCATATCCAGCAGGCATGTCTGGGTACATAACAAGCCTGCAGGGAGCCATTACCTGGTCAGCGGGTTCCTGAAGGGTGCCCGGCGGCTAAGACCTGCGAGGTCACTGATTGCTCCCTCCTGGGATCTCCCCTTGGTGTTGAGAGCGCTCACGGTTCAGCCCTAGAGGTGCTCTCTCTTTTAAAGACGGCATTTCTGCTAGCGATGGCATCAGCAAAACGTCAGCACAGAGTGTCTAAGGTGGAGGCCAGCAGACTCAGGCGTCACATTGCGGCCTAATCCATCGTTTCTGCCCATAATCGTTTCAGCATTTCACATCAACTAGCCGATCAAGTTCGCGGCACTTCGCCCCCCGCCAGGCAAGGACCTTCGGGACCCACACCTGATATGTCCAGTACATGCTCTGCGATGTTTACGTCGAAGCTACCGCTTCCTCCAGACGTACAGGGCAACTCTTTTGTTTGCTATGGCAAGACCAAATGGACAGCGCTCTCGGCTCAAAGCCTCTCCTGATGGGTAATGAAGGCAGTAGCCACGGCCTATGAGGCTACCGCTAAACCCTTGCCTATTGATATCCAGGGCTGATGCACCAGAAGTATGCATGGGCAGCCCTGGAAGGCATACCTCTTAAAGAAACTTGTGAAACGGCAACTTGGGCGTCACCCTGCACATTGTTAAGGTTTTTATCACGTCAATGTGTCGCCAGGCTCAACGATTGGCGCAACCGTCTTACCTGCGGCCTTGGCATCCACGTAAGGATGATGGTCCCTCCTGACACTTTGGGTATAAGTCATCCATATTGGCAACCCTAATGGTCTTAGGAACGAAATAGAATGAACGGTTACGGCTGTAACCATGTTCTATGAGTTCCGGATGACCATTAGGGATCATGGTCACTCGGGACCTTTTTAAGGGTGAGAAAATTGTTCAGAGGACGTCCGCAGTGACGCTCCCCCTTTTAGGGGAGGAATTATGTATCTACGCGGAGGTCATGTACCATGACAAATTCTGGTATAAGAGTCTCGATGCATCTGGCCGCAGAAGGCCATCCATATTGGCGACCCTAATAGTCATCCGGAACTCATAGGACAGGGTTACAGCCGTACAGCAGTTCCTCCTGATGAAATAAAGTGAATAAGGCTTGTATTCGGCCTCATATTATTAACATTAGATTCTAAAAAAAGTCGCACACTCTAATATTTCGTTGGACCGCCTTTAGCTTTGATGACGGCGTGCATTCGTCGTGGCATTGTTTTGACAACCTTATGCAATGTCACAACATTTATTTCCATCCAGAGTTGCATTAATTTTTGGCCGAGATCTTGTTTTGACGACGGGAGAGTCAAACCACTACGTAAAGTCTTCTCTAGCACATCCTAAAGACTTTCAATGGGGTTAAGGTCAGGACTCTGGTGGCCAATTCATGTGTGAAAATGATTCCTCATGCTCCCTGAACCACTGAACCATTTCACAATTTTAGCCCGATGAATCTTGGCATTGTCGTCCTGGAATATGCCCGTTGATAGGATAACCTGGTCATTCAGTACATTCAGGTACTCAGCTGACTTCATTTTATTGCTGCATAACATTGCTGAGCCTAGACCTGACCAATTGAAGCAAACCCAGATCAAAACATTGCCTCCAGAGGCTTGTACAGTCGGCACTATGCATGACGGGTGCAACAGTGACTTTTTTTTTGGCCAGGCAGTGTATCAGTGCACAGTAAATTAGAATGAGTATTTTCCATGCCCTAAGTGACAAGTATAGCCCAGGAAGAGACTAACACGCCATAGTCTATATTATTTATGATAAGATTACAATAAAATAATATTACACCATCAGGAAAATGCTGCCAAATGTTCTAGCTTCATCAAAAATTTTATGGGAAAATGAAATGCAAAAATAGACAGTGGTGAAAAACTCATGTTCATAGGCATAGCCTATTCTATGATAGAATCATCTAAGCCACTCCCAAAATCGATGTAAACAAGGCGGGGATTACTCTAGCCATGTTGTTAATTAGTAAAAGATTGCGATTAAAAGCAAAAGAAAAAAATGTACACCTTGGCGAACGAATGCATTTTCTGTAGCTGTTTGCGTAATACTAAACTGATAAAATAAAAAATGCAGTTAATGTTAATTGCAAACACCGTTGAGAAGGTATACTGTCCTCTAGTCTATCAGATAAAACGGTTCCCACTCAAACCGGAATGATGTGAAATACTTCACAGCTGCAGGTAGGCTACAGCATACGGGGTTCTGCACACAGACGTTTCAGATAGTGTAATAGCATTATAACGTGGTGTGTATTTCTCAAACGGATTGTCCAAGACAATAAGTGACCACTGATTTTTGAAAGGAACATCTCTGCGTAAAACCAATGGTAGGATTATATATTTATTTCATATTTAGTAGCAGATATTGATAGTAAAATGACATGGTATAATTACACAGGAATGTCACTTGTTTATTTTACAATTGATTGAGCAGGGCTTTTAACATCTGTTTTGGCATACGTTCAGGCTATTGTCAGGTTTATCTTGTTGCTGACGGAATACAAATTTTTGGTGGTGAAAAAAATATTTTTATGAACTTACATATAGACGTTATTGTCCACTGTGTCACACATTAGGTACAGTTGCATGTGAGACTGGGTGGGGGGGTTGTTTGTTAAATGGACTATCTACGCTACAATAGTGACACTTAGAATCTCAGTATTTGGCAGAGTTGTCATGAATCGTGTAGCCTATTAATAAAGGTAAAACACGGGGTTTGTGGTTTCCACTCATAGTTTGGTTGCAGGAGAAATGAATATCAGAGTTGAGCAAAATCTTGGCACTGGTGCCATAGTCACTAGGGGGTCTGCGCAAAGCGGTTAACCAGTTCACCGGTAGCCTACTAGTCAGCACTAGTCAGTTCAGTTCATTCAGGTGGGTCAGTAGTAGGAATACCACAGTCTGTGGTCAGTTAGCCTACAGATCGGTACAGTTCCTTTTAAAATCCCACTTCCGTTCTCAATTAATTCTGATATGCTTCCTCATGGCAACCAGCAAGGTTTCCTTTCATTATCTCGATGTTACATTCCCACCATCAGGCCCACCTTTATTGCTGATGCACACGCAATCATACGAATGAATCATTGAGTGTGATGATCTGGTACGCTCAGTTCACTTAAAAAAAATAAATAAATAAATTTTCCGATTTTTCTTCCAATTTGGTAGCCAATTGGACCCTATGTAATTAAATTCCCCCCGTATAGCAACCGCTAGAGAATCGCCACGACCATTGGTGTATTGGTCCCTGGAGATGTGGGTATACTGTAATTTAGCCCCGGCTACTCTAAGTCACAGAAAAGGCCTAATAGATCATTTTCTTTTTTTATACAATAATTACACTGTCATTATGTTATTAAACTAACATACACTACTCACAAAAAGTTAGGGATATTTGGCTTTCGGGTGAAATTTATGGAAAATGTAAGTTCACGCTACAGTGATATTATACGTATCATGAAAGTAGGGCATTTAAGTAGAAGCATGCAATGGTGATTTCCTCATCTCAAACAATTTATTGAAACAAAAGCCAACAACAGTGGTGGGTATACCACAACAAAAATGTCAATGTCTCAATAACTTGTCATGTGCCCTTGAGCATCAATTACAGCTTGACAACGACGTCTCATGCTGTTCACAAGTCGACTTATTGTCTGCTGAGGCATGGCATCCCACTCTTCTTGAAGGGCGGCCCTCAGGTCATTGAGGTTCTGGGGTACAGAGTTACGAGCCTCTACACGGTGAGTCAGCTGATCCCATAGGTTTTCTATGGGATTCAGGTCTGGAGAAAGTGCAGGCCACTCCATTTGAGGTACCCCAGTCTCCAGCAGCCTTTCCCTAATGATGCGACCTCGATGAGCTGGAGCATTGTCGTCCATGAAGATGAAATTAGGCCTGTGTTGTTCATGCAGGGGCACAATGACTGGATTAATGATGTTATTCAGGTAGTATGGGCTTGTCACTGTACCATTCACAAAGTGTAGGGCAGTTCTGTATTGACTAGACACACCTGCCCACACTGTAACACCGCCACCACCAAAGGGTCGTCTGGTGACAACAGTGGCTGATGCATAGCGCTCTCCTTGACGTCTCCAACATCGTTGGCGGCCATCATTTCTGCTCAACGTGAATCGACTTTCATCAGAGAACAGCACTGAGGCCCACTGGTCCCTCGTCCAGCGTAAATGCTCCCTGGCCCATGCAAGACGATGACGCCTGTGCCTGGTGGTGTGGTCAGGTACCCTTGCAGGTCGTCTAGCACGCAGACCACGCTGATGTAAACGGTTTCGAATGATCTGACGTGACACTTGGGTGCCTCTCACCTCCCTTAAATGTGCCTGGAGTTGAGTGGCATTCATCATCCGGTTCCGCAGGGCACTGTTCACAATGAAGCGGTCATCAGTGTGGGATGTGGCCAAAGGACGTCCACTTCTATGCCTTTCTGTGACTCTTCCAGTCTCTCTGTATCTCTGTTGCAACCTGCTGATGACACTCTGTGACACTCTAAGCTCAGTGGCCACTTCCCTCTGAGAACATCCTGTTTGAAGCCTCACAATGGCGAGGTACTGTTGATCAATTGTTAGGTGTCGTCTTGGTCTCATGATGTCAAAATGTGAACAGCATGATGAAGAGGACTGTTTAAATACCAATTCTAATTGAACCAGGAAATTTATTGGTCGATTCATGGATCAAACACCTGTTGTGAATTTTGCCGTTCAGCTCCTTGTTAGAGAACAGCAAGTTGTGCAAAAAGTACTGAAACATTGAATAGTTGGACATGTGCATTCAAAAGTTTAGAGAAGGTCAAATTAATTTCACCTGTAAAGGTTATAGTGCATTTTAGGTTCATCCTGAAATTTCACCCGAAAGCCGAATATCCCTAACTTTTTGTGAGTAGTGTATATTCAAGCTGAGCCAAACAGGATGTCTGATAGATATTTATTTTTAATTTCACACATTTCATATTCATATTTCAAGTAGGCTACATGTTATCGATGCCTGCCCATTTGCCATGAAACTACAATACATCCCAGACAGATTTTTTTACTTTTGTAGAATTTTTTAAATGGCATCTAGACCTAAATGAAGTGGCTCTTTAGCCAGGTTTGGTGTATTTTAGGTTATGTACTGCCATCTCACACACTCAAAATAATGACCCAGACATTCAGAGAATATTGCCAGCATGACAGATAAACATTGCTTAGCCTGATCCACGGTTCCTCCCTAGTGGCAGTCGTCGACATCCCAATTATAGTATTCATAAGTTGTTTCTATGAAATGATAAATTACAGCTTTAAGAGAACCCCCAAAATACAGACATGCTCCTGCGTGTTTAATGCGATCAAGGAATAGGCTTTATGGATCAATAGTAGCCTATGATCAATATTATTTGGGCTAACCATTATGAGTTCCCGGTAATTCCTGACAGTGCTGTTTACAAAATATATGCGGTTAAATTTCGTTAAAAGCACCTACAACAGCTGAGAATAAGCGACCAATTGCTTCCGTCTCACCTTAGAAAACGCCAAATTAGCCTGCTTGTTTAACGAATTTTGTTTGATTATGCAATGAACTCATGTTCAAGCTTCATCCGAAGTTCATTAGGCTACCTGCATTCTAATTTTGATTAATAAAATAAATAACCTTATTTTGCCTTAATGATGACACTAAATACAATAAATCTATCAGGTTGGCAACCCATAGGTTTAGCATATTTTCCCTTGTTTTATAATGTCCTGCTTATGGAAATGTGACCAACCTATTTTACTGGTAGCGTAATGCTTTAAAACGATCAACTTTCCCAGGAAGACCATGAAAAGTGTGATTTACAGCAGGGGAAACAGACCTGCTCCTGGAAAGCGCACATAGCCTACAGATAATGGCATTAAAATTAATTGTAAATTAGTTTTGTAAAGTGCTGCAAATTTCGTTTCTAATTAGCCGCTTAGTTCTCTTTAAAATCTTTTGTTCAGTTATGGAATAACAGGTGAAATTAGCGGGGTTTTAATAAGCTGAGGGTATGGAAACCTTGTCACTGTAATTTAAAAAATATGAAATTTTTTTAACCATAGGCTATCGAAAAAACCTTAGGCTATGTATGCACAGCGAATCCACTGTAGACTAGGCTATTTGAAAAACAATAAAAAGCAATATTCACTGGATAAGGTTTTGAACTTTTTTCAGTCACAAATAATTCTATTTACTTACAGGCTGTATTCCTAGATAAACAGAGCTGTATTGTAGTGACGTCTGAAGCGCATTTTCAGAACTCAAAAGTCCGTCTATTGCAGTGCGCGAGTTTTCCATTGAATGACAATTCACGCATTAGGTGTAAATGGCAATTCGCGCATTAGGCTTGATATAGGTGTTATCAGCTCCTTTTTAATGGATAGCCATTGTCCCGTACCATCGCACATCGCCTGGATGTTCATGGAGTGGGCTGAGAGCAATGTAATGTGGCATCGTTTCCCTTCGCTGAGGGAAAGGTATGTGGACCTATGGAACCTTTTATTATTATGCATTTTTGATATAGCCTACACAATAATAATATTTCACACTGTGATCTAGATATTTTAGTCATGCTTGTGCGCACCCCTGTGTGTAAGAGACAGGAGGGTACACGCGTTGTGCACACGCCTATGTAGACGGACTTATATGCGCTGTTAAAATAGCATGTAAACAACTGCGACATGACTTTAGACCAGGTTTGTGGTGGTTCTAGCGCAAGCGCTTTCTGCTGGCTCAAGATAGCAATACGCCAAAAAGAATCCTGGCCACTCCTCATCTTAAGACCAACACGTCCAGTTCACTTGTAATCGGCGCAAGAATACATGCTAGTTAAAGGACGTAAGCGTTAGGCGTTATAATGAACCTAGCGCCGGGTGTAAGATAGCAAAGACACTTGCATTTGGATTAGCGCCGCTTTGCGCCGGGTGTAAGATAGGGCCCATGGTGTTTTTTTCCCCCTTGCTTACTGTAGCCAGAGAAAAATTACATTTTGCACCAAATTTTCGGCAAAGGCGACATTTCCACAGTGAGTTGCCCATCAAAAATCTAAATCCTAACAAAAATAGCAAATGGGTCTCCCGAATGCTGAACTGGCACGACTTTTGAAATGGGAGTGGTCCAATCAGGTAACGGGCGGGGTACACTGGGTGATGGAGGACGGAGGCAGAGACGGACCTGAAACAAACCGACGGAACAAAACATACCACTAAGGTCGTAACAATGTCTTATGTATTATGATATGTGTTATGTGATGTGATTGTGTGCTATGCTGTGATTGTGTGTGTTGTTCACAGTACTGAAGGACCTGGTGTTGATCCCTGTGCACACCAAGCCTGAAGACTCAGAAAAGGAACTGGACGAGCTGTATGACGTCTTTCTGACCGTGAAGAAGAAGTGGAAGACTGATGTGAGTGTCTGTGACTGTTTAGAACCACAAGATACTCAACTTTTACATTCCTTCTGTCCTCTCTGATTCTAAAAACAATTGGAATTTCTAGGTAATGCGGGTCTCTGGTGCTGTATGCTGCCTTCAAGTGTTCCTTGGAAGCTCCCGTTTCCCAGTTGCCAAATCGTAATTGTGAGGTTGTTTCACGTGCTCCGAAGTCGGAATTACCAGCAAACATGGAGGTCTAGAAAGTAAATGTTTCTTTTGATCCTTTACTAATTAAAAAAACATATTGAGAGCTGCTATGACTTTTGTGCATGACAAAAGAAAGAGGAAAGGAAACGTATGAGGAGAGTAATTAATGATATACAGACATGCTCAAATTTGTTGGTACCCCTGGTAAAGATGAGTAAAAAGGGGTTATAAAAAATTCACCGTTTGGTGAATTAGCTTAATCTCACACTGAAAAAATGAGAAAAATCCAACCTTTAATTGACGTTCATTTATTATGAGAGTACCCCTGCATTTATATATTGAATAAAGTAATAATTTTTAATATATGGTCGCATATCTTTGCATGCCATGACTTCCTGAAGTCTGTGACCCAACAACATCAAAACACTCTTGATATCTTATTTTCTGGTACGCTTACAAGCAATACTATAACGTCTCTGCATTTGAATGGATCTCTATGGGAATTTGGGGGTGGGACTAGATTTAGCTGGAACAGTATGGAATACATGGTTGGTAAAATGGCTCTAAGTCATCAAGGGTCCGAGGTATCAAACAAGCCTCAAACCATCACTCTGCTTCCAGATATGCAGTAGATATGGATTTAAGGGTTGTTTCTCCTGACAAATTTTCCTATTGAACTCTATGGAAAAATAAGTCAGGAGAAGAAACCATTCAGTTATCCATCCATATCTATTGTATTTCTGGCAGCTAAGTGATGGTTTAAGGCTTGTTTGATACGTCAGACCCTTGATGACTTGGAGTCATTTAGCCAACCATGTGTTCTATACTGTTCCAGTGTAATTTACAGCTAAATCTAGTCCCACCCCCCAATTCCCATAGAGATCCATTCAAATGCAGAGATATTTAGTATCACTTGTAAGAGTACCAGAAAATAAGATATCAAGAGTCTTTTGATGTTGTTGGGTCACAGACGTCAGGAAGTCATGGCATGCAAAGATACGTGACCAAATGTTAAAAATTATTACTTTATTCAATATATAAATACAGGGGTACTAATAATTGTGGCCAACGTGGTTTTGTTAAAAATAATTATTTCTTGCTGAGGGATTTTTTTTTCTCATAATAAATGAACGTCAATTACAGGTTGGATTTTTCTAATTTTTTCAGTGTGAGATTAAGCTAATTCACCAAACGGTGAATTTTTTATAACCCTTTTTACCCATCTTTACCAGGGGTACCAACAAATGTGAGCACGTCCGTATTAAAGTATATTTTGCTATGTGATTGTGTACTGTGCATTTCGACTTGGCAACTGGGAAATAGGAGCTTTCGAGGAGCACTTGAAGGATAGAGAGGTGAAAGGTCAGTGGTGAAATGTCATAACTCGGGAACTTGGGTGGAAAAATGATCTCAGACTTTCCCACTTGTAATTACGATATGGAGGTTCGTTCAAGTGCAACTTCCATGTCGGAAACTCGTATTTCCGATAATTCCGACAGCACTTGAAGGCAGCATAACAGTTCATAACATGCATTTCCACCATACTGTCCCAAGTCATATCCTTTCATGAATTTACAAAACATGCATCAAACTAGAATGTTTTGAGTTCAACAGTAGGGGAAGAGAACTGTCAATGTTAAAAATATGTAGCTAAATACCTTGTGAATGTAAAGAATCTGTGGGTAAACCTCATGCTTCTGGTCTTTGTCCACAAGGGACATCACCATTCTAAAAATGAACCTTTATGTATTAAACCACTTTCTGTAAGGGGGAGTGTAAGGTTCGGAGAACCAAACGCAACTGATAATGATTTCTAAAAGCGTATCTAGAAAGATACACCACAAACGCGGAAGTAGCCGCACCAGGACGGAGATAAGACAGACCCAAAAATGCAGCGACCAAATTTCCTATACCTTACCGACTTCGTTGTCAACATAGCAAAGACAATATCGAAGTGAGGAAATGCGGAAGTACCGAGGCATTTATAGCCAGCAGGAAACGCAACACAGGTGCAGGGAATAATTGCCGGAACAAAGACCGAAACGGAGGCGAAAAAATCAGATAGAGCATCAGGCGATGCCTAAAAGGAACACCGAACGCAGAAACAGCAATGGCTGCCAATAACCAGGACACTTTCATTGGAATTTGGATTTTGTGAGTGAGTCATAAAAGGGAATTTTGTTTAGAATGGCAAGCAAATTGAGTTGAGTCTGCAAATAATTGGTTCAAATAAATTTTCACCATTATTTAGACATTTGTAGCTATTGGTGGTAGTGTCAACTCTGTAGCATTCTCATACCAAAAAGGTTGCCAACTGTCACCATTTGACACATAATTTGAAATTAACAGACATACCATACCACCTGCTTGAAAGGATGTGAGCAGAGCGTGGCATAACCAAATTAGTCACAGTACTACTTCTTTAAAACATCAACATACAGTTTTACGATCAGCCACAACATTAAAACCACTGTCAGGTGAAGTGAATAACATTGATTATCTCGTTGTTATTTTGGTTCTGTACTCTAGCACTTTAGTTTGAAAGGATACAATGAAAATGAGCTTGAAGTGCAGCCAGTCAGCTTTAATTTGAGGGTATTTTCATCCATATCAGATGAACCATTTAGAAATTATTGAAACTTTTGTACATAGTACCCACCATTTCTGGGCATCAAAAAATATTAGACAGTTTAAGACAATGCAGAATAAAGTAATCATTTTTAATATTTGGTCGCATATCCTTTGCATGTCATGACTTCCTGATGTTGGGTCTGTGACCCAACAATATCAAAAGACTCTTGATATCTTATTTTCTGGTACTCCTACAAGCGATACTATAACCTCTCTGCATTTGAATGGATCTCTCTGGGAATTGGGAGGTGGGACTAGATTTAGCTGTAAATTACACTGGAACAGTATGGAACACATGGTTGGCTAATTGGCTCTAAGTCATCAAGGGTCTGACATATCAAACAAGACTTAAACCATCACTCTGCTGCCAGAAATACAGTATATATATTATATATATATATATATGCATACTGCATATATATATGCAAAAATGGGGGGGGGGACTATGTACAAAAGGTTCTATAATTTCTAAACGGTTCATCTGATATGGATGAAAATACCCTAAAATTAAAGCTGACAGTCTGCACTTCAACCTCATTGTCATTGTATCCTTTCAAACCCAAAGTGTACAGAACCAAAATAACAAGATAATCAATGTTATTCACGTCACCTGTCAGTGGTTTTAATGTTGTGGCTGATCAGTGTATATTTCTAAAACGCTTTGTGCTTACCTTGTTAAGAAGCATTTTTACTGATACATAGTCGCATCATGTTTGTTTTCACACAGCAAAATGTTTAACATGCGTTTAACTAACAAATGTTTATACAAGTCTAAAAGTTACCAAATGTGTTCTTATCAGAGTAAAATCTATTCTGTCAAGTAAAGTTTTTTATTGTGCAGTATTTCAGATAACTTTCCTGGTGTTCCTTTTTTAGAACGTTATGATCCTGGGAGACTTCAACGCTGATGGTGCCTATGTCTCCAATAAGAAAATGAAGGGAATCCGTATCCGTAGCGACAAGAATTTCCATTGGCTGATTGGAGATGATGTAGATACTACAGCAAGTAAAGGGAATGCCCACAGCTACGATAGGTGACTGTAAAAATAGATTCCTGTTAAAATTTTAAAGTGGATTACCCTTTGAAATGAATGAAAAATCTTAAAATTGTTATACACACAAACTTAGAGAAAGTTTAAGGAACATGGAAAGACTTACAAATATGTAAAAATCCTACAGGATTGTCGTCTATGGAGATGATATGCTGAACGCAGTGGTGCCAAACACTGCCCAACCATTCAATTTTCAGAAAGCACTCAGATTGACAGAGGAAGAGGTGAGTCCCTCCTCATTATATACATTTGGTTTAAGGCCCTATGGGGGGGGGGGGGGGGGGCATATGGTGATGATGACCAACAATAAACTCAGCTTGTATGTCCAAAAGTGTGCAAAATCTCAGATCTCTCCAATGCATTTTCCATTACAGGCTCTTCGTGTGAGTGATCACTATCCTGTGGAGGTGGAGCTGAAGACGCGTGTATCTGGTGGCCAAAGTAAGTGTGGCAGTGTAGTACGATGGTTAGTTAAACAGAGGTTGGGTCCCAGGTGGGAATCCCTGGTCACACCCATAGACAAGGTACTCAACTTGATTGAACTGAATCATGGATGTAAATTAATTAAATCTGCATTTCTGAAGAGAACAAGAGTGTGAAGAGGAGCCTGGGACTGTGTTTCTGTATTATGTGACACCCTGCAGAAAGACTGCCGTCTCAAACCTCATTTTTACACACACTATTTAATCCTTAATTTGTGCTAAATTTCACATAACACTTATGACACTTTCACACACTCATCCATGTCTGGTTTCACCCATGTATAAAGAAACGAAACAAATATTCTCATGACTGTGACAGATACTGTGAATTGAAGACCATCTACTTGTATTCTCAGGTTCTGGAAACCAATATCCTGTCCAAGTGGAAACCAACACAGATGTTGAAGACCTTACGGAACTAAAGAAAGGGAACCTTCTGTTAGAACGAGAGAAGCTTAATTTGGAGATACAAATGTTAAAGTTGCAGATTACCAACCTTGAACAACATAAGAAATAACAGGTTCTGGCATATTTTTTTAAAGAAAATCTATATGACGACATCAGATAGTGATCCTTCATCATTAATTCAAGGAAATTAATTTGGCTGATGTAATGTACAGGTCTAATTTGTGCCGAGTAATACGTATTATGAGGACAGTTGCTTTTATGCTGTAAGCTGCAACCAGGAGAGAAATTAGGTAAACAGGGATAGAGGAATAACTTCTATTCACCCTGCTGTGACCTTTAGTGCAGCTAGTCACAAAGTGTTATCCAATCACTGAACGTAAAGGACACAAAGGCACAGTAGTTACAAAATTTTATTTCCGGGTTTCCGCTTTACAATGATAACAAACAGAAAAAAGAAATTAATTCACAAAGGTAACTTATTTGTTTCATTTATTATAAATTTCTTAATTTATTTTTCTTTTTTTACAGTGGACCCACAGGAATAAAGAGCATTTTGAGGGATCATGAGCAGGGTCTCGGAATGACGACATCATTTTTTCCCAGACTTCTTGATTCCTCCACTACCTGTGGAGAACAAAACCAAAAAGGTGATGATTGACCAAGAGTTTTTTTTTTTGTTTGTTTAAACAGTATGTCCCCCACTTTGGATGATTTTTGGCTTGCATACGGTTTGTAAGAAATGCCTGTAATTAATCATGGAAAGGCAGTAGGCAACAGCACCATTCAAATCAGAAACAGCTAAATTAAACTCAGGCAAAATCATCAAAATATTCTACAATAAGATAAACAACCAGAGCATGACACCCGGTGCTAGTAAGATTTCAACAAACAACAAATTAGGTTGGAAGGACTCCTATTTAAATACAAAGAATATGTACATTTATGCTCTTGGCTACCTTTATGATTTAAAAATTAATCATCTATGTACGTATACATGTGCGGGTACTTTTCCTGTGTCAATCAAGAATGTCAAATGTCATTGCCAATAAAGGACTCCTCAGCCCTCACTAGTGTCTCGTGTCATTTTATCAATATTAGCTATGCTTATTACTAGGCCTGAGAATTGAAAATGAAACATGCAAAACAATAACCATGGGGGAAAGCAAAGTTGTCTTATAAAATTGCCCAGATTGACAGTTATGTGCAACGGGCGATGTACTGCATAGCCCGTGTCTTGACTTGGGCAAATGCAATGCCATTGTTTGTTCTAGTGTTGTTTTCTCGTCAAATAGTCACGTGCACACGTCACTCCAGATTAGCTAACCTCATCTATAGCGGGTGATATCATTAGAATGACCCCAGAGCAGTGGCAATAGGTACCTTGCTACATTGTAAAACTTGATAGTGTTACGTATCTGTGTACGGGACGAACCCAAGTGCAACGACCAGGAGACAGAATTCACAAAAGATGGTATTTAATAAATCAAGTGTTGGGGTAGTCCCAACACTGTACAGGAAAGGCAACACACACACAGAATTAGGAGATCTTGCGCCTGGAAGCCCGGGGCGGGCTGCTCCAAGCCGGAGCTGGACTGGAGGTTCTGGAACGGGCTGTTCCAAACCGGAACTGGACTGGACTGGAACTGGACCGGGTGGTCCACACGGGAAACAGGTACTGGAACGGAATGTCCCAAACCGGAACTGGACTGGACTGGAACTGGACCGGGAGGTCCACACGGGAATCAGGTACTGGAACGGAATTGTCCCAAACCGGAACTGGACTGGACTGGACTGGACCGGGAGGTCCACACGGGTACAGGTACTGGAACGGAATGTCCCAAACCGGAACTGGACTTGAGCGAGTGCCTGTAACACTCACGCCGGGACTGAACTGGAACTGGCAGGGGAGCGACTCACTACGGCAGGGCAGGACTGGACCGGGCTGACTGCACCGGTATAGAAAAACAAAACAGAGGAGGGTTAGTGCAAGGGAAGGCACGGGAAAGACCGGGAGGTTCTCACGGAGGTGATGGGTGTGGAAGTCGGGAGGCTTTGCGGAAGCACGGCAGGGCAGAGTAGTGTGGCGTAGCTGCGGTAGGTCCGGAGGTAGCTGACCGTCTCCAGAGCTCCAGGAGCCGGCGCCGAAGAACTGGGTGGTTTCCTCGGTCGGACAGGAACAACTGGAGAGTAGCCAGGTAGCGAATCACCCCGGAGCCTACACGCGCTGGAGGTGGAGGTACCGCAACACACACAAACAAACACGGGGAAAACAAACACTGCCACGGGAGATAGGGAGTAGGGTTGGATGGAGGAGAAGGGAAACAAGTTAGCAAATATAATAATGACAGGAATTGTGCGGAAGGTAAACTACCAGACTGTAGTTTGCAAGGGACTATACGCTGTATGGGAAACACATTCCACAAACACGCGAATAGTTTACACGGGGAGACCAGTTAACGAGTCAAGCACTACACCAAGTGATGATAGTTAACGAACTGGCGCCGACTGGCAGCCAGCCGAAAGACTATATAGGGCTAACTAATGTGACAAAATACGAAACAGGTGTGAACATAAACCGGGAGTGATTACAAGACACCAGGTGAGGAAATGCATGCAACGAGGGGGAGGGAGTGAAAGGCGGAAGTAAACCAAAACAATCAGACGAACAAGACAGGGAAGGACATGCCTAGTCCGCGGCAGAGGGGAAAACACGGACAAAGGGATCCAACATGACACGGAGGGAAAACAGGAAAACACGGAAAACGGACAGGAAGGGAGCGGAACATTACAGTACCCCCCCCCTCAACGTACGCCACCTGGCGTACCTGGCGGCCTGGTCTTGAATGGGAAGCGACTGTGGAAATCCTGGATTAAAGTTTGATCCAGGATGAGGCCCTTGTGGAGCCATGACCGCTCCTCAGGGCCATACCCCTCCCAGTCCACGAGGTATTGGAAGCCCCGACCCTTACGGCGGATGTCAATGATGCGGTCCACCGTATAGGCCGGGGCGTTGTTGATGACCCGGACAGGAGGCGGAGGGAGGGTAGGGGCACTGAGGGGGCTGGAGGCGACAGGCTTGACTTGGGAGACATGAAAAACGGGGTAAACTTTGAGGGAGGCAGGGAGGGAGAGCTTGACAGAAACAGGGTTAACAAGACGTACAACAGGGAAGGGACCAATGAACCGGGGCCGAAGCTTTTTAGAGGAGGAGGGAAGGGAAATGTTAGACGTGGACAACCAGACCTGCTGACCGGCCCTGTATTTGGGGGCTGCGGTCCTGTGCAGGTCCGCCAGATGCTGGGACCGGGAATTGGACCGTAGGAGTGCGGTGCGTGTAAGCCTCCAAATGCGCTTGCATTTGAGGATGTGGGCCCTGACAGAGGGGACTGCTACCTCGGCCTCCTGGACCGACAGGAGAGGGGGTTGGTACCCTAACGAACACTCGAAAGGGGATAACCCGGTGGAGGTACTCTTAAGGGAGTTGTGGGAGTACTCCACCCAGGGAAGGAAACGGCTCCAGGAGGCGGGGTTGCGAGCCGTGACGCACCGCAGGGCGGCCCCCAGGTCCTGGTTCGCCCTCTCTGCCTGGCCGTTCGACTGGGGATGGAAGCCAGACGAAAGACTGGCCGAGGCCCCCAGGGCTACACAGAACGCCTTCCAGACCTGGGAGGAGAATTGGGGCCCACGATCCGACACGATATCGGAAGGGATCCCGTGCAGCCTGACCACATGTACCACCAGGAGCTCCGCCGTTTCGAGGGCGGACGGGAGCTTGGGGAGGGGAATAAAGTGGGCCGCCTTGGAGAACCGATCCACAATTGTCAAAATGACAGAGTTGCCATCTGACAACGGCAGACCGGTTACGAAGTCCACCCCAATGTGGCTCCAAGGACGGCCCGGGACAGGGAGGGGAAGGAGATGACCAGAGGGAGGCTGGTGGGAAGCCTTGCTCCTGGCGCATACAGAGCAGGCCAGAACAAAGGCACGGGTATCCTCCTTGAGGGTGGGCCACCAAAAGCTCCTCCTGACGAGGGCGGTCGTCCTGGCAACACCTGGGTGACACGCCAGGCAGGAGGCGTGAACCCACTCAAGGACCTGGGAGCGGACGGAGTCGGGAACAAACAGGGCAGGGTTAGGGTTATTACGGGGGTCAGGGTGGGAGGTCTGGGCGGACCTCACGATTTCCTCAATCCTCCAGGAGACCGCAGCCACCATACAGGACGCTGGGAGAATGGTTTCGGGGTCAGCAGGACTGGAGGGAAGGGAAAACACACGGGATAAGGCATCTGCCTTAATATTGCGGGAACCGGGGCGATAGGACAAAGAAAAATTAAACCGGGCAAAGAAAAGTGACCACCTAGCCTGTCTGGCATTCAGCCTCTTGGCAGATCTTAAATAAATTAAATTTTGGTGGTCAGTCAAAACAACAAAGGGGGTACCTGCCCCCTCCAGCCAGTGGCGCCACTCCTCAAGAGCCAGCTTAATGGCAAGAAGTTCCCGATCCCCGACATCATAATTCTGCTCAGCGGAGGACAGCCTCCGGGAGAAAAAGGCACAGGGATGGAGCTTGTTGTCTAAGGCGGCACGTTGGGACAGAATGGCCCCCACGCCGGTGTCGGAGGCGTCCACCTCGATCGTAAACTGACGGGAGGGATCAGGGTGGCAAAGGATAGGGGCTGAGGAAAACTGCGTTTTGAGTTGCTCAAAAGCACGCTGAGCTTCGGGATTCCAACAGAAAGAAAAAGTGGTGGAGGTAAGTTTTGTAAGGGGGGCAGCAATGACACTGTAATTTCGGATAAAACGACGATAAAAATTAGCAAAACCAAGGAACTGTTGTAGCAGCTTACGAGAGGTGGGTTGGGGCCATTCCGTCACCGCCTTGACTTTGACCGGATCCGCCCGGATACTGCCCTCCTCGATAATGAAGCCGAGGAACGGGACTGAAGAGACGTGGAATGAGCATTTCTCCGCCTTCACGAAGAGCTGGTTCTCGAGGAGCCGCTGGAGAACCTCCCGGACATGGAGAATGTGCTCCTGAGGGGACTTGGAAAAAATTAAAATGTCGTCAATGTAAACAAAAACGGTCTTACCCAACAGGTCTCGCAGGACGTCATTAACCATGCCCTGGAAGACTGCCGGGGCGTTAGTAAGGCCGAAAGGGACCACCAGGTACTCATAGTGGCCCAACGGGGTATTGAAGGCAGTCTTCCACTCATCCCCCTCCCGTATGCGCACCAGGTGGTACGCATTACGGAGGTCGAGTTTCGTGAAAATGACGGCCTGCGAGAGGGGTTCAAAAGCAGTGTTAATGAGGGGGAGAGGATACTTGTTGCGGATGGTGATGGAATTGAGTCCCCGGTAGTCGATGCAGGGCCGTAGTGAGCCGTCCTTTTTCCCCACGAAAAAGAACCCAGCACCAACCGGAGAAGAGGAGGGACGGATGATGCCCGAGGCGAGGGACTCATGGATATATTCCTCCATGGCGAGTTTCTCTGGTCCCGACAGACTGTAGAGACGGCCGGACGGAAGTTTGGCTCCCGCCAGCAGATCGATACAACAGTCGTACGGGCGATGAGGAGGTAGGGACAGAGCACGTGCTTTCGAGAAGGTGCGACTGAGGTCGTGATACTGTTTGGGAACGGTGGACATATCGGGTTCGGGTAGGTTGGTGCTGGGATTCTTGGACCCCGGAGGGGGAAGCGCGGAGCGGAGACAGCTAGCCAGGCAGTGGCCACTCCACGCCAGGATGCGTCCGCCCTGCCAGTCAATGTGTGGGTTATGAAGACGGAGCCAGGTCTGACCTAAAACTATGGTTGACTGTGTGGAGTTGATGAGGAGGAGTTGAATGCTCTCCCGGTGATTGCCAGAGAGGACAAGCTGTAAGGACACGGTGGAGTGGGTCACTAATCCCAAGCTCCGACCGTCTAAGGCGAAGGCAGTAATGGGTGATGGAAGAAGCTCCGTAGGTATGCCGGCCCTCTGGGCGAAGGTGGTGTCCATAAAGTTGGCGTCGGCTCCAGAGTCGATGAGAGCCGACGAAACTAAGGACTTGTCGCTCCACAGGAGAGTGGCCTTGAAGACTAGGCGATTCTGGGCTGCATGGCAGGGAATGATAGGGCTCGTCAGTACGCCTAGTTTAACTGGCGAGCCTATTCTTTTGGGCGGATTGGACACGAGGCGATCTGATGGCCAGGTTTGCCACAGTAGAAGCACGACCTGGATCGCTGACGGCGTTGGCGCTCCGCAGAGTTGACCACAACTCTGCCCAGTTGCATGGGCTCCTCTTCGGAGACCCCAGACGCCGCCCTGAATCCAGAAACAGATGGGTGAGAGCGAATATGAGGAAGGTGACCGGGATTCCCCCCACGCTCACGGGCCCGGATACGAAGACGGTTGTCGACTGCTATGGCCAGGCTAATCAGGCTATTGAGGGAGGTGGATTCCTCACGGGTGGCTAGTTGGTCTTTGAGCTCCTCGCTGAGTGCCTGGCGGAAAGCCCCCTGAAGGGCGGTGTCGTTCCATCCGGACTCCGCGGCGAGGGTACGGAATTGGATGGCCATCTCTGCGACGCTGCGACCCCCCTGACGGACTTGAAGTAGGCGCTGAGTTGCATCTCGCCCACAGGTAGGGTGGTCAAACACGCGCCGCATCTCGGCGGTGAAGGCAGCGAAGTTGTTGCAGAGCGCGGCTTGGCTATCCCAGATGGATGTAGCCCACTCCAGGGCACCTCCTCCCAGGCTGCTCATGATGAACGCGATCTTACATGGGTCGGAGGCGAAGGAGGAGGGCTGCATCCGGAAGACAATGTCGCATTTCATCAGAAATTCGCGACATTTCCCCAATTCCCCGCGGAATAGCTCCGGATGTTGAACGCGAGGCTCCCGAAATGAAGCGGACACAGGAGGGTCCGCCGGGGGGTCCGGAGCGGGTGGTGTAGGGCCCACTGGAATACGCGGAAGCGGCTGGTGAAGAGACAGCTGAGTAACTTGTTCCGTGATGCTCTTCAGTACTTCCAACACGTCGTCCAGACGACGGCCCTGTTGGTCGCTGACCGCAGTTTGGCAGGAGAAGGCGTGCCGAATCTGCTCCAGGTCGGCTGGGTCCATGTTTTTGGCCAGTTCGTTCTGTTACGTATCTGTGTACGGGACGAACCCAAGTGCAACGACCAGGAGACAGAATTCACAAAAGATGGTATTTAATAAATCAAGTGTTGGGGTAGTCCCAACACTGTACAGGAAAGGCAACACACACACAGAATTAGGAGATCTTGCGCCTGGAAGCCCGGGGCGGGCTGCTCCAAGCCGGAGCTGGACTGGAGGTTCTGGAACGGGCTGTTCCAAACCGGAACTGGACTGGACTGGAACTGGACCGGGTGGTCCACACGGGAAACAGGTACTGGAACGGAATGTCCCAAACCGGAACTGGACTGGACTGGAACTGGACCGGGAGGTCCACACGGGAATCAGGTACTGGAACGGAATTGTCCCAAACCGGAACTGGACTGGACTGGACTGGACCGGGAGGTCCACACGGGTACAGGTACTGGAACGGAATGTCCCAAACCGGAACTGGACTTGAGCGAGTGCCTGTAACACTCACGCCGGGACTGAACTGGAACTGGCAGGGGAGCGACTCACTACGGCAGGGCAGGACTGGACCGGGCTGACTGCACCGGTATAGAAAAACAAAACAGAGGAGGGTTAGTGCAAGGGAAGGCACGGGAAAGACCGGGAGGTTCTCACGGAGGTGATGGGTGTGGAAGTCGGGAGGCTTTGCGGAAGCACGGCAGGGCAGAGTAGTGTGGCGTAGCTGCGGTAGGTCCGGAGGTAGCTGACCGTCTCCAGAGCTCCAGGAGCCGGCGCCGAAGAACTGGGTGGTTTCCTCGGTCGGACAGGAACAACTGGAGAGTAGCCAGGTAGCGAATCACCCCGGAGCCTACACGCGCTGGAGGTGGAGGTACCGCAACACACACAAACAAACACGGGGAAAACAAACACTGCCACGGGAGATAGGGAGTAGGGTTGGATGGAGGAGAAGGGAAACAAGTTAGCAAATATAATAATGACAGGAATTGTGCGGAAGGTAAACTACCAGACTGTAGTTTGCAAGGGACTATACGCTGTATGGGAAACACATTCCACAAACACGCGAATAGTTTACACGGGGAGACCAGTTAACGAGTCAAGCACTACACCAAGTGATGATAGTTAACGAACTGGCGCCGACTGGCAGCCAGCCGAAAGACTATATAGGGCTAACTAATGTGACAAAATACGAAACAGGTGTGAACATAAACCGGGAGTGATTACAAGACACCAGGTGAGGAAATGCATGCAACGAGGGGGAGGGAGTGAAAGGCGGAAGTAAACCAAAACAATCAGACGAACAAGACAGGGAAGGACATGCCTAGTCCGCGGCAGAGGGGAAAACACGGACAAAGGGATCCAACATGACACGGAGGGAAAACAGGAAAACACGGAAAACGGACAGGAAGGGAGCGGAACATTACAGTTAGTCTGTTGCTTTTTTGACCACAATGGCTCTGCGAGCCGTTAGAACCACCAAACTATATAGAAAACTAGAAACAACAAGGTGGGCGTGTCCTGAAATCAGGTTTTTTAGTAGCACCAAAAAAAACTGAAGGGGGCGACATGTAATGGTGCATCGCCCTGTCTACACCCATAGACTGCCAGCAAAATCCAAAGCGCTGTCATATCTTAATTTGCGTACTTTTTAACGATGTTAGAGTCTCCTAAATTTGAGTATAATAGTAGATTTAATTTGAGATAGATGAGGAACATGTATTATATAACGATCTCTGGAAATTAATTTTTTTAATTCCTGGGGTTGACCTGCATTCATTTCCGCTCTGCGCTCCAAGCCTACGGATGCCAGGAAACACAGAAAACACAACAGCCTCCTCTTGGCTCCAGTCAGCCAGAGGAGGAAACCTTTTTTCAGAAACATTTGCAGCTTTAGAAGGTAAGACTGCACTTGACATTCATGATAAGATACCTCAGTCCTGCTGTGTCAGAAAGCGTCTATAAAGTTTTTCATTAGTTTAGATAGGTAACGTTAGCTTCAAGCTAGATGATAAGAAAGCTAATGTTAGCTAATCGATCGTTGGTCAGGGACGTGATAATTCAAGGAGGTTATAACATATGTTTAACCAACTGGATTTACAGTTGATGAGAACAACCTATTGTAGCTACAGTTTTGGGGAGTAGATTACAGGTGCTTCATTTTTCACTAATACAAAAGCCTCTTGCATAATCAAGCAGGTTATCATCACCAAACTATATTGTCATATATAGTCTATGCTTCCTCCAGTGCTAGCTCTGGCTAGCTAGCACTGGAGGAAGCATAGACTATATAGCCTAATGTTACTGCATACACTAAGTGACTAAGTAACATGCGTATAGTGTAGGGCAGGGGTGTCAAACTCCAGTCCTGGAGGGCCGCAGTGTCTACAGGTATTTGTGGTTTCCTTTCAATCAGCACCCAGTTAAAGCATTGAGAACAAGGTGTGTGGACTTCTTAGCCAATTAGTGACTTAAATTAATCACTTGTGCTTAAACGCACCAAAAACCAGCAGACACTGCGGCCCTCCAGGACCGGCTCATGACACCCCTGGTGTAGGGTAATAATACCTCAATTTCACCAGTCCAGGCCAGATAAGGAACGTTTCAGGTATTCACCCTCCATTTTAAGTCCAATTTTCTCTTAACTTCTTAAAATAACACGGTCTTCCAGAGTCTGATGCAAACAGGATTTATTGTATATAATTCAAAAGAGAATGCATGCAATAACCCAGGCTGATCTGCGCAGATAAAACATTCATGCATAAATCATCTTCTATCCAGTGAGCCTATTAGAGGCAGCCTGCAGGCCGCACTCTTCCCTGTCAGTTTCTGTCTAGGTCTCTTCTTTGTCACATGAGTGGTAAGTGCGTGAGAGTTAGAGTCTAGTCTGTGTCTTCCAGTCTATTCCAGAAAGGTGAGCCACCTAGGTGTCACAGGTCAGTTGTTGTCTTGTCTCGTCTCGCCCCTTCTTCTTCTGATGTGATTTTGACATCTACCTTTATGTCCTTTTCCCTAGTTACACCCTTTGTGGGGCTAAGGAGCCATCTCCGCCCATAACCTGCCCCTAATTTTTAATTAACCAGGCCTGCGAATTTGTCACCATTATTTACGATTTCCTGAGCCTCTCATTTTTTAAAAGATTAGATGGGGTTACATCCTCTGACCTCTAGTCTGTGTGCTTGGTTAAATTTTGCACCTGCATCCGCCCTTCTAACAGTCCCACTCTGTTGCTCATTACTGATTACTTATTATACATACTTTTAACATATATATATGTATTGATCATACATCATGTGCCTAGGTATATACTTATTGTGCATTTGTATACAGTACATATAACTTGGTTTACATTTGATCATATGGCTTATAAACTGATTATGGCTTACATTATGATTATATAAAATAACATGATGGTTATTGGATCTCCGGGGATTCTGGAATTTCCCTTGCATCCCCGAGCCTCCCATAGCTCCTGCCAATGATTTTATGGCATTCTTCCCAGCTTGTACTGCTATCTTTTGCCTGAACGTTCTAGGGGTCTTTTTCCTCCCACATTTCCCCCCTTTGTGACTTCATAGTCACACTCACAGGTATGCTATCCCTCTATCTGTTGCTAACTTCCGTCCGGTCGGATGACAAGATGTCACCCCCTGACCCCAGCGATCATCGAAACCGATGACTGTCGCCTGGAGGGAATCTTACCAGCAGAGTTTTGGCATCATGGGGTAAACATCCTCTCCTTTTGGCTGGAGTAGGTAAAAACCTTGTGATGCCCCTTTCCCTTATCTCTACCTAATGGTCAGCTCAGAATGCCATAACTGTATTCAGCTGGTTGTATGAGATACAGTCTCCATAAGGTCCTTTAATTATTAAATCATGTGTGTGTATTTTGATTACTTACTGGTGCATGTGTAATATAACATTTTATCAATCATCATTCATAACACAGTGACTAAGATAGTGATTTTACTGATCTTATCATCTTTGTGAAGACATTGTCATATTATCGATTCAGACCACCTTGATTCACCAAGAACTTCTATCAATTCAGCAGACTCCTAATTCGGCCCTTCTGCTGCTTTAATTTTGCCGCCCATCAATTGGTTTGCTCAGTTGCCCTTTCCCAGTACTTGTGGGTAACTTACGTGCGCAGCCTTGAGTGTGCCTTTCCCCCTTCACTGGCGTGGCCCCCTCCCACGCTATCGTCGTCGTTGGTCGTGACGGCTTGGAATGTTCTTGTCACACACCTTTTCCCAAGTTATGGCAACAGTGCAAAGCACGGCCATTTGTTCATAATGAGTTTCAATGAGGTCTGACTCGTACACTCATAGTTATACATATCACATAAACATGTCTATCAAATTTTAAGCATTGTGACTTCTAAGATCAGCCATGGGTTTCAGTGCATAATCAAGAATGTGTTACAGCGTGAGTTACAATATTGTGCGTGGATTAACATAAAACATTTTAACGAGTGATTATCCAGTTCTTCTTTCTTGGTTCCGCACTAACGTTATTTTGTTATGCGTGCACCTTCATCAATAAAATTATCATTCTCAGACTCAATTCGCACGGTACCCCTACTGTCATGCTCCTTCGATTCATTATTTACATTAATTTTAACAAACCTGAATTAACGTTACGTAGTCTAAATAATGAAAGCCATCTCTCGCAAACATTGAACATCTCCTGTAGCAACACATTTGGATAAAAAAGAATAGGCTATCCTTTAAACAACACACATGGCTAGCAATACATCGTTAGCAAGCTGCCTGTAACTAATCCACCTTGACGAGCATTTAACATTAAAGCTCTGACTTACTGAGCCCACTCACTGGATAAAATTGATAGGAGGCTTCGGTCTCCCATGATCCGCCTTCATTCGCAATCTTTCTTCACAGTTTAAGAACTGAAAATAACATTACGTTAATCCCGCAGAATCCGATCCAGCATGTTTATATTCACAGGTTCCATTTTCTTTCAAATGCAGCCAAATGAAATGGCAACAAAGTGAGCTAGTTTAGGCCAACGTTAGGCAATGTTACTTAAATCACTAACATTAGCAATTAGCTCGCTATTAACACTACAACACGATAAAAAAGTAAACTATTTACAATACAAATCACCATTGACAACGCCACAACCATACAAATGTAATAAATGTCTCTCTCGTTCCCTTTCTCTCTCTCCCTAAGTAACACAGTAATGGTCTACTCGAAATTAGTGGTGAAGATGATTATATTGCTGGACAGCTGAACTCGTGTTCTGAATGGTTAGACATTATGTCAATCATCAGGACGAGAATGCGCACAAGAACATGCATGATTGGAACTCTATTGAATACTTTAGTGAGGCTCTGCTTCACAGGTGGGCTCAAAAAGGTGTCATAATCCACAATTATCCAATCATGTCTTATAAAGTCCCCCATTGATTTCCAATAGGCCTCAGAAGTCATGTCGTCATTTCCTGCATATTTGTTAGCATTTTCGAGACTTCCGGATCAAAAAATAGATGGCCTATGGGAGAAATTAATGGGGTTTCCCTAATTCCTTCAAAATAATATATGACATTTGGACGTTTGTTTGTATATGAAAAAAATATGTTTTTCAGCCATTTTTTATAAGCTAAAAAAATTCGGTGTAATTTTAAAAAGCAAATTGCTAGCAGCTAAGTGGTTAGCACACTTGTAATGACCCCTGACCCGTACGTCACACAATTTCAACATTGTGCACAGGGCTGTTTCAAGCTACTCGTTTGCTGTGACCAGTGTAATTAATTATACATTTTCTACTTCGTATATAAAGATGGATTAAACTGACACGGTACGTTAGGCCACTGTCATCCTAAATGAGCAAAAACGATAAAAAAACTATTCAATTTGCGCAGTCAACCTAACGTTAACCACTCCGGCTAACGTAAATACCCAACCTGTCATATTGCAGTAGCTAACGGTAGCCCAATAGAGTACTCAAGTGAGTACGTCAGTCATGGGCGGAGTCTGGTTTCAGAAGTAAATTCCTTATGGAAGAATAGAATGGGCTTCAGAGACAATCGACTATTTCTTGAAATATGGATTTATAGAATGAGCCGAAACATTCCTGGATTAGCCTGTGTGGTACAAGGATATAGACCATATATCGCATGTTCCAATTTTTATTTTTTAAAGTAATGCATTAATCATTGTAGTTCGACTTGTAGTCCACTTTAACCTCTTCCTACCGAGGGCAAAATAGGCCAATTTTCGCCTGTTTTCACTAGTGACAAACAAAGGTGGTTATCTCAAAAACTATAAATGGTACAAATATGGTTCATGGCTTTTGTTAAAGCAGAGACCTGCACTAAGCAGTGAGAACTCATAGAAATCCAGTTTTTGATACTTAAGTACAACAATTTGTGTACAGAAAATATAAAAAAAACTAAAAAACGGGTACCTACATTCAAGTTTAAAAATTTTACCTGGGGAGCTACAAATGCTATGGAGGAAATGACTCCTCTATCTGATTCAACAATATGTTGCCTACCTCTGGTAACAATTTGGTGTCAATATCTCAAACCATTCAAATTTTACAGGGTTTTCAGGTGAACCCTTTTGGTTATCCAAATGGTGCCAAAAATGGCAATGTTCCAGAAAGGTCTCAATATGATTTCTTTTTTAGGTTTTTACAATAAAATGATATAATTTGTCAATATTGGCAATACAAGTTCATTTTTAGACACGTTCTTGGTGCTCTTCATATTACACAACTAACTACCCGAGGTCACAAAAATCTGTCAAAACCCATGTAGCAGCACAGTGAATCTTGTGTATTTCACCAGAGCCCCATTAGCCAGAAATGAGTCCAGGTATATGCAAACAGGTTTTCAAATGAATAATGGGAACCTCGCACGGCTCCAATAGTCCCGAGTCTCTGGACACCTCACAAGGCCCATGCTAATCAGCACCCCAAAGTAACAGTACAGTTCACCTGGTTCCAGCGGGCTCCAAGGAGTTTTCATTCCCTGGTCTATTCTACGTTGAGCCTTCTAATTGGTGTTAGTGCAAAGTGTTTGCACCACACTCTGAGAAAAGGTCAACTGGAATAGCGCCAAGGGTGAGTACTCCTTGGTAAAGTCCAGCTGAGCCCCAGGTGTCCTGGCCGGAGCGAACGGGTGGACTGATGGCTGCTCATCCTGCTCACTACCATCCATCCACCTCTCTCCTTGCACAGGGGGGCTTATGCCCCCTCTGAGTGGAGGAGGTGGAGAGTGTGAGCGGGATGACGAGCTGGAGGGGGACCTGTCTGCTTGTCTCTGCACCCTGGTACGCCCCCTTCCTCTCTGTGCTGCCCCCGAGCACTAGAGCACTGTGGGACAGGCCTTTGGCCAGCAGCCTGCCTGCGAGGCTTCTTCAGAGGAAAACCTGCAGGACAGGGCTGGCATGGAGGAAGTCCCTGGTTCACTGATGGCAGAGGAGAGGGTGACCGAGAACGAATGGGAGAGCTAACAAGCATGGCATTGCGGAGGAAAAAATGAGAGAGATTATTTAACCATTCATACAGAAGCCATTTAGACCACACATGCCCTCAGGAGAGCAATCAGCATCATTACAAACCCCACTAACCCTGTCCATGGAATTGTCCACCATGTTGATATACCCATTAGTCCCCCTTATCCAACAACAATCAACAATAATAATAATAAACAAGAACTCCCTCATGTTATCATGTTCTCTCCCTCATACCATGCATAAATTGCCATTTTGTTTACCTGCACAGCCTTCTGTACTGCATACAGAACAATTTACTCATGTGGAACAATGACTTTACTAAACACTTCCAGAAGCCATTTCACACAAAAAAATTGATCTAGTAGCTCATCTCAGACACAAATAGATAGCTAGCTGCTTGTTACCTGTAATTTTGCTTGCTAGCTTGCCACTGTAAAGGTAATACTATCTATATTAATTTAGTTGAGAGGGACCGATTTTATGCATAAGTATATAAGGTTAGTTAGCTTCACAGAAGAATCACAGGGATTCATGCATTGCAGCTAAATTGCACGTTTCCTTCGATGCTTACACCAAACTTACCGTTTCCACAAACATCTGTGTTGTTGGCAACGCCACATAACACGTGCGAGTTTGTCAACACAGACAATACACCCTAAGTTTACTTTACTTACTTTAATTATTCATCATACCGTTGCAATTGGCAATTTTTAATATTAATTGTATGAAAAACAACAAAATACAGTTGACAATGTAATTACGAAACCGCATGGCGTTGCGTGAATTCACACTGGTATATCGAAAAAATCGGTAATACCACCAGCCCTAACGACGTTACCTGTGTGGAAGTAAGCCATAGGCCCAAGAAAGCCTCATATGCAAACTTATATAAATAATTAAATTATACAGTCAAGATCTAGTGGAAAAGTACTGAGAGGGGGGGTTGTGAGAGGGTGCAGGATAGTTCTCTGTCAGCAAGGATGAGGGCATCTAGCACACCAGTCAAAACAGAAATGTTTTCCTCCTGTGTTCCATAACTAAGCAGGAGTTGTACTTATAACAATGGATAAGATAGATCGTGCTGACCGAACAGGTGGGAGGAGAGTTCACAAACAATTTTATTTGATAGATCAAGAGTGCCCCCAAGCGCATAGGGTAAGAACAGGTCATATAACATATTAATGTTTTGCCTAATTATATTATGAAAAGGTGTTACCACATATCATTGGTGTATTAGCAACGTAAAGGAGGAGTTATGATATTGTAAAAACTAATGTTTGTTATTGTTCGGGGAATTCTGAATCCTCTGCGTAGGTTTGTGGTTTTCCCATGTTGAATCAACATTTGACCATTTAATAAAAGATTAAACTTCTGCTATTTCCTTCATCTTTATCTTGAGAATTCTTCCACTCGAAAGACCCATCTCAAATTGAACTTAATAAGGAGGGAGTCAAAGGCTTCCCTCCGCATTTGGCGAGCCAGCAAGGACTCCAAGATCCCGGGAAGGATACAGGAGGGAACCAACAGCGTGCGGTGTTTTTCTTCAAGTTAGAGACCGGTCAATAGTGAGAAGTAAGCAGACACCTTTTTCATAAAAAGTCTGCAGAGAAGGATTACCCGCACTCCGTTGGCCCCAAGTGTGGTCCTACACTGGTGACAGAGCTCCAGTGGGTGAGTGGATTAATTGATGTTGATTATACATAAGTTAATTTATCATTTAAATTAATAAATAAATAGAGAGGATAAATAGGTAGAAAAATTATTGTGATGAAGTAGAAATAAGCAGAAGTGACTCTGAGTGTCAAGATCTCTGAGTGAGTGTGATATTTTGTGTTTTGAGCTCTGAGTGTGATATATTTTGTGATTTGAGTTGTGAGCGCTGAGTGTGATAGCTGAGAAAAAAAGCTGAGCTTCAGAAAAAGCTGTGACAACACTGTGGGGGAGTACTGAACTCCAAGTTAGCTAACCAAAAACTCTGAGCAATATAGAGCAATTCCGGATTGTGGGTCGCGTAGAGGTTGTGTGTAAAGGGACGCCTTTCCCTTCAAAGTCCACCACAAACGGTGAATAGAGTGAAGCAGTTGAAAGATACTGCCACTGCTATATTACGGTAGGGACAATTAGGGAAACAGTGTTGTGAGAAAATACAAAAATAAAAAAAAACTATTTTTTAAAAAGTTATGTTGTGTGGCCAAATAATTTACTGTTGTTAATAATACTATAGTTATAATTTTTTGTAAATAGTACTATATGTATATACATATATCTCAATTGATCAAATTAGAACAAATAGATCCATTGCACGGGTTGTACAATCAAACTGAGCATAATCGATTAAACAATACTGTAACAGGAGAACAATAGAAAAAAGATAAGGTGTGCTAACATTATGAGAATTTGTTGTATTTTGGATATGCTGTATATAATGCTGAAGGAAATTATGTAAATAACAGGGTTTTATTTAGATAGATAGTACTCCACTAGAAAAGTGGAAATATTATGTGTCTGTTATTGTGTATGTTATTGTGGGAAAAGATACAGTGGGAGAATAATTAACATGAGAACAGTTATATGGAGTAAAATCTCTGTGCTGCCATTCAGGGATTGATAAATTCCTACCCAAGGCCATAGAAACAGGAGAAACATTTGAAATATGTTTAGACTGGTGGCCAGACGGAGCCGTTTGGCTGGAGTGTACCCCAGTGAGGGAATTGAGAACTGAAGAGGTAGAAGGGGAAGTTGAGCAGGGGCATTCAGGGGGAGGAGCCACACGAGTCACAGTCACTAAGTGGGAACTAACAGGATTAAAGGTAAAGGCGTGGCTACCAAGAACAGGGTGGTCCCCTGAATTATAATAATAATAAATCAATTAAGAATAAATAAATAAATTATTAATTAATTATGAATTAATTAAGAAAAATAAATTAAGAAACAAAACCAATTAAGAAAAAATTCATTAAGGAAAATTTTTTGTTTTTTTTGTTTTTATTGTTTATTATTTTATTTTATTTTATTTTAATTTTTTATTTTAAAAAGAAAACATGGAGGCAAAGTTATTATAGTTGTAAGTTTTTCATTTAGTTTTTATTTTTTTATTAGTTTTTAATTTCACTTTCTAATTTAGAGGGAGAGAAATTAAATATTGGTTTTGAATGTTTTAAATTACTCTATATGCAATCCAGATTTCAGATCGCAGATCAGGAAGAGGATCAGAAACTAAAACTAAAAAGAATTCATGATTCATTTTTATTTTTATTTCAGTTCATTTTGCACCACTACAGTACAGTTTTAGTTTTGTTTTAAAAGTAACTTTAATTTTTATTTTTTATTTCAGTTAACTAAAATGTTTTTATTTTTATTTTTTATTTTAGTTTCAGTTTTAGTTTCACTTTCAGTTAACTAGAATAAGCTTGCATGGGCTAAAGAAAAATAAGGATTTGAAAACACGGAAGGGCGAGACTTTAAAGACACCTCTCTCCTGCATGAGTGAATTATTTCAAACAGACTATGAGAAGACTATGAAAAAATGGGAAAAGTGGACAAGAGGTGGTCCCTTGGTATGGCCTAAGGAAGGTACTTTTGGACTTCAATACCTGCAATCAGTGGAAGCAAATGGAGCTACAGGCCTGTATCCCCTATTGAACAGCACTGGGGAACAAAAAGATTTGAGCCAGGGGCCTGAGACTACTGTGAGGATGAGACCAGAGTTGGTGAAAGCGAAAGGGACCCTGGAAGTAGAAGGTAATTTGGAAACCGTTTTAATAAGATCAAAAGTTACAGCAGCAGGCCCAGAGGAAGGAGAATCAGAGACAGCCCAGAGTGACAGCCGAGGAAACGAGGGAAATCCCGAAAATAGCACACCATTCCCACGCCTCCACCCACCTCATGACGGGCCAGAGAATCAGGGAATGACAAGTTGCAAGAAAGAAACAGTCAAGTCGTCAGGGGCACGTGAATCTGAAAGGAGCAGCAAGCTAGGATGTGCCACCAGATATCAACAGGCAATGGAAGCAGAGGGAGGTGAGAAGTGAGAAGATGTGAGAAGTGAGAAGAAGGTGTGAGAATGTGAGATGTGAGAAGAAGAAATGAAGAAGAAATGTGAGAAGAAGAAACAAAACCAAAAGGAGAAGCAAGAAGAGCTGGAAGAGACCCAAGGAGAGGAGAATATGACATCAAAGGAAAAGTGAAACTAAGGTCAACTGCCATTCCCAAAGATGAATCAAGCTCCTCTGATAGTGAAGAATCAGATGACAGTACAACAAGAAAGAAAAAGAAAGTGACAAAGGAAATGCTGAAACAAACCCTAAAGGAGGTGAAAAAAGCAGAACAAGCATTCCTGCGCGAAGGAGGGTACTCGCAGCAACGAGTTCAAGAATTGAAGCAGGTCTACGATATCAGTAGTGATATCCTGAACAGTGCCAGCAAAATCCTCAGGAAGAGAGGCAGAAGAAGGAGAGCACCTGCTCGATACAATCCAGGGGAAGAAGGAGACGAAGAGGATGAAGAAACCTTCCTGGCCCCATTGCAAGTCCTACCCCAACCAGGGAGACAACAGCCACTCACTAAGTACACCCCATGGTCATCAATGGACCTGGAGAACATGGTCAAGGATTTACCAAAAATAACAGATGGAGCAGGGCCATGGATAAGCGAGGGAAGAGATGAGGACGACTCACCTGCCCCTGTGCATGGAAGATGTTAAGAAGATATGTGATCCATGATTTTATCAACAGAATGCAGGAGACATGGAAAACAAACATGGGACAGACATTTGATGCATCACAAGGAACATCGACAGTGAAGCAAAGGAAATGCTATCTATAACATCCAGCTGTGCCACAAATTAACCACAAATTGATATTCTCATAAGAGGGAAAACATGCAACTTTTTAATAGATACAGGGGGCAACAGTACACTTATCAGAGACTGCCTCAAGGATATGTAGAATCCCCTAGCATATTCAATCAAATGGTCAGAAATGACCTAGCGGACTTTGCGCCAAAGGGGGGAAGCACTCTCATCCAGTACGTGGACGACCTTCTCCTATGCAGCCCAAGTATGACCGCATGCAAAGAGGACAGTAAGAAACTGTTACAAGAACTGACACTAAAAGGCCACAAAGTATCCAAGTCAAAGTTACAGTTTTGTCAAGAACAAGTGCAATACCTGGGTCATACTCTTAAGGAAGGGAGCAAAAGTATTTCAGCAGAACGAATTGAAGCAATTACGAAGGTGCCCAGACCGAGAACGGTGAAAGAAATGCAGAGATTCTTAGGAATGACGGGGTACTGCAAAAAGAGGACTCCAGTGAAAGGGCTGGCAGCAGCTGCCTTTGCAGTAGAGAAGGCAAGCAACGCCAATAACGGCAGGGCATGAAGTTACCCTGTATGTGTCACATGCAGTAGAAGCACTACTCAGTAGAGGGAAATAGTCCCTAACTTATCAGAGAGTATCAGGATACGAGATCCTGCTCACACAGCCAGGATTGACCATTATCAGATGCAAAGCTGTGAACCCAGCGGAATTAATGATGACCCCAGAAGAAGGCCAACCACATGAATGTGAAAGAGTGGTGGAAGCAGAAGCAGGGGCAAGAGAAGACTTACAACAAGAACCACTGATGGCTCCGGACCACATGCTTTTTGTGGACGGTTCATCATCCATTGATCCCCGCACAGGAAAAAAGGAGAGCCGGATATGCTATAGTACAACAAGAAGGACCATGGACATAACAAACGATCGAAGAATCAGCTCTAAGCCCAGTGAAAAGTGCCTAACAAGCAGAACTGGTAGCCCTAACAAGAGAATATGGGGAATATGTGCAAGACGAGGGTTTCTCACTGCAGGGGGAAACCGTATAAAAAACATTTTTGAGGTAAAAGAACTGTTGGAGGTCATAAAACAACCCGTAAAAATTATAATTATAAAGTGCGGAGCACATACAGGCGGAATAGACCTTGTGTCAGCAGGAAATGATTAGATAAATCTAAAGGAATATGGCGGCAATGTACAGGGAAAGCAGGGAAAGCAATTGCACCAAGCGCAGTAATAGAGGTCATTTGCAGAGCTGCCCATGGTGTTGGCCACTCTGCAAGGGGGGAGATGATGAGAGAAATACAGAAACATTGGTTTATACTAGCATGATTTCAAGATGGGTAGAAGCATTCCCCACTGCGCATGCGAATTCTAAAACTGTAGCTAAAGCCTTGGCAAGAGAAATTTTCCCCAGATTCGGGGTCTGTCAGACCCTGAGCAGCGACAATGGTTCTAAAAACTAGTTTTAAATAAAAAATTTAAATAAATAAATAAATAAAATAAAAAAATAGTCAGAATAGATTTATCCATTTGGCACCCCATGATCACACATATTACATACACTGACTACATGAAGAAAAGAACAACTCAAAGGGGACATAATAAAGCCCCAACTGACTAAAGGCCCTTAGGATAGATAAAACAGACACATAAATAGATTAAGGAAAAGGGCGAAGAAGGTAGGAGACGCCTGAGTGAAGTGCTAGTAACCTCTCCTCAGGCTTCTTAGAATATGGACTCCTAAGAAGAGGAATAAGACATTACAAGTATAATCCAATTCTTTTTATATAATCTTTGTATAATTATAGCAAATCAAAATTAGATGATCATTAAAAATCATTAAATACAGTAGCTTTTTGATAAACTTTTGATATTTTTAATTAACTTTTGATATTTTTGATTAAATATTTGATATTTTTGATAAACTTTTTGATATTTTTTATTAACATTTTGATATTCTTGATATTTACTGTTTAATAGATCATCTGTTAATTGTTAATTATAGGAAATATTAACTCAGGTAAATTATGCATGAAACTAATCAACTACAAATGTTTATTTTTATCATACAATACTAATTCCATAACATAACTCCACCACCAGGCGAAGTATCAACAAGAGAGTGTGAGACCATATGGTCTCAAAGGAGGGAATGTGGAAGTAAGCCATAGGCCCAAGAAAGCCTCATATGCAAACTTATATAAATAATTAAATTATACAGTCAAGATCTAGTGGAAAAGTACTGAGAGGGGGGGTTGTGAGAGGGTGCAGGATAGTTCTCTGTCAGCAAGGACGAGGGCATCTAGCACACCAGTCAAAACAGGAATGTTTTCCTCCTGTGTTCCATAACTAAGCAGGAGTTGTACTTATAACAATGGATAAGATAGATCGTGCTGACCAAACAGGTGGGAGGAGAGTTCACAAACAATTTTATTTGATAGATCAAGAGTGCCTCCAAGCGCATAGGGTAAGAACAGGTCATATAACATATTAATGTTTTGACTAATTATATTATGAAAAGGTGTTACCACATATCATTGGTGTATTAGCAACGTAAAGGAGGAGTTATGATACTGTAAAAACTAATGTTTGTTATTGTTCGGGGAATTCTGAATCCTCTGCGTAGGTTTGTGGTTTTCCCATGTTGAATAAACATTTGACCATTTAATAAAAGATTAAACTTCTGCTATTTCCTTCATCTTTATCTTGAGAATTCTTCCACTCGAAAGACCCATCTCAAATTGAACTTAATAAGGAGGGAGTCAAAGGCTTCCCTCCGCACCTGCCATGGCGAAATTCAATGCGTTTATAGCATAACACTGTTAGTATGATAAAACAACTTACATGTCAGCAACATTGCCTCAGTCATCAGTGGATTCAGCGTCACTGAGACAGGATGAGTCTCCCTCGGCAAAAACATCTTCTGGCTTATCCAGGTCGTCTAGCACTTGATGCACGGATAAACGCCTCAAAAATCTAGACATAACTTCACAAAAACTATCAAAAATACTCTAAAGTAAAAAAATTTAACTGCTTCTCTTACCTAATTAATTTTTCTTTACTAACCAGAATGTAGCTAAGCAAATTATGAACAAGCAAAGCTAAATGATAAGCTAACCCTATTTGCGCTCTAATGCGTCCGCGTACTACAGTGAAACCGAACCCTCTGTTACGCACGGCTAAAACTTTGTATATTTTGCATCGGATATGATGTATGAGCACTTATTTGAAAGATAACAGTCTTGGCTATTGGCTCAAAAAGACCCAATGGGAGAAAAACGAGACTGAATCTGGAGGCTGCCCCCAACCAGTCATTCCCACTTCGGATAGGCCTACTGTGCTATCAATCAAGACAATGCACATCACAAACAGCTTTGTCGAAAACATCCTAAGCTAAGGGGTTGGTGCTCACTCAATAGGCCGAGTTTCACAATGCTGAACTGGACACAGCCGAACTACTCGCAACAAAGTGCAGAAAATCACAAGTCCATTTAGTAACTTGAAGAAAGCATGCACAGCTGTGTAGAACGTTTTCAAGTGTTTTTTCTTAAAGCTTTAATGCATAACGATTTTTCAAACCAAAGTTTTGTGAAATATAATCAAGCAGAACAGTTTACCAACACATTGTTTATGGAGTGGCAGCAAGCCAATAAATGTTTCGTAATTAGGTCGGAGTTTACAACGTTATTTACAAAGTATTAACTCGACGTTTTTGGCTTAAAACCACTTTCCTAGAAAGAATGGATATATCTTAAGGATATTTAATCAACATATTGAGGTTAGCAGTTTATTCTCTATTATTAAATTAATGAAATATAAAATTTAATAACTTCCGTAACGCCCGCGTTACCGCTAGGGGGTGTTTGGTATTAAGAGGTTAACGGACTGCATATCCAGTACTGCAACGCACGGGTGGTTCTTGACCAATAAGATATCATCGTCTGTCTGGACATTCTTGGGCAGATGGGAGTACTGCAGCTGAAGATGACCTAACCTTAGCTTGCTAAGTAGAGAAGCCCACCTGACAAGGTCAGAAACTGCGCTACGGTTAACCACATAAAGCAATTCTAGCTTTTAGTCCTTCAAGCTAGCTAGCTAACGTTAGAAAAAAAGTGTTTAGAAATGGAGCTGTGTACTACTGCTGGCTAACGTTATATGACAACGTCTGGAGACAAGGCTGCACGTTCATAGGGAATTATGGGACATCGAGTTTTCAAACAGTTCCAGCGCTGAGATAATCACAAGAAAATACTGAAACGTAAAATATACTCGAAGCTGGTCCAGAAGGTAAGATATAATCAGTAGAAATGGTTTAAAAGTAAGCTTTCGTTAAAGTCTATGCTCTAAATGAATCACTTGAGTACTCTATGGGCGTGTTCGGCTAGAGCCGATTTGCATCATATCTGCGTCGGACTGCATCGGAAAACTGTCCAAGATGGCCAAAAAATTGGTGCTGCGTGAACTAAGGCGGAAATGACAACAGGCAGCGGTATAAATGACCTAGATGCGGATATTGAAAGTACATTAGTTAAATTTGCGGATGATACAAAACTGGGAGGTTTAGCCAACTGTCTGGAAGCTACTAAGGTAATCCAAGAAAATTTAAACAAATTCCAGAAGTGGGCAGAAACCTGGCAAATGAAATTCAATATAACTATATGTAAAGTTCTACATGTGGGGAATAAAAACATAGGGCAGGATTACTTTATGCGGGGTACAAAACTAGAATGTGCACATGCAGAAAAAGACTTGGGAGTAATAGTCGATCAAAGCCTATCAGGGTCTGGTCAATGTGCTGTAGCGGTAAAAAAAAGCTAACAGGATGCTGGGATACATAGCCAGGAGTATTGAGTATAAATCTAAGGAGATCATACTCACACTATACAATGCCCTTGTCAGACCACACTTAGAGTACTGTCTGCAGTTCTGGGGACCTTACTACAAGAAAGATATAGAGGCGCTGGAAAAGGTCCAAAGAAGGGCAACCAGATTTATCCCGGGTATAAAAGATAAGTTTTATGAGGAAAGGCTAGGACTTTTCAAGCTTAGTAAAAGGAGACTTAGGGGGGATTTGATTGAGGCGTTTAAATTTATTAAAGGGATCAACAAAGTGAACTACAGGAAATTATTCAAGTTGAGCTCGGTTAGCAGAACGAGGGGGCATAAATGGAAACTGGCAAAGAATACATTTCTCACAGACACTAGGAAATATTTTTTCACACAGAGAGTGGTCAATACGTGGAATAGCTTGCCTGAACATGTGGTGGAGGCAGAAACACTGGGGGTGTTCAAGACCCGGCTTGATTCAGTGTTAGACACTATTAGTACAGTTTAGAGGTAAGAATAGACAAGCATTGTTGGGCTGAATGGCCTGTTCTCGTCTTTCCTTGTTATGTTATCTTATGTTATGTTATGTGTGTAGGGGTGTTCAGAGAGGCCACTATTTGTATTTCTTGAGGCCTAATTATGCATGTTTGTATTCAGATAAAAATGAAGTTAGTACAGTTTGCAGCTCTGCAACAAAAAAAGAAGGAAACTTGGCAGACAATACTGTTTTTTGGCACTGACATTCCTATTGTTGGAATATTAAATCATTTAACTCACTTTTCTATAATAGCCTAACATAATATTTGAAGTATAACAACAGTCTTACATGTTATGCAAAAGTAGAAGGCTAACAGCAGAGCCTTTTGTATACCACCCTGGCAAATGACAGCTGCTTTATGCAAATAAAATGGGGGTAAGCTCCACAAAATTAATTATGTTGTACCAAAGTGAAATAAGGTTATCCCTTTAAATAAAAGCTGAGTGTGCTCTTTAGCTAAATCAAGAAAAAAAAAAAGTCTTTGTCCCAAACATGGAGCTTACAGTTGCCTACATCACCCATTCAGTGATTACGCTGAACTACCACTACACCGAATCTCAGGACTGTTTTCAAGAAATAAAGCAGCAAGCACTTTACAAACAAAGGTAATGTCAAAAAAAAAAAAAAAGATTTGTAGGCTATGGTTTCTCTTAAAACTGTTGGAGATTTCTAACAATATGGTTAAAAGAAAAAAGAAGGCCTAGCTATTCCCACTGCAAAACACAAAGTAATTGCCTCAAAGCATGAGTCTTCTGTTTGTTTTCATAAAAGCCCTAACAAACTCATCCAAATCAATACTCTTGGTTATTAATTTTTCATGTGCCAGAATCACCATATTCCTTTTTCTCTCATGCAGCATTGTGCGGCGGAAGGGTGTTAGGACACGTGTCAGAGTGGAGAAAGAACTCTCACATGATGCAAGATACTCCAATCACCAGTGCAGTTGCATACACTGCATGTAGCTCTGGAAAGGCTTCCTTATAGCCCTGTATATGTCGACACACTGTTGACAGGTCCGCGTCAGTAGAGAACTTCTTGAGCAACATGGATTTTGCCACATCAATTTCATTTTTCAGACTATTGGTTGTTGCATCAGTACCGGAAAGTAGCTGCAGCGGTTTCAATAGGGCCAACTCTAGAAAAGACGTAGACTGGGGAACAAGACAGCTTACTGCCCTCATCAGGTCAATATTTCTCCTCGAAAACCTGTCCTCAATCTCTGCAATAGCTCTGTCCAAGATGTTTAGGAGGGCTCTTCTCAAAGACTGGCTGGGAGTGTTGGAGGAATCGGACTCAGTGTGACCAACGGTGGAGAGAACAAAACTGTCTATGAGCTGTTTGCTCTTCTTTTTGTAGCAGTGGGGCTGTCTAATATCTCGAAATTATCCCATGAATCATCTTCTCGGATATCTTTTAAAGCTTGCAGTGAGGCACTGATAACCTCCCCAGCACTGCAAAGATCCACAGCCTTAGCCTGCAGAATATAATTTGCTGGCTTCAAGACACTAAAAATTTTGATGAGGAATTTACCAATTTCAAAAAAATTATGCTTCCTGAGTTGTACTAGGAGCCCTGATGCCTCTGTGCATAAAGCCATTGCTGCCACACTATCTTCAGAAATCGCTGACAAAATGTTCAAGATGGCATCCTCATTGTCTACCAGACATTTTGTTACATCATAATGACTGGTCCACCTTATCTCGAGTAACCTTTTAAGAGAGGGTGCATTATAGTTCTGGGCTACATAATGATGGCGAACGAAGAAATGTAGTGAGCCGGAGAGTTCAAAGAATGTTTTGGCGCATGGCTCTTCCTGAATGGCATGCACCACTGCTAGGTGCAGCTGATGGTTGTAGCAATGTACATAAGGAACGAGCCTGCCAAGCTTCTGTTGCAACAATGCTTGAACCCCACCCCTGATCCCACTCATGACTGATGCGCCATCATAACATTGGCTGATTATATTATCAGCACTGTAACCTTCACTGG
This sequence comes from Synaphobranchus kaupii, assembly GCA_029718625.1. NCBI lineage: Eukaryota > Metazoa > Chordata > Actinopteri > Anguilliformes > Synaphobranchidae > Synaphobranchus > Synaphobranchus kaupii. Next base: position 24,338,245 of record CM056380.1, read on the forward strand.
ACAGGTGTTTGAGCATTTCTGTTGTTATATATTCTGCATCCAACCCACTCAAGTCCAGTAAACCAATCAAATGCTCCTCAGGAACCAAATTACAGACAAACCGAATCACAAGTGAAAAATTTTCAACAATGCACCTGTCTCTGGTTCCATCACATTTGATGCAGAACCCTACTGTATCTGAATACTGGCTAGAGTGTTAATTATTTCATTTTGAATGCCTTTTGATGTGTACTTTGCATTCTGAGGGATGTTTTTTGTAATTTCAGCAAGTTTGGAATCCTTAGCCAGAGTGTACTCAAACAATTTCAGGAACAGCCCAGCAGAGATATCACTGTCATCGTTTATTTCGGACTGACTTTCAGTGCTTCCACAAAAAGCAAGTTCGTTCACAGCCAGAAACTGCACCACTTCCCCTATGCTTCTGATGTAGTATCGGTTTTTCTCAACCTGTGTTTTTCCCAAGAGACATGATATAGTGTCACCAGTTTCCACTCTCGTGTTCAGCTCTGTCCATGATCGTGCAGCATTCAAATGGCTATGGCTAGATGCATGCCTGTATAATCCCCTGTCCTTTTCTAATGCCGTTTTCCAGTTAATAAACCCCGTCTTGGAAAAAACTAGATCTCTGTCATTTGTGCTTGAAAGCTTGCGACAGGGGAAGCAGAAACATGCATCTAGTTTCACTGAATATTCTAGCCATGATCGTGACTGATACCAGCTTGGGTTGAAAGAACGAGCCTTTTTGCCAAACTCCCGTTTGGGAAATACTTTTAGAACTGGCTGAGATGGTGTGTTATCATTTAAATCGTGGCCGAGATCCACGGAAGCACCCCCGACTGCCTTTTCTTCCGAACTGGGACCGGGCACAGGATCCGATACTGAGCACGAAGATTCTGAACTACCGGTATGTACAACTAGAGCTGCATTTGTGTTAACATTACTGTGCTTTGGTTTAGTAATCAAAAATCGATGCATAATGATTTAGGCTAATACCGTATAAGCAAGTAGGATAACTGTCACCAAAAGGAAAGAAGAACCGTGGAGCACAGAGAATAAGAAAAGAAAGAAAAACACATTAGCGACCTAACCGTTAGTTAGCTTTAGCTATAACGGTGACAATTAGCTAGCTAACAGTTAACGTTACCTAGCTAGGTTAGCTAGTCTAACGTAAACTATTACTGTAGCTAGCTAGCTAACGTTGCGTAAAACCACCACCACTAAGCCCCTCAGACAGTAATAACACTAAACCACTAAAATGAAACAACAAGACAAGACTCAAAATACACAGGCTATATAGAAGAATAATAACTTTTAGACCTATATTATTTTTATTTATTTTTGCTGTGGGCAAACGTTAACCTCTTCAAGTGACAGACAAACACCGACAAATGTAGAGAGTGACAGCAGATCGGTCCAGTTTTAAACTGCCAAACCAACCAATCAGAAATACATTGCCAAGTTGTTGTTTTTTGATATTTTGAATAGAACATTATCATTGGCTAAGTCTCCTGAACTGAGAAAGAATGCAAAATATCGGTAAAAAAATAAATAAATAACTTGGATTTTTTCTAGGGATCAATCAAATTGATTATTTTAAGTCAATGGTCAAAGTTTTGGGGGGGCAAAGCTAAAATTTGGGGGGGCACGGCCCCCTCTACCCCGCCCCCCCCCCCCCCCCCCCCCCCCCCTAGATCAGGCCCTGGTTAGTTTTAGTGGCCATGTGTCCACACTTTCACCAATTAGGAGCCTATTGATTCAAATCAGTCTTTAACCCCTTGGCGCAGATGGCAAATTTCACCTATTTAGGGGGTGCTCTGTTTAAGGCTTTATAACTCCAGGGGCCCTATCTTGGCGATCTTGGCGCTTAGTCTAAGCGCATGGCGTAAAGGCCATTTTGGTCGTGTCCAAGTCCACTTTTGCTATTTTAACGGCGTGTTTTTTTGGCGCTAAGCATGGCGCAAGGTGCAACTGGGCTGAACCTAGTCGCTTCATTAATTATAGGTGTGTCTTGGGCGTGACATGCAATAAACCAATCAAAATGTCATATCCCATTCCCTTTAAAAGCCTGCTTTTCAACCTTGGCGGATTGCTTGATGGCGAAACAGACATGCTCGTGCGTGTTTAGTGTGATCAAGGAATAGGCTAAATGCAGTATGATCAATATTATTCGGACTAACCATTAGCCTATGGAGTTCCCGGTAATTCCAGACAGGGCTGTTATTTTACAAAATATATGCGGTTAAATTTCGTTAAAAGGACCTGCAACAGCTGAAAATAAGCTATCAATGGCTTCAGTCTCACCTTAGAAAACGCCAAATTAGCCTGCTTGTTCAGCGAATTTCGTTTGATTATGCAATGAAAGTGTCAAACATCAATTCCAAGAGGCTGTTCTCATGGAGTTCTCGAAGTTCAAGCTTCATCCAAAGTTCATTAGGCTACCTGCATAGTAGGCTAATATTGATTAATAACATACATACCGTTATTTTGCCTTAATGATGACACTAAATAGCCTACAATAAAGCTGTCAGGTTCGCAACCCATATGTTCACGCATATTTCCCCTTGTTTAATAATGTCCTGTTTATGGAAATGTGACCAACCTGTTTTACTCGTAGCGTAATCCTTTAAAACAATCCACTTTCCCATGGAAGACCGTGAAATGTGCAACTTAAAGCAGGGGAAACAGAGAACATGCAGCGCACGTGCAGAGAATGGCATTACAATTCATTGTGAATTAATTGTGTAACGTGCTGCAAATTTGTATTAGTTTCTAATTAGACGCTTAGTTCTCTTTAAAATCGTTTTGTTCAGTTATGGAATAACGGGTGAAATCAGCTGGGTTTTAAACGGTGAGAGTATGGAAACCTGGTCACTGTAATTAAAAAAATATGAAGGACGAAGAATACCTAAGGTTACAATTTAGTTAACATGGTGACATCTCCGTTTTTTAACCATAGGCTATCGAAAAAAAAATTAAGCACAGCGAATCCGCTGTAGCCTAGGCTATTTGAAAAACAATAAATGCAATATTCACTGGACAAGGTTTTGAACTTTTTTCAGTCACAAACCATTCTATTTACTTACAGGCTGTATTCACAGATAAACATAGCTGTATTGTAATGACATCTGAAGCGCATTTTCAGAACTTAAATGTCCGTCTATTGCCGTGCGCGAGTTTTCCATTGAATGACAATTCACGCATTAGGTGTAAATGACAATTCGCGCATTAGCCTTGATATAGGTGTTATCAGCTGCTTTTTAATGGATAGCCATTGTCCCTTGCCATCGCACATCGCCTGGATGTTGATGGAATGGGCTGAAAACAATTTAATGTGCATGGCATTCCCCTTCGCTGAGGGAAAGGTAGGCTATGGACCCTTTTTTTATTATGTATTTTTTGATATAGGCTACACAATAATAGGCTACTATTTCACATTGTAATCTTGATATTTTATTCATGCTTGTGCGCGCCCCTGTGTGTAACAGACAGGAGGGTACGCGCATTGTGCACACGCCTTTGTAGACGCACTTATATGCGCCGTTAAAATAACATGTATACAACTGCGACATGACTTTAGACCAGGTTAGTGGTGGTTCTAGCGCAAGCGCTTTCTGCTGGCTCAAGATAGCAATACGCCAAAAAAAATCCTGGCCACTCCTCATTTTAAGACCAACACGCCCAAACGGCGCAAGAGTACATGCTAGTTAAACGGCGTGAGCGTTAGGCGTTATTATGAACCTACCGCCGGGTGTAAGATAGCAAAGACTCTTGCGTTTGGGTTAGCGCCGCTTGCCGGTGTAAGATAGGGCCCCTGGTGTGAGCATCACATAAACTTGGTAAATAGCTGAAATGAAACAAGACAGGTGTACCATTTACAATACAAACTTAGATTTGTTTATTTTCATAATTTAAGTCAAAATAAAGTACCACAAATGCAAAGAAACTTTGGGAAAAAAAATTTTTTAAGTTTTTATTTTATTTTGCTAAGAGCTACATAAGTGAAATCGGTAATATATATACATTTCCTGGATCATAAACTCCATGTCCACAAGTTTTGCAAAATCTGAGGATGATACGCAGAACTACTAAAGGTCTATGATGCAAAATATAGCAGTGCACCCTGTTGTCCATTAGTGTCTCCAAATCTATCCAAATGGCTAAATTGTCCACTGCTCCAAATAAAAAAATTATGATATATTTAACTACAAATCAACAGTTTTGGCTCATAAAACTCACTTTTGCATAATTTTCAAGTAGGAATTACTGTATTTCCATCAGTATAGGGGGGTAGATATCTATGGGTCCAAAACCCCTATGCAAAACAATTAGTCTTTTCCATTACAAAACGAATACATTTGCTCCTTCTGATGGCTTAAGATAAAAACCATTGATATCACAGTGTTACATTCACCTAAATATGTTGCCTAATCATTCACTCTTGTACCTCAATAAAACATTACTTGTCCCTATACTCTACAGTATGTATACTTTTGTCCTGGGATTGCATTTTTCTGTATTTTTTAAATCTCTTAAATTTTCCTATTCATAATGACTCCAAGGAAATGTTTACCTTAATCTACCACTTATCAGCGCATAGTAAATTGGAATGAGCATTTGTCATGCCCTAAGAGACAAGTATATGCCATAGCCTATATTACGTACGATAACATGAACATAAAATAGTATTCCACCATCTGCAAAATGCTGCCAAATGTTCTATCTTCAATGAACATCGGTAGCCTACATCAAAAATACATTTAACGATTGCACTACAGTATGTGAAATGCACTCAAAATGCGAAAATAACAATAGGGCTATCAAACATATTGGAAAGATAATGCTTGAGTGGAAACACGAACGTACAAATGTAGCCAGCGAGACCAACGGTATTTTAGACGCAAAAATACTTACATATCGCAAAAGGGAAACTCCCCTCCATAAGGCCATGTAAAAAAAAAAAGTTGTTGATCATCCTCGCCCGACATCCGAAAAAGGCCCCGACGACTTTTATTTTTTCGTGAGAATGGCCAGAAGTTGCAGAAAACACGGGGAAATCCTATTTCTAAGCCATTTGTATAGAAAATCGTACTCACACCGCACTAGGAGATCCTATCCGATCCACTAGGCCTAGCCCTCTATCGACCACCACGCAAAATTGTTAGAGCGCATGTGCAGCATGAATTTCAAAACAAAGCCTATTCATGACAGGGCATGCTTATAATTATATTGACCTAGGCTATTAAATGTTTTATGATTGCTTGAACTTTGGTCTATACAGTATTTTATTGTTGTAAAAAAGGTTTTGTAGCCAGATCTGGTCTATGGTGTAGTACAAGCATAAAACCAATAACATAGAATCAATCAAGGAACATTTATTGACCAAAAATACATGAAACATTACAATCAATATGAGCAAAACTGATGTTGACAGGCTACAATTAAACAGAAGCAATTTGGTCGAGAGACGCAATGTTCTATATATTCTGTCCTCTTTATTTCTCTCTAAGGTCCACTGTACCTGGTGCTTAAATAAAAAAATAAAAACCGCCCTCCCTACGACTTTTTATTTTATTTAAAAAGGACGATCAACAACTTATTTTTTTTACATGGCCTAATGCGTATTCTATAGAGCTTGCGTAATACTAGACAGATAAAACGAAAACTGCCGTTAAACTGGGCTGTGGTAAATTGCTCAAAGCACCCAAAAAGAGTTGGCATATACCGTTGCGAAGGTTATAATGTACTCTATTGGATGAAAAAGCCGACAATTAAACCAGAATGAACTGTAATGCATGAGACAGGCTTACAGGGCATGGGGGTATTACGCGGTGACGTTTCAGATAGTGTAATAGCGGTATAAAGTGTTCTATATTTCTCAAACCGATTGTACCAGACAATAAATAACAACTGAATTCTGAAAGGAACATCTCGATGTGTAAAACCAATGGTAGGATTGTATATTTATTTCATATTTAGTAGCATATATTGCTAGTAGAATACATGGTAGAATGAGATAGTACTTTCACAGTTTATTTTGCATTTGAGTGAGCAGGGTTTTTCACTGCTTTTCTGGCATACAATCAGGCTATTGTTGGGTTTATCTCGTTGCTATGACGTTATTCTAACTTTATATGATGAATAAATATATTTATGAACTCAAACATAGACACTATTGTCCACTATGTCATGCATAGGTAGGTATAGACTAGGTGGGGGGTTGCTTGATAAATGGACTTGCTACAGGGAAATAGTGACACTTAGAAACTACGTATTTGGCAGAAATCGTCACAAACTGTCTACCAATAAATTTAAAACAGAGTTTGTGATTTCCAATAATAGTTTGGCTGCAGTAGCAACGAATGTCTCAGTTGAGCAAAAAGCTTCAGCCGGCATCACCTTCTACGCAAAGGAGTTAAATGGATCTGTTAAATAATTTTCTTATCTTTTTTAAATAATATAGCACAATAAGCACAATGTGAACATGGGATGTTTATTGTACATGGCATCCATAGCTATTTCGATATAATCTGGCTTAAGAGGGTAAATAAATGACAAGCACCTAATTAAGAAAAATTAACAGCTTGTTAAAATTCTGGGATTGCAACTGTGGTTGCAACGAAAAGCAGCATACACAGGGGGTCCCCAGGACCGGTTTGGGAACCCCTGATCAAACGTGCATGATTCCAATTCGGACCAGCAAATTGGCTAAAGCTCACGCCGTTTGACTAATTGGGTGTCAGCTGAAATGAACGTTAACTTTTTAGCCGATTTGAAATCACGCACTCTCTGGGTTAGCTAACGTTCACAGGGAAACTTTGCTAGCAATAACGTTAACTTACCTTGCCATGTTCTCAAATTTGAAGGCGTTTTTGAATTCCAAAATGTCATTCTTCCGCAGCAGACATTTCAGGCGATAAGAATGTCCTCTTACTCCAATATAATCTAACATATCCCTTTTATATGGCCATGGGTAACGTTAAACAGACGATAAACCACCGACAGTTGAATTGCCGAACAGGACCGTTGCATCTGGCGCCCTTTTCTTTTCAAAATAATTATTATTTTCTTCTTTGTTTTTTATTGGCGGTTTATAAATCAGCTTTTGGTGCATTACCGCCACCTACTAGGCAGGAGTGTCGTCCTAAGATTTCATCTTCTTTCCCCAAAATGTACTAGCTACTATTAATATTAATAATAATGTAATAATACACATTATATATACATGTATATCCATAATGCACATAAAACCTAATAATAATAATAATAATAAATAAATAAGTAAAACTCTAAATTAACTTAGAGCTAGTACTAAATTTATGTTGTTGTGCAATTATAATATTGATAAAATACCAGTTAAATTGTTGAATTTTGACAAACAGATTATTCTCGCTTGGTCTTTGGCTTAAAAGCACAATTTCTCACCCCACAAATACTTCATTTGGAATAATATGGATATTTTGTACAAAATTAAGTAATTGTTTATTAAGACGTGGTATGATGAGAATATTATTTTGGTATGTCAATTATTGGATAACAAAGGTTAAATATCCATGTTACTCCAAAAGTATTTGCAACAGTATTTGATATATTCCTTCTGGTGCGCTTGTGCTTTTAAGAAGTTAAGAAGAACTTATGTCTCTTTTTGATAGCCTGTTGGTAGGAAAAATCTTTCTCCTATTTACATTATAATAATAACATACAAATCAGAGCCCTGTTTAAAAAAGATTTGGTTTCAATGACTTCTGTTACCTGTTAATGGAACTGTGGTTTCAATTAACAGGTATCAATTGGAGAAAATTATGGTTATCAAGACTATTGATATCTTATTTTCTGGTACTCTTACAAGCGATACTATAACGTCTCTGCATTTGAATGGATCTCTATGGGAATTGGGGGGTGGGACTAGATTTAGCTGTAAATGACACTGGAACAGTATGGAACACATGGTTGGCTAAATGGCTCTAAGTTATCAAGGGTCTGATGTATAAAACAAGCCTTAAACCATCACTCTGCTGCCAGAAATACAGTAGATATAGATGGATAACTTTAATGGCCCCAGATGTCACAGACATCCGGAAGTCATGGCATGCAAAGGATATGTGACCAAATATTAAAAATAATTACATTATTCTACATTATGTTAAGCTGTCCAATTTGTTTTGATACCCGGAAATTGGGGGGGGGGGGGGGGGCGGCTATGTACAAAAGGTTCTATAATTTCTAAACGGTTCATCCTCATTGCATATCCTTTCAAACTCAAAGTGCTGGAATACAAAACCAAAATAACAAATAAATGTGTCACTGTCCAATGAATTATGGTGTTCACTGTATATGGTTCATATAGTGAGATAGGTCCAAGATTACAAGGTGGAAATGCCACTTGAGATTTGTATGTGATAAAATGAGACATGTTTGAGGTAGATAATATAATTGTTTGTCTCATTTTGAGACTCCGTTGTGATCTTGTACTACTCTCACTTTCTATTAGCTGAGACCCTAGAAAATAGACACTTGCGAGAGAGTTTAGAGAACTCATACAGTGATCACTGTGAGACCGATCCATGTCCATTTCTCAGGAGTGACAATTGAGATGTATGAGAAAATGCACAAAATCTCACTTTAGCGTTGACTAGTGCTCTTTTTTGTCTAGGAGATTGGCAGAGGTTATAAACGAGATCTCATCTTGGATTTTGCTTTCCTATGGGTAACTCTTCGCTCCGAGCTATTCCCTCATTGGTCTAGCTGCGCGAGACTTACAGGGGCAGAACAGGTTAACATACATTGTGGTAGTTTCTGTAGTCTTGTAAGCTGACCATAACTTTATGAACATTGTCAGCTAACCAAAATTGTATTTATTTTACATGTTCCAATCCCCATGTTCCAATAACAAAACATTGTGGATCTAGTCTTAAAATTTTAATTTCAAAGAGCACCAAATTGATACATTTAGCTGTTGAAATTAACAAAGGGGGGCATGCCCCCATACCCCCCATAGACAGTTCAGGGTCCACCCACCAGATTCAGAAAATCCTGTGGGAAACACTGCTGCCATTGTTGGTGAACGCGAAGGTCCGCAACGTGAACCAGCCTATCTCTTTGATTGGTTTATGTCATGAGCCACTTTTTTTTTTTAAACAAAAATTCTGGCCAAATCACTGGTTTTAGAATGCAGACTTTGAGGATATGAACAGTGTATGGTGCTGGATTTCTCTCACAACAGTTCTTTTTATGATTGCTACCAACTAAGCATGACTGTTGTTTTTTGTTTTAGTTTTAAAGTTGCATACTCCAGCTTAAATATGTAATATAGGTTACAGTTATTGGTTATAGTTTATACCTCTGTGTCACCAGTAAAGCATCGCTTACACCATTTTGTAGAATATACATTTTTGGGAGGGAGGTGTGCTGAAACATAGTCTTAATTAAAGAACTGTTACATTGTTTCCTACCTCCCCAACATTATGGAGGCAATGACCCCCTGCCAGGGGAGAGATGTGCAAATAATGGATTGGTCACCCCTCCCCCTAGACTTCAACATTAGGCAGGAATTTTTACAACAGGAAACTAGAAGGTTATTATGGAATATCTCACATGGGCTGTGGCCTGCTTTAGCCTGGGTCATAGTCAGATTGAGGCTGGGCCTGATGATGCCACCTCCATGTTCAGCCAATCAGGTGTCAGATGCTCCAGTTAAGAGAGTTTCCCGTTCCACTCGTTGTCACAACTGCGCTACGTAACAAACCAAGTGGACAGTGTTTCACTCCCTGTTAAACTGGTAAGTGAGGTCCTGCATGAAAGTGTTTTTTCCCACATACTCCACTGACATCCTGTGGGTATGTGGATTAGTATAATCTGTTTGTGTGGAGTGTGGGCATCCAGTATCAGGCATGTATTGCTGTACTACAGTCTTGCAAAAAAATATGAGGAGTGTGGTTGTGGTTCTGTCAGATTAGTGTACTTCTGAGAGTAGTTTGATCATTTTGTAATGGACCTGAAACCTATATTGTGAAGGTTTTTACTTTTCCATTAAAATTTCTGTTAATGATCAATGATCAACGTTAATGATCAGCGGAATATTTAACAAGCACCGAATATTTAACAATGAGGAAAAAAATCCAATGGGGCCCCTGTAATTACACTGGGAGCCTGCCTCAACTTGTTAACCTTCATGTTTTGTTTTCTTAAAAATGCAATGGCAGTACAGTATCTCCATTTACATTCCTCTCTTTCTGGTGCTTTTGTGCTTCTGTGACTGGGTCAACAAAAAAAAAAACATCTCGTCTTCCGTCATCTCCCTGTAACGCGAATGCACGACAAGACCCATCCTTTACAGGATTTTGTGCCAACTTCTGTTCATAATTATTAAATTAGCTTGATCATTTGTTTGATTTGACATCTTTTAAAGCATGAGCTACAGCTGCAGACTATGGCATGTATCTTTGGTGAAAACATCACACAGTGGTCTGAGGCAGCCCTGTCACAGTTTATATAGCTGTTTAGAAAATAAGCCAGAATAATTGGCTGCGACAAAAGTCAGCAAACGCACACCAGCCACCCCGTGGACAAGAGTTGTGCACCCCTGCCCTGGAGCAATGACTTTCTCTGGACATTTTTAAAGGAGTGGTCTGGTGCTGTTCTTCTCTTCCCTTGATGCTCAGTGTAAAAGGATGGCATGGTGAGTGAACGGAGCGGTTGGTGTATTGTTGTTTTCATGGCTGAATTACTGCAGTTGTGGAATTCCACAGGTGGATCCCATTACCAGGGGAATGGCCTGAGAACACTTACTTTAAAAAGCTGTTAAGTTGTGCTGGGGTCCTCTATCCTGGTACTTAGAGAGCTGCAGGGTTTTCTGCTTTCAACTTAAAATCAGCAACTGTGTAGATGCAAGACATCAAGGTAAGGGGAGTTAACCATGTAATCAATAACTTTAATGAATCAAATAAGCACTGAGTAACGCAAAAAACCAGCCCACCCTTCGGCTGTACAGGGTCAGGAATGAGGATCTCTGTTTTTTATGAACCACACACAATTCCTTTGAGATTATTCCATTCATCCTTGTCTGTGACAACACTATGGCTCCTAATAACACTGTCAATTTAACATGATCGCATTCAATTATTTATCACCATGTACTTATGCGACTTTTGGCTAAAATGGATAATTAATATTATTGCTTCAGTTTAAGACTATGAAGATCTTTTTGTGTTACTGAGAGAGTGTCTTCAGAAACCTGATGGTCACATCTTGCTAGCATCTTGCTACATTTCTTAGATCTCTCATCTTATCTTTCGGGAACAGCACTTTCTATTTAGCGTGAGGTACACCATGGATGTGCCTGTTTACATGCTGGCGAAAGCGTTGTCCAGTTTCATTTACTGTATTCCATTTAGGTCTGTCTTCCTGAGGTGGCGTGATTGGTAAGCAAATACTGATTATGCCCTGAAAAGTGATTAGGTCACCAGGTTTATAACCAGAGGTTTATAAACATCGACACTAAGAAAACAAATAAAAAAATCTTTCCTTTTCCACAACTTGAAATAGACAATTACACCAACTTCTTCAGACTGGAGTGTCCACCAGCCTCTTTGTGATCAGATATACCTCTCGCTTACCTTATGAGGGCTCATTGACTGAACCATCACTGTGAAACTTCTCTCAGCGCTTAATTGTTTTTCAGTCTTACATAACCGTCATTAAGGAATCATCTGCCATTAGCGATTTCTAAACCTTCAGAGGAAACATGACAGCCTCCTGGATATCCTCAGCACTGTTCAAGAGTACACATACTTTAGACATATGGGGGTATAAGGCTAAGGCAGAGTTAACTTTAACAGGGAAGAAATTAAGAATTTCCTTTTATTTTTTTAAAAATGCAAAGTTCTTTACAAGCGAAACTGATTTGCAAACTGACTTGGTTTGCATTAAGGTGGGGTGGGGGCGGGGGCAACTGTTCCTGTGTAGAGCAACTAGGACCTGGAACAGTAAAACTGAACTATATCTTTAAATGCCTTTTTCTTTCAGACACTATGAAGATTGCATCTTTTAATATCCAGAAATTTGGGCTGAGTAAAATTTCTGACCCTACTGTCCTATCCATTCTTGTAAAGGTAAAACGCAGTACATGTTTTCCTTAAATAGCTACCATGTAATTTTTTGGTAGATCAGCTTTTTAGAACTTGTATTTTTAACCAAGGTTAGCAATTTGTTTTTCATGTCTTTACTTTGACATAAAGGAGTGAACTCTTATTAACTATTGATCTTTCTGTATGATGAGGCAATGAGTTATAAAAAATAAATTCCTAGAAAATGAACCACTAGTATATAATATATTATAAGACAGGCAATATATGATACGACAGAAATTATTTTCATGTTCTGATCTCCACCACTTTTCCTCTAGATTGTGTCACGCTATGACATCATTGTGATTCTGGAGGTGGTGGATGTGAGCGGAAACTCAGTGGACAGCTTCTTGAAGGAGCTAAACAAGTAAATTAATCTAAAAATACAAAAAAACTACACATACTACCCTGAAGCGTTCCACAGGGGATGATTTTATCCCCAATCCCTCACTGTGTTAACAGTGTATTTATGCTGTATATGCAAGTAAAATGGAATTTCAGCATGTGGGTACATGCATTCATCTCCTGAGGGTCTTGGGTACTTGTCTCAACAGGATGAACGAGAAACATCACTACACCTTGAAAATAAGTAGCCGCTTGGGAAGGTCCAGGTACAAGGAACAGTTCATGTTTCTTTACAGGTAAAGTTGAGTTGGGTAATTGACTGTTTCCAGTCTTTAAACTACAGACAAGCAAGAACTAGACTCCAAGAGATGCTTCTGTTGTATTGCTCCTCTCTGAGCACTTACCCTATAATTCTGGGCCGTGTCCGAATCAGCGCACTTGCCTACTATTGAGTATGCCAGTTGAGTATACTTTTTTTTAAAAGCTGTTAAGTATGCAACAATTCAGAAAATTGAGTGTTCTTAATATCCCCGGGTGATATACTTATTTCCGGGTTTTTGCTGATAATCCTATGGGGGATATTTTTCGCATACTGCATGTGGTGTGGAATAAAGCATCACGGCCTTGGTTGCAGACATGCATACAGACACAGGTGGGAGAAGAGTTTATTATGGTTTTGGTTCCCAAGCAGTTCCCTCAGTTCACACACTCAAAGCATTCCTTCAGTCAAATATCCTGCTCACTGTTTTCACCTCTTGGCAGCACGCAAACTAGGCCCAGAGCGAGGTCATAAAGACCTCAGGTTATACAGGTTATATCATTTTAATTTTTATTATTACTGGAACTTCCACACATGCAACTAAACAGTATGCACTAAGCAGTATACACTACTATACAGTATGCTAGTACAGTAAACAGAATGCAGTGGATAGGGCTCTGATTCTGACAGAGCCCTGGATTGTACAGGATTGTATTTAATTTTTGTATTAATCAATACAAAGATGTCTGATTAAAAATCTCTGCTTCGTGTTTTCTGACAATGCTAACAACCAGTACTATGCCACATCCACTGAGTAAAGAAAGGTAACATTCATTTCTAAGTTTTACTATGAACAACTGTACATAGGCCAATGGCATATTTTGATTCCTGTATGCAAGCAGTTAGTTTGATAAAACAAAAAGGTCCCCTGAAAAAAACTTGTTGTAGTTTAGCTCATTAGACCTCTTGGATTCATCCTTGATCATAATCCACTTCAATTTGCCTTTGAATATTTGACTCTAGTGATTTTTTAATAAATGTTCACATGTTGCTCAATGAGAGCAACTCTAAGCTAACAATGTTTTCTAACAAAGTCCAGTGCTCCTTTAAAGCACTGGTGCTGGTTGTCTATCTCCACAAAGCTTGTCTAAAACCTGATGCATTTCAAAGAATGCTCTGCAGCAGAATACCCATCTGGTTTTAATGTCACAGGAGGCATCTATAGTCTTATCTATTGGTGGAGAACTGCCTTCCTGAGCAAATACATCTGCTAGATGTTCTGTATACCTGTATATGTTCCTGTTTGGACAATATTTTACCAGGCTTATCACATCCTTATTATGTACAGTAGAACCGCAGACATATGACCCCCAGCGTTACCAACTGACTGGTCAGTTGAACAGGGTTTGAACCTGGGTGTAGCCTTTTAGAGGTCCTTATTATAGATTTTATTTGTTATTATCACTGATGTAATTTGTTTGAGGGTGCACAATGTACTTTACAGACATTTTGAATAAAAGTGAAACAATAAGTTAAAATAAATGAATAGAAAAGTTAGAAATAGGGAAAGTCATGATAATGGTTAACAGTAAAAAATAATAATAATAATAACAATAAGAGATAGTTAACACTGTTAAAAGCAAGTTTATAAAATATACCATTTAAAAGGAAACACTGAATTTGCTGCTCTAAGAAAGACTTTCAGAGTCTAGCAGCCTTAACTGAGAAAGCATGGTCTCCTTTTTTTTTTAGCATGGCTCTGGAACAGTCTAAAAGTGCTTTATTATTGGACCTGAGACCTATCTGTATCCTAGCAACCCCTTCTGGTCAATCCAAAATGCAGCGGCACCTCCGTGACGTGTCGTCTTCTCTGACTCAGGACTGTGTGACCCTGTGTGATTTAGGTACTGAACTCGGAGTGCCTACAGAGACACCTGGAGGATAACTGCTGAAATTCAGGTTTACAGGACAGGATGGGCCCATATCACAAAGCAGGATTACTGAATTAGCTGGATAACTGCACTGAGTAATAAGTAATATGAGTAATATCCATAATAATGAGACATGTTAATAAATATATTTGTTTTGTGGAAGGGATGATTTGGTAGATTTAGTGGGTTCCTACCAGTATGAAGATAACCAGGTGGGAGATGAGGATGCATTTGCCAGAGAGCCATATATTCTTCGCTTCACCTGCCTGAACACAGGTAAGAGACAGTTAATTCAGACTAACAAAATATTTGACAGTATTAGTCTGTATGCTTTACAGTGTGCTTTGCACTGCTCTTCTGTTTTATAGTGGAGACCCTATGAAAGAGGACAAATTAAAAACTTATCCGAATGATTCAGTTAATTTGTGTACATTTGTATGGTGCATGCAAAAACAGCAGGGAAACTGAAGGCCAGTTGATTCTGTATCACCATTTACCAAGCCTGGTACATGCTGCATGCTAACCCTCCAAGCCTAGTACATACTGCATGCTAACCCTCTAAGCCTAGTACATACTGCATGCTAACCCAACAAGCCTAGTACATGCTGCATGCTAACCCTCCAACCTTGTACATGCTGCATGCTAACCCTCCAAGCCTTGTACATGCTGCATACTACATGCTAACCCTTAAGTTCTGCCAGAGTTCTCCGGTGAAGCTGTCATGCTGGATGTCAGAGAACATCGGAAATTTCACATAACTCTCTGAAATTTTTTAAATTGGAGTAAAATTGGCTACCTTGGTTACATGATGATGCATGTCGGCTGATGCGTTGTTAACCCCTTCACGCAGATGCCATAGTTGGTCAATTCGCACCTATTTAGGGAGTGTTTTATTTAAGGCTTTACAACTCTAGATGTGAGCATAACAGAAACTTGGAAAATTACTGTGAGGGTTGTGTTAAGGTTCAGAGAACCAGACGCGACCGATTAGGATTCTAAATGCGTATCTAGAAAGATATGCGTAAGTAGCTGCACCAGAGGAAAGGAAAACAAAAGAACGGGAGCAAAACTTCCCTAGCACAAGCCAAATCAAAGCAACCTCAAAAGGATGCAAGTGGATCCTGCTCGGCTAACGCCCCAAGAATGTCAGCGACGTCTCTCCAGCCATATGTGGCTGTACTGTGGGCGTCCGGGTCACTTCATCCAGAACTGTCCAGTAAAAGCCAACGCCCGTCAGTGAAAGAGGAGGTCCTGACGGGTGCTTCCAGACTCCTACCTCCTCCAAATCCCGACCCACTCATCATGTTCTGCTCACCTGGAATGGGACCCAGCTACCTATTCAAGTCCTTATTGATTCTGGAGCGGACGCTAATTTAATCTGCCCTTCCTTGGTCCATCAGATGGGTATTCACACCAAACCTATGAAAATGCCTCTTCACACTAACACTCTTACCGGGATTCCTTTGGCAGTGATCCGAGAAGTGACCAGCCCTGTGGAGATACTGGTCTCCGGCAATCATCGGGAGATTTCTTTCTTTATCATGGAATCACCCTTTGTTCCTGTTGTGCTCGGATCACTATGGCTCGCAAAGCACAATCCCCAAATTGACTGGTCCCGGGGAATTATTACCGGCTGGAGCCCCAAGTGTCACCTCACCTACCTCAGGTTTTCTGCCAGTTCCACGAGGGCTCAACCACCTGCGATGGAAGAAGTTATCGATCTCTCCAAAGTGCCCAGTGAATATCACAACCTCCACCAGGCGTTCAGCCAAACTAAACAAAATTATTTTAGTTTTAGTATTTCAATCTTTTTTTTTTTTTTGTGTCAAAATGCAGAAAATCATGACCATAACCACATAACCCCTTTCCCCCTGTGCTGGCGCTAGATCGCAATGACCACTACATGGCAATGTGTGGAATATTTCAGATTAAGTAGTTTGCAAAAAGAACACTTTCAGAATGGAGACGGCGACAAGCTCCCGGGTGACTGGTGGTCGTAAAAGAGAAAGTAGCGTTTGGGAACATTTCAGTTCTAATTATTTGCAAGCTTACTTGAATAGAGTAGGCTAGCTGTCTGAATGTGTGTTTACAATGTTAGCTTCCTACGTCAGACAATGAGTTTATAGACTAGCTATATATATTGTAGCGTCGGCTAGCTTTCAATGAAAATAAATCAGATCCAGATGGAAATGCTCAAGTTGTAATTTTAATTCCTGTCAGAACAGTCCAACGGAGGTATGAAGGTGCATGCTATCTCTTAAGGAAAACAACAAAACAAAATATGTGGACTATCTCCCTAATGAAGTATAACAATGGAGATTCTACTCGCGTGAGAAAACACCCCTCGCTTTCTCTTCCTGCCCGCCCATACACACCACCGCTTCTTCTCCCCGTCCCTCCCACCGAACCATCCAACCAATACTAGCCCACCAAAATGTTCCCTGCGCACATTCCTTCAGTAATACAACATACAGGGGACTGAAATATTACAGCTGAATTTGTTCTATACATTATATTATATTATATTACTATATATATACGTATATATATATATACAGTATATACATATATTATGGGGTGCCAAACAGGAATTAACACAAAACCTGAATATATAGACACTCCATTCTGAATATATATACACTCCATTCTGAATATATATACACTCAAGTCTGAATATACACTCAAGTCTGAATATATATACACTCGCCTGAATATATATACACAAGTCTGAATATATATACACCCAATTCTGAATATATATACACTCAATTCCGAATATATATACACTCAAATCTGAATATATAGACACTCAAATCTGAATATATAGACACTCAAATCTGAATATATAGACACTCGTCTGAATATATAGAGACTCAAATCTGAATATATAGACACTCAATTCTGAATATATATACACTCAATTCTGAATATATATACACGCAAATCTGAATATAATATATACACTCAAGTCAGAATATATATACACTCAAGTCTGAATATATATAAACTCAATTCTGAATATATATACACTCAATTCTGAATATATATACACTCAATTCTGAATATATATACACTCAATTCTGAATATATATACACTCAATTCTGAATATATATACACTCAAGTCTGAATATACACTCAAGTCTGAATATATATACACTCAATTCTGGATATATAGACACTCGCCTGAATATATATACACAAGTCTGAATATATATACACTCAATTCTGAATATATATACACTCAATTCCGAATATATATACACTCAAATCTGAATATATAGACACTCAAATCTGAATATATAGACACTCTTCTGAATATATAGAGACTCAAATCTGAATATATAGACACTCAAATCTGAATATATATACACTCAATTCTGAATATATATACACTCAATTATGAATATATATATACACTCAAGTCTGAATATATATACACTCAAGTCTGAATATATATACACTCAATTCTGAATATATATACACTCAAATCTGAATATATACAGTCAAGCCGGAAAGTCTCCCCACCCTTTCACCTTCTCCACGTTTTATTACGTTACAGACTTATACTACAATAGATTGAGTTCATTTTTTGCCTCAAACATCTACACACAACACTCCATAATGACAATGTGAAAAAAGTTTTTTTGAGATTTTAGCAAATTTATTAAAAATAAAAAACTAAAATTTCTCATTTACATAAGTATTCATACCCTTTGCTTTAACGTATTTTTAAAGTATCATATTTCATATTTGGTCGCATATCCTTTACATGCTGTTACTTCCTGAAGTCTGTGACCATCAACATAAAAAAACTGTCGATATCTTATTTTCAGGTACTGTTACAAGCGATACTATATAACCTCTCTGCATTTGAATGGATCTCTATGGAAATTGGGGGGTGAGACTAGATTCAGCTGTAAATTACACTGGTACAGTATGGAACACATGGCTGGCTAAATGGCTGTAAGTTATCAAGGGTCTGAGCTATCAAACGAGCCCCAAACCATCACTCTGTTGCCAGATATGGAGTAGATGTGGATGGATCACTTTAAGGGTTGTTTCTCCTGACTTTTTTCCCCATAGAGTTCTATAGGAAAATGAGTCCCATATTGTTCAATTCTCTGAAGTCAATACAAGGACGCAGCGAGCCGTCTTTTTTCTGGACAAAGAAAAATCCAGCGCCCACAGGTGACGAAGAGGGGCGAATCAGACCGTTGGCTAGGCAATCCCGAATATATTTCTCCATGGCCTCCCTTTCAGGTTTGGAGACGTTGTAAAGTTGGCTTGAGGGAAGAGTGGAACCGGGTAGCAGCTCGATCGCGCAATCATAGGGTCTGTGAGGAGGAAGTGTCTGTGCTTGCGTCTTGGAGAAAACGATGCCCAGGTCGTGATAAGGGGCTGGCACATTTTCAAGAGACAGCTTGGTGTCTTGAGGTGGGGTAGGTGCGCCCCCGGCAGGTGCAGGTGCAGACCGAAGACAGGCTTGGTGACACTGACGGCTCCAGGCTTGAATGTGGTGGGATTTCCAGTCAATGACGGGGTTGTGTTCTTGAAGCCAGGGTAGTCCCAGAATGAGCGGGTCGTTGGGGGAGCGGATGATGTGAAACTGGATGAACTCATGATGGTTGCCAGAAATGATAAGTTGAACAGGGTTCCGTGACGTGGGTCATCTTGTAGAATATCTTGCCGTCCAATGACCGAGCATTCACGGTGTGGGGCAGTGGAAGGGTGGGAATGTCCAGATCTCTGACCATAACTTCGTCGATAAGGTTAGCGTCCGCTCCAGAGTCTATGAGCATGCTCACTTGAACCTCCTTCTCAGGTAGCATGATTGTGGCAATGAGGGTAGGGCGAGTATCGCTCTTGGAGATCTTCTCCTGGTGGGTTGAAGACCTCACTACTACGGATGACTCGGATTTCCTGGACCGGGCGGTGCACTGTGTCTGAGAATGCCCCAGCTTCCCGCAGTAGAAACATGCCCCGGTCTCCCTCCGACGTCTCCGTTCCTCAGGTGAGATCTTAACTCCAGCACGGGAAAGATCCATAGGTTCGACTACCCCAGCCTGGTTCTCCTCCGTCACTGAGGCAGGTACTCGTCTGGGGTACGGCTGACCGGGCGGAATCGGTCTCTCCGTCCAATGAAGTCTGTAGCGGTTATCAAGGCGAATGGCGGCTCGGACGAGGGCGTCGAACTCCCTGATGGGTTCCTGATGGGCCAACTCGTCCTGGAGCACCCCGTTCAAACTGGCCCGGAACAAGTCCGCAAGGGCCGAGTCATTCCAGTGGGTAGCCGCAGCGATTGTCCAAAAGTCAATAGAATGGTCCGAGGCGCTTTTAAGGCCTTAGCGGAGGGCAATGAGTTGCTGTGAGGGCTCTTGGTCACTGGAGGCGTGCTGGAACACTTTGCGGATCTCCTGCGCAAAGACCATGTAGCTGAGAGGAAATGAACCTCCGGACCACACCGCAGTAGCCCAGTCCAAAGCTCTCCCCTTGAGTAACCCCATCACGTAACCAATCCGTCGCTCGTCAGTCGGATATGTCAATGGCTGTTGTCGGAAGACAAAGTCACACTGTAACAGAAACGCCTTGCATCTCTCCGGCTCACCACCGAACCTCTCCGGGGGGGGCTGTTGTGGCTCCCGGAATTGCCAGGTTCCCATGGGGTGGGAGGGTGGGATAGCCGGTGGCTTAGCAGGTTGCTCTGGAGTGCGTGGTTGAACAGCAATGGCCAGTCTCCTCATCTCCGCGCACAACTCTTTAATCTCCTCCCGGAGATCGGAAATCCCCTGGGCGTGCTGCTGCCCGATGAGGCCTTGTTGTTGCAGAGCGTGGAAACATGGCAGTTGAGTCAGCAGGGTCCATCGTGGCGAAATTGTTCTGAGACAGGTGTGTGCGGGTTGGACCCGTAATGCACGACTCAGAACACGGACGTAATAATAAATGCCCGCAAGGGCTTTATTATGGGGAAATCCAAAAATCGTAGTCACACAAGCAAAGTTCATCCACAGAAAATCCAGCCAAAAAACCAAAGTATAGTACAGAGGGAGAAGGCAGTCTCGGAATCGGTACACCATGCACAAGTTCAGAAACCAGAGTAGCTGTCAGCGGAGCAGAAGTACAATACAGGGGTTAAGCAGAGTTCGTAGGTCGTGGGACGTTGCAGGAGTCAGACCGAAGTCCTATCCGCCGGGCAGAGGTACAAACAGACAGCAGGCAAAACTCGTGGTCAAAAAACAGGCAGTAGAAACGGTAGGCAGGCAGTAACAATGGTCAGTAAACAGGCTTGGATCAATAACAAAAGTCAGACAATGGATAACGCTCAAAAGTGACAGTAGTAAACTAACAGGCAACAATTTCGCGAAGACAAGACATGAACACTGATCTTATATGCAGGTGTAGACAGGTGCAGACACTTAGCTTGAGAGCAGCATGCGAATGGGAATCAGGTGTGGAAGGCTGACGAGGGTAACAAGATAATTAGTAATCGTTAGTAATAAACCTATCCTGACCTAGCGTTAGTAAATTAGTAAATGACATGCACAAGAAACGTAAGGTAAACATGAACACATGGTTAGAGAGTTAGTATTACCCAATCCTGATCTAATGTTAGTAGATTAGTAAATAGACACGGGAAAATGAAACAATTAGGGAAGGCTGAGTGACAGCAAGAGAGAGAGGGAAAACAGCATGAATGCAAGGCTGCAGAAAAACATGGAAATGTGTATGCTACCAATGAACTGCATCGTAACAAACAGAACACAAGCATGACATAAACTGAAAATAAACTGACAAACTAAACATGAAATGTGGCATAAACATGACAGAAACGTAACACTTCTCCCTGTATTCCAATGAGTGGAATGGATTTCGCAATAAAAACCACCACGTCCTCCTCCACTTCCTAACAATTCTGCCTATTGTTAGCTAGCTAATGTTAGCTAAGTTCACTCCAGAGAGGAAGAGGCATCTAAAATCTTTGTTTGTTTCCTCCAAACAGGTTAGATTTCAGCTAACATTAGCTCTCATTAGCTTTCCTTATCCAAGCTCCTCCAACATCAACAAATAACAAAAATAACTACTAATGTCGTCTACTACTCCTACTACTCTACTACTACTACTTAATTTTTAAAGAAAATCTAACGTTATAAATTTGCACCTCTATCTTCTCTGCTAATTAATATGAAACAACGTTACCTAACATTAGTAGTGTCGTAAAGGAATGCAGCTAGGACTCTCAATCTCTTTGCTATCTTCCTCGCAAACTAACGCACTGCTAGTTCAATTTCACCACCAAATGCTAATAGTTACATCATGCTGCATCATCACAAAATTAAAAAAATAGACACTTCACATTGGAAAACATAGACAGGCATATTTCCCAGCAATAGAAAGAATACCAAACCCGGACTACTTCGCTAGGACTAACCCGAGATATGGAGGACTGGAGCACACAGAGCTCAGAGCAAAACAAATATTTTAATGCGACTGACGTTTCGACGTCAACGACGTCTTCTTCAGAGTCAAATGGACTTGACTCTGAAGAAGACGTCGTTGACGTCGAAACGTCAGTCGCATTAAAATATTTGTTTTGCTCTGAGCTCTGTGTGCTCCAGTCCTCCATATCTCGGGTTAGTCCTAGCGAAGTAGTCCGGGTTTGGTATTCTTTCTATTCACTGGTCCTTCTGTTGAGCACCTATAGTTCCTTGTTTATATAGCCGGCTTGTAGCGCGTTTGGGATCACCCCCTTTTTACTTTATTTCCCAGCAATCTTTGCATATCAGACAATAGCCTACTACTGCCAAAGAAATTACCACATAATTTAATGAATAGTGTTTTCAATACATTCTCTGCATAAGTTTGATATGCTTGGAGGCCATTATGAATGAAACAAAAGTGAGTAACCATGAACCTGATATGTTTGTTGAAGGGTATATGATAGCCTACGCCAGTCACACATAGCTATTATGTTCTTGATGCTTCTTATGTCAGGTTCGTGTTTGGTTGTGGAAGTCGGTAAGTAAAAGTTACTACAGTTCGTAATATTTCTGACATTTTGGGGGGGAAGTGGTAGGGTGCTGGGGGAGTATGAGAGGCATCTGGAGGGAGAGGCATCAATGCCCCCCTGTGCCCCTGCCTACATCCGGCCCAGCCTCCGGGTTACTAGAGAGAACACACTCCATAAGGTACATTAGTGCATGAGTGTACTCTGTTAAGATTCTCCCTCCCTCTGCTTTCGATCATAGAAATGGTGCTGTAGCCTAATGTCACAAAAGACTGGTCATCCCCATAGCGGT
Source organism: Synaphobranchus kaupii (assembly GCA_029718625.1). NCBI lineage: Eukaryota > Metazoa > Chordata > Actinopteri > Anguilliformes > Synaphobranchidae > Synaphobranchus > Synaphobranchus kaupii. The sequence continues at coordinate 24,361,197 of CM056380.1, forward strand.
GCCTCAGTTTCAAATATCTTATCTGGGTCTCCTCCAGGCACGTGGGTGCCCGAGCACCTGCTGCTATTGCTCAAAGTGCCCGATGTGCCCCTTCCAGGGACGTACGAAGCGGTTGAACCGGAAAAAAAAAAGTTCGCCATGAAGCCTACTTTTAATTTGAAAGGCATGCTGCAAGAGCGCAGTCCACAAGTCACAATAAAAGCTCCACAGAGCACTTTTATTTAGAGAGAACACAAACAAGAAGAGGGGCGGGTGGGGTGAGGGGACTGGATCCGGGGTTGGCAATGGCAAAGGGGCAGATCAGGAGGTGGAAGCAGGAACACAGCAGGGCGAATGGTGACGGACTGGAAGCGGGGTTGGCGAGGGTTTAAGGGTGTACGGGTAGCAGGCTGGTGGATAACTGTAAAGGCAAAACTCAGACAGGGTTACGGTAAAACACAGACAAAGGCCAGGAAAACACGACCTGACAACTTGATTAAGCATAACAAACTGGCGACGAGACAGAGAGAGGAGGGAGATTAAATAGTGTGGCTAATCAGTAAACTAATGAGTGAAGCGTGAGGAATGTTTGCGAGAATGAATGAGCGGATGAAAGTGCATGAGGAATGCGAACCGAGGGGGCGAGTGATAGGGCGAGAGATAACAAGGAAACGAGAGGGAAAACCACGCCCACGAAAGACAGACTGGGTAAAAGTAAAAACAAGACTTGAAACAAGCGGAGTAGGGAGAACGGAGAACAAAGGGAAGGTGGACTGGAAGGGAACGGAGGACGTAACAGAGAACTCCAGTGGTATCCGAGTGTTGGTGACAGTGGTGCGCTGCTTTCTCTTTTTTCAACCCAGATCTTTTTGAAAGGTTGTTTCCCATCAATTATAATTGTGCATAGCACAACCTCACTGATAGCTTTATTTACATTTTAACTGCAGCTTCTCAGCGGGTTAAATACGCTCCACTGGGGTAGTTTTGCCTTCAAAAACCTCTCCTTTTCGATACTATACTCAGATATGTCTTTATATGTCCTACCGAAAAATGGAATGAAATGAAAAATCTAGTGTGGACATTTACAAATGGTTATATAGGCTAATAATGGGATATAGGCTACTGTAGCAATTGCAAGTAGTTGTTCCAAATAAAATATGACATTACTGTTATTGAAAACATGTTCTGAATAAACAAAACAAACCAAAAATACACAAAGAGATGAAAAGAAGATTTATATTGGTTTTTGAAGGCCAAACTAGGCTAGGCTACTTGGCCCCAGTGCTTTGAAACTCAATGAGAAGCTGTGGTTAAAAGGTAGCCAAAATGGGATTGTAAGTGTGGTTGGAATGAAACCAGCATACACAGGGACCAAGGTTGGGCTAGCACATAGGCGAGCAAATTTTTACTTTAGCCAGTCCACTCAAACTTGCATTTCACACAATTTAAGTAGACGTTTTCATTATTTAGATTATTGTGATATGATAATGATGAGCTATGTTCTATTTTGTTCCTAAGACATGCTTGAATCAATAGAAATAGGCACTGTTTGACGGAGTGCGGCTCCCCTGTCCAGCGGACGCGACTTAACCCCAGAGCCCCCTCTACGAGCAGGGCATATGGGTATATGTGGCAGCCATTGAACACATGGTGCTTACAGGAAGGTGCGGACTATGTACACTGTCCGATCCCTGTACTATTGGACTTCTTACAGTCCTTACTTAATAATGGGAAAGCAGCCAGCACACTGAAAACCTATGCAGCTGTCATATCCAGCAGGCATGTCTGGGTACCTAACAAGCCTGCAGGGAGCCATTACCTGGTCAGCGGGTTCCTGAAGGGTGCCCGGCGGCTGAGACCTGCGAGGTCACTGGTTGCTCCCTCCTGGGATCTCCCCTTGGTGTTGAGAGCGCTCACGGTTCAGCCCTATGAGCCTCTCAGGATGATCAGCCTTAAGTGGCTCTCTCTTTTAAAGACGCCGTTTCTGCTAGTGATGGCATCAGCAAAACGTCAGCACAGAGTGTCTAAGGTGGAGGCCAGCAGACTCAGGCGTCACATTGTGGCCTAATCCATCGTTTCTGCCCATAATCGTTTCAGCATTTCACATCAACTAGCCGATCAAGTTTGCGGCGCTTCGCCCCCCGCCAGGCAAGGACCTTCGGGACCCACACCTGATATGTCCAGTACATGCTCTGCGATGTTTACGTTGAAGCTACCGCTTCCTCCAGACGTACAGGGCAACTCTTTTGTTTGCTACGGCAAGACTAAATGGACAGCGCTCTCGGCTCAAAGCCTCTCCCGATGGGTAGTGAAGGCAGTAGCCACGGCCTATGAGGCTAGCGCTAAGCCCTCACCTATTGATATCCAGGGCTGATCCACCAGAAGTATGCATGGGCAGCCCTGGAAGCCATAACTCTTAAAGAAACTTGTGAAACGGCGACTTGGGCATCCCCCTGCACATTGTTGAGGTTTTTATCACGTCAATGTGGCACCAGGCTCAACGATTGGTGCAACCGTCTTACCTACGGCCTTGGCATCCACGTAAGGATGATGGTCCCTCCTGACACTTTGGGTATAAGTCATCCATATTGGCGACCCTAATGGTCTTAGGAACGAAATAGAATGAACGGTTACGGCTGTAACCATGTTCTATGAGTTCCGGATGACCATTAGGGATCATGGTCACTCGGGACCTTTTTAAGGGCGAGAAAATTGTTCAGAGGACGTCCGCAGTGACGCTCCCCCTTTTATGGGAGGAATTATGTCTCTACACGGAGGTCATGTACCATGACAAATTCTGGTATAAGAGTCTTGATGCATCTGGCCGCAGAAGGCCATCCATATTGGCGACCCTAATAGTCATCCGGAACTCATAGGACAGGGTTACAGCCGTACAGCAGTTCCTCCTGATGAAATAAAGTGAATAAGGCTTGTATTCGGCCTCATGTTATTAACATTAGATTCTAAAAAAAGTCGCACCCTCTAATATTTTGTTGGACCACCTTTAGCTTTGATGACGGCGCGCATTTGTCGTGGCATTGTTTTGACAACCTTATGCAACGTCACAACATTTATTTCCATCCAGAGTTGCATTCATTTTTGGCTGAGATCTTGTATTGACGACGGGAGAGTCAAACCACATCGTAAAGTCTTCTCCAGCACATCCCAAAGACTTTCAATGGGGTTAAGGTCAGGACTCTGGTGGCCAATTCATGTGTGAAAATGATTCCTCATGCTCCCTGAACCACTCTTTCACAATTTTAGCCCGATGAATCTTGGCATTGTCGTCCTGGAATATGCCCATTGATAGGATAACCTGGTCATTCAGTACATTCAGGTACTCAGCTGACTTCATTTTATTGCTTCATAACGTTGCTGAGCCTAGATCAAAACACTGCCTCCAGAGGCTTGTACAGTCGGCACTATGCATGACGGGTGCAACAGTGACTTTTTTTTGGCCAGGCAATGTATCAGTGCACAGTAATTAGAATGAGTATTTTCCATGCCCTAATTGACAAGTATAGCCAGGAAGAGACTAACACGCCATAGTCTATATTATGTATGATAGGATTACAATAAAATAATATTACACCATCAGGAAAATGCTGCCAAATGTTCTAGCTTCATCAAAAATTTTATGGGAAAATGAAATGCAAAAATATACAGTGGTGAAAAACTCATGTTCATAGGCATAGCCTATTCTATGATAGAATCATCTAAGCCACTCCCAAAATCGATGTAAACAAGGCGGGGATTACTCTAGCCATGTTGTTAATTAGTAAAAGATTGCGATAAAAGCAGAAATTTTTTTTTTACTGTTAATTGCAAACACCATTGAGAAGGTATACTGTCCTCTAGTCTATCAGATAAAACGGTTCCCACTCAAACCGGAATGATGTGCAATACTTCACTGCTGCAGGTAGGCTACAGCATACGGGGTTCTGCACACAGACGTTTCAGATAGTGTAATAGCATTATAAAGTGGTGTGTATTTCTCAAACGGATTGTCCAAGACAATAAGTGACCACTGATTTTTGAAAGGAACATCTCTGCGTAAAACCAATGGTAGGATTATATATAAATTTTTTTTTAGTAGCAGATATTGATAGTAAAATTACATGGTATAATTACACAGGAATTTCACTCGTTCATTTTACAATTGATTGAGCAGGGCTTTTAACAGCTGTTTTGGCATACGTTCAGGCTATTGTCAGGTTTATCTTGTTGCTGACGGAATACAAATTTTTGGTGGTGAAAAAATATTTTTATGAACTTACATATAGACGTTATTGTCCACTGTGTCACACATTAGGTACAGTTGCATGTGAGACTGGGTGGGGGGGTTGTTTGTTAAATGGACTATCTACGCTACAATAGTGACACTTAGAATCTCAGTATTTGGCAGAGTTGTCATGAATCGTGTAGCCTATTAATAAAGCTAAAACACGGGGTTTGTGGTTTCCACTCATAGTTTGGTTGCAGGAGAAATGAATATCAGAGTTGAGCAAAATCTTGGCACTGGTGCCATAGTCACTAGGGGGTCTGCGCAAAGCGGTTAACCAGTTCACCGGTAGCCTACTAGTCAGCACTAGTCAGTTCAGTTCATTCAGGTGGGTCAGTAGTAGGAATACCACAGTCTGTGGTCAGTTAGCCTACAGATCGGTGTAGTTCCTTTTAAAATCCCACCTCCGTTCTCAATGAATTGTGATATGCTTCCTCATGGCAACCAGCAAGGTTTCCTTTCATTATCTCGATGTCTCACCATCAGGCCCACCTTTATTGCTGATGCACACGCAAACATACGAATGAATCATTGAGTGTGATGATCCGGTATGCTCAGTTCACTTTAAAAAAATTAAAATAAAAAAATTAATTTTCCGATTTTCCTCCCAATTTGGTAGCCAATTGGACCCTATGTAATTAAATTCCCCCCGTATAGCAACCGCTAGAGAATCGCCACGACCATTGGTGTATTGGTCCCTGGAGATGTGGGTATACTGTAATTTAGCTCCGGCTACTCTAAGTCACAGAAAAGGCCTAATAGATCATTTTCTTTTTTTATACAATAATTACAATGTCATTATGTTATTAAACTAACATATATTCAAGCTGAGCCAAACAGGATGTCTGATAGATATTTATTTTTCATTTCACACATTTCATATTCATATTTCAAGTAGGCTACATGTTATTGATGCCTGCCCATTTGCCATGAAACTACAATACATCCCAGACAGATTTTTTTACTTTTGTATAATTTTTTAAATGGCATCTAGACCTAAATGAAGTCGCGGCTTGGTGGCTCTTTAGCCAGGTTTGGTGTACTTTAGGTTATGTACTGCCATCTCACACACTCAAAATAATGACCCAGACATTCAGAGAATATTGCCAGCATGACAGATAAACATTGCTTAGCCTGATCCACGGTGCCTCCCTAGTGGCAGTCGTCGACGTCCCAATTATAGTATTCATAAGTTGTTTCTATGAAATGATAAATTACAGCTTTAAGAGAACCCCCAAAATTTCCATGAGGGATTGAAGTGCACTTGTGAAAACAACAGCCAGTGAAGTTGAACTGCAGGGCAATAAAACAGCAGGATGCTACTAGCACTACACATTGTTTAACAACCGTCATCTTGCCACAGTCGCAGACAATAAAATGCACCGTTTCTACATGCAAAAAAAATAAATGTTCCGACATAGAAGCAATAATATAGGCTATTATTCAAAAGTTGTATAAATAAACATATTGTGTTTTTTCCCCTCTTCCTTACTGTAGCCAGAGAAAAATTACATTTTACACCAAATGTTCAGCAAAGGCGACATTTCCACAGTGAGTTGCCCATAGAGTAGCCTACCTATTGCACTTGCAGCTGTAATAGCCTACGTTGCTGTTGTTATGTATGTTGAAAACACACAGTCTACTTCTTTAAATATTTTATACACCACGTGGCCACGCCAGTACACACACCCTAACCCAGAGTTAGCTAGCAAACCAACTCGCAATGCAAAGATCTGTGCAGTCAATGCATGTGTGTGTGTGTGCATGTCATTGATTAATCAATTTGGCTAGCTAGTTTAATCGCATTAGCCTACTTTACGACTGACTGACTGAACAATTAACTTTTTGTTTTTTGACAAATAATGTCTGATGTCTGGGGGTCCGTTCCTTTTATTCTCGCTAAACTTGCTTAGCATGTTGGAGCTACAGTGGGATGGAAACAAATTTGATCAACACATAACGTAGCCTACAGCTAACGTTATGCTATGGGATGGGAGTAATTATTCATGACAACAAACTAATGTACTGTGGGCGAATATTAATACTGCTTGCTTGCATTTTCATACTTACTTGATGGCAAAGATATCCTAAGTTAATTATTATTTTTTCCAGTCACCACCACTACGTTTGCAGGCTAACGTTACTTTGACGTCTTCTTGACTGCGCCCATGTTCATGTTTGTGAGTGTTGCCAGATGCCTGAATCAATTCCTCCCCCAAACAATTCTGAAAATCCCCCATCTTCAATTGAGTCCCATACAACTTCCCCTATGCAATTTTTTAAATCCCTACATTTAGGGGGATATCCCCCAAGCTGGCTAAAGTAGCTTGCTTCGAGTTTGAGGTGAGATGACAGTGTGGGGGGGAGGAGCGCAACAAAAAGCGGAGGCGCACGTATAGCCTATGGAGAGGGCAGCTAGTGTGATATAATTATAAATTAATAGATAATATAATCATATCATCATGCCTTCAAAAGGCATTGTTTGGTTGGATTTGTATTTATAATCATTTTTTCCAAGGGAAAGGTTTTAAGCAAAAAATTGACGGCTTAAGAGGAAATTAAGAAGTGGGTATATGCCAGGGGTCTTCAACCTTATCCTGCAAGGGCCGGTGTGGGAGCGGGCTTTTGTTCCAACCAAGCAGTTACACACCTGATTCTACTAATCAAGGACTCTAGTGATTGATTAGTAGAATCAGGTGTGTAACTGCTTGGTTGGAACAAAAGCCCGCACCCACACTGGCCCTTGCGAGATAAGGTTGAAGACCCCTGGTATACGCTATGCCCACTCAGAAAGAAGTGGGTATACGGCGTATACCCTCCGCTACACTACTGGGCGCGACACCCCATGAGCCGGTAGTAGGAAAGAGGGCGCCACTCCTCAAGATCACGACCGTGATTCCAACTCGCCCAGGGCCGTCTTATGCACGACGATTCTCTCCGAGTCCCTCCCCCCACCCTGGGATCAGCCACCAATTGCCACTCCCTCAAGGCGCTGGACATTGTTATGAGAACTGATCGGAACCACTCACAGACACCAAAAGTAACAGAAAAAGGCTTTATTCGTAGTAGACGGAAACAGGTCAATGTCCAGCAATCTGTTAGGTTCCCGCAGGGGGGACCGGACCCAGACGCAAGACTCAGAGACGACTCAGGGGAAAACTCCACCAGGGAGTACGTTTAATAGGAAACATAGGCAGGGGCAAGACGACACCAGACAAGGCAAGAACTAGGACAGGTCAGGAACATAGAGGGGTTTGTGACTAGGAGGGGTCTATGACTAGGAGGGGGCTGTAGCGAGGAGGGCTCAGGAACTTAGTCTAGGCAGGGATGGGCACTCAGGCCAGAGGGTCAGGAACGAGTGCGGGGTTCCCGCGGATAGCGCGGGGGCCCGCGGTCAGGGCCAAGCGCTCAGCCTAGGGTATAGGTGCTCAGCCTGGGGTTCAGGAACTCCGCCTGGAGGGTGAAGAGCTGGCGGCTTGGGCGGAAGAGGCGGAGTCCTGGGCCAGCAGTGTCAGGAACGCCACTTGTTCCGTGAGGGTCTGTACGGCTTGTTGGAGCGACTGCAGCGCCATGTCGAGCTTCCCCAGTCGTGTGCCCTGATAACGAAGGACCTCGGCAGTCTGTCGTGGGTCTGCTGGTTCCGTGGTGACCAGATCGTTCTGTTATGAGAACTGATCGGAACCACTCGCAGAGACCAAAAGTAAAACACAATCAGCGGATAGAAAGGAGTAGGCATAAATCAGTGTCAAAAGGAAAAGCGGTAAGGGTCATACACTCACGAGCAGCGAATAGAACCGAAGGGCTAGGCAAAAATCAAGAGAAAACAAAGAAATCATACATGTTATCAAAAATCGAAGTCCTAACAAAAATAGCAAATCAGAATATGGGTCTGCCGAATGCTGAACTGGCACGACTTTTGAAATGGGAGTGGTCCAATCAGGTAACGGGCGGGGTACACTGGGTGACGGAGGACGGAGGCAGAGACGGACCTGAAACAAAATATAACAAAACATACCACTAAGGTTGTAGCAATGTCTTATGTATTATGATATGTGTTATGTGATGTGATTGTGTGCTATGCTGTGATTGTGTGTGTTGTTCACAGTACTGAAGGACCTGGTGTTGATCCCCGTGCACACCAAGCCTACAGACTCAGAAAAGGAACTGGACGAGCTGTACGACGTCTTTCTGACCGTGAAGAAGAAGTGGAAGACTGATGTGAGTGTCTGTGACTGTTTAGAACCACAAGATACTCAACTTTTACATTCCTTCTGTCCTCTCTGATTCTAAAAACAATTGGAATTTCTAGGTAATGGGGGTCTCTGGTGCTGTATGCTGCCTTCAAGTGCTCCTTGGAAGCTAGTCCCACCGCCCAATTCCCATAGAGATCCATTCAAATGCAGAGATATTTAGTATCGCTTGTAAGAGTACCAGAAAATAAGATATCAAGAGTCTTTTGATGTTGTTGGGTCACAGACGTCAGGAAGTCATGGCATGCAAAGATACGTGACCAAATGTTAAAAATTATTACTTTATTCAATATATAAATACAGGGGTACTAATAATTGTGGCCAACGTGGTTTTGTTAAAAATAATTATTTCTTGCTGAGGGATTTTTTTTTCTCATAATAAATGAACGTCAATTAAAGGTTGGATTTTTCTCATTTTTTCAGTGTGAGATTAAGCTAATTCACCAAACGGTGAATTTTTTATAACCCTTTTTACCCATCTTTACCAGGGGTACCAACAAATGTGAGCACGTCCGTATTAAAGTATATTTTGCTATGTGATTGTGTACTGTGCATTTCGACTTGGCAACTGGGAAATAGGAGCTTTCGAGGAGCACTTGAAGGATAGAGAGGTGAAAGGTCAGTGGTGAAATGTCATAACTCGGGAACTTGGGTGGAAAAATGATCTCAGACTTTCCCACTTGTAATTACGATATGGAGGTTCGTTCAAGTGCAACTTCCATGTCGGAAAATCGTATTTCCGATAATTCCGACAGCACTTGAAGGCAGCATAACAGTTCATAACATGCATTTCCACCATACTGTCATACATATCCTTTCATGAATTTACAAAACATGCATCAAACTAGAATGTTTTGAGTTCAACAGTAGGGGAAGAGAACTGTCAATGTTAAAAATATGTAGCTAAATACCTTGTGAATGTAAAGAATCTGTGGGTAAACCTCATGCTTCTGGTCTTTGTCCACAAGGGACATCACCATTCTAAAAATGAACCTTTATATATTAAACCACTTTCTGTAAGGGGGTATGTAAGATTCGGAGAACCAAACGCAACTGATAATGATTTCTAAAAGCGTATCTAGAAAGATACGCCACAAACGCGGAAGTAGCCGCACCAGGACGGAGATAACACAGGATCGGGAGCAAAACTTCCCTAGCACAAGGAAAAAAGAAGCAACCTCCAAAAACTGTGGCGATCTAACTGTGGCGAAATAATTAGGCATAACAAGAGGTGGTGAAACAAAACAAAACTCAATAAAACGAGTGAAGGAAAAGAACAGAAAATAAAACCTGTTATCCAGAGCTCTTGTGGCGAAAGAGCTGAACACAAAAGATAACAGGTTACAACAATAAAGGATAAAGAGAAAGATTGGAAATAAAAGCCAATCTAATCCTAATTCTCTAACCGGACTTGCTGTGTTTCTTATTCATATGAACCAAAAATGCAGCAACCGAATTTCCTATACCTTACCGACTTCGTTGTCAACATAGCAAAGACAATATCGAAGTGAGGAAATGCGGAAGTACCGAGGCATTTATAGCCAGCAGGAAACGCAACACAGGTGCAGGGAATAATTGCCGGAACAAAGACCGAAACGGAGGCGAAAAAATCAGATAGAGCATCAGGCGATGCCTAAAAGGAACACCGAACGCAGAAACAGCAAAGGCTGCCAATAACCAGGACACTTTCATTGGAATTTGGATTTTGTGAGTGAGTCATAAAAGGGAATTGTGTTTAGAATGGCAAGCAAATTGAGTTGAGTCTGCAAATAATTGGTTCAAATAAATTTTCACCATTATTTAGTAGCTATTGGTGGTAGTGTCATCTCTGTAGCATTCTCATACCAAAAAGGTTGCCAACTGTCACCATTTGACACATAATTTGAAATTAACAGACATACCATACCACCTGCTTGAAAGGATGTGAGCACAGCGTGGCATAACCAAATTAGTCACAGTACTACTTCTTTAAAACATCAAAATACAGTTGTACGATCAGCCACAACATTAAAACCACTGTCAGGTGAAGTGAATAACATTGATTATCTCGTTGTTATTTTGGTTCTGTACTCTAGCACTTTAGTTTGAAAGGATACAATGAAAATGAGGTTGAAGTGCAGACGGTCAGCTTTAATTTGAGGGTATTTTCATCCATATCGGATGAACCATTTAGAAATTATTGAACCTTTTGTACATAGTATCCACCATTTCTGGGCATGAAAAAATATTAGACAGTTTAACACAATGTAGAATAAAGTAATCATTTTTAATATTTGGTCGCATATCCTTTGCATGTCATGACTTCCTGATGTCTGTGACCCAACAATATCAAATGACTCTTGATATCTTATTTTCTGGTACTCCTACAAGCGATACTATAACCTCTCTGCATTTGAATGGACCTCTCTGGGAATTGGGAGGTGGGACTAGATTTAGTTGTAAATTACACTGGAACAGTATGGAACACATGGTTGGCTAATTGGCTAAAGTCATCAAGGGTCTGACATATCAAACAAGACTTAAACCATCACTCTGCTGCCAGAAATACAGTATATATATTATATATATATATGCATACTGCATATTTTTGATGGCCAAAAATTGGGGGGGGGGACTATGTACAAAAGGTTCTATAATTTCTAAACGGTTCATCTGATATGGATGACAATACCCTAAAATTAAAGCTGACAGTCTGCACTTCAACCTCATTGTCATTGTATCCTTTCAAACCCAAAGTGTACAGAACCAAAATAACAAGATAATCAATGTTATTCACGTCACCTGTCAGTGGTTTTAATGTTGTGGCTGATCAGTGTATATTTCTAAAACGCTTTGTGCTTACCTTGTTAAGATGCATTTTTACTGATACATAGTCGCATCATGTTTGTTTTCACACAGCAAAATGTTTAAAATGCGTTTAACTAACAAATGTTTATACGAGTCTAAAAGTTACCAAATGTGTTCTTATCAGAGTAAAATCTATTCTGTCAAGTAAAGTTTTTTATTGTGCAGTATTTCAGATAACTTTCCTGGTGTTCCTTTTTTAGAACGTTATGATCCTGGGAGACTTCAACGCTGATGGTGCTTATGTCTCCAATAAGAAAATGAAGGGAATCCGTATCCGTAGCGACAAGAATTTCCATTGGCTGATTGGAGATGATGTAGATACTACAGCAAGTAAAGGGAATGCCCACAGCTACGATAGGTGACTGTAAAAATAGATTCCTGTTAAAATTTTTAAATGGATTACCCTTTGAAATGAATGCAATATCTAAAAAATTGTTATACACACAAACTTAGAGAAAGTTTAAGGAACATGGAAAGACTTACAAATATGTAAAAATCCTACAGGATTGTCGTCTATGGAGATGATATGCTGAACGCGGTGGTGCCAAACACTGCCCAACCATTCAATTTTCAGAAAGCACTCAGATTGACAGAGGAAGAGGTGAGTTCCTCCTCATTATATACATTTGGTTTAAGGCCCTATGGGGGGGGGGGGGGCATATGGTGATGATGACCAACAATAAACTCAGCTTGTATGTCCAAAAGTGTGCAAAATCTCAGATCTCTCCAATGCATTTTCCATTACAGGCTCTTCGTGTGAGTGATCACTATCCTGTGGAGGTGGAGCTGAAGACGCGTGTATCTGGTGGCCAAAGTAAGTGTGGCAGTGTAGTACGATGGTTAGTTAAACAGAGGTTGGGTCCCAGGTGGGAATCCCTGGTCACACCCATAGACAAGGTACTCAACTTGATTGAACTGAATCATGGATGTAAGTTAATTAAATCTGCATTTCCGAAGAGAACAAGTGTGTGAAGAGGAGCCTGGGACTGTGTTTCTGTATTATGTGACACCCTGCAGAAAGACTGCCGTCTCAAACCTCATTTTTACACATACTATTTAATCCTTAATTTGTGCTAAATTTCACATAACACTTATGACACTTTCACACACTCATCCATGTCTGGTTTCACCCATGTATAAAGAAACAGAACAAATATTCTCATGACTGTGACAGATACTGTGAATTGAAGACCATCTACTTGTATTCTCAGGTTCTGGAAACCAATATCCTGTCCAAGTGGAAACCAACACAGATGTTGAAGACCTTACGGAACTAAAGAAAGGGAACCTTCTGTTAGAACGAGAGAAGCTTAATTTGGAGATACAAATGTTAAAGCTGCAGATTACCAACCTTGAACAACATAAGAAATAACAGGTTCTGGCATATTTTTTAAAGAACATTTATATGATGACATCAGATAGTGATCCTTTATCATTAATTCAAGGAAATTAATTTGGCTGATGTAATGTACAGGTCTAATTTGTGTCGAGTAATACGTATTATGAGGACAGTTGCTTTTATGCTGTAAACTGCAACCAGGAGGGAAATTAGGTAAACAGGGATAGAGGAATAACTTCTATTCACCCTGCTGTGACCTTTAGTGCAGCTAGTCACAAAGTGTTATCCAATCACTGAACGTAAAGGACACAAAGGCACAGTAGTTACAAAATTTTATTTCTGGGTTTCCGCTTTACAATGATAACAAACAGAAAAAAGAAATTAATTCACAAAGGTAACTTATTTGTTTCATTTATTATAAATTTCTTAATTTATTTTTCTTTTTTTACAGTGGACCCACAGGAATAAAGAGCATTTTGAGGGATCATGAGCAGGGTCTTGGACAGAATGTGGCTGTTGTCTCTGAATGATGACATCATTTTTTTTCCCAGACTTCTTGATTCCTCCACTACCTGTGGAGAACAAAACCAAAAAGGTGATGATTGACCAAGAGTTTTTTTTTTTGTTTGTTTAAACAGTATGTCCCCCACTTTGGATGATTTTTGGCTTGCATACGGTTTGTAAGAAATGCCTGTAATTAATCACGGAAAAGCAGTAGGCAACAGCACCATTCAAATCAGAAACAGCTAAATTAAACTCAGGCAAAATCATCAAAATCTTCTACAATAAGATAAACAACCAGAGCATGACACCCGGTGCTACTAAGATTTCAACAAACAACAAATTAGGTTGGAAGGACTCCTATTTAAATACAAATAATATGTACATTCATGCTCTTGGCTACCTTTATGATTTAAAAATTAATCATCTATGTACGTATACATGTGCGGGTACTTTTCCTGTGTCAATCAAGAATGTCAAATGCCATTGCCAATAAAGGACTCCTCAGCCCTCACTAGTGTCTCGTGTCATTTTATCAATATTAGCTATGCTTATTACTAGGCCTGAGAATTGAAAATGAAACATGCAAAACAATAACCATGGGGGAAAGCAAAGTTGTCTTATAAAATTGCCCAGATTGACAGTTATGTGCAACGGGCGATGTACTGCATAGCCCGTGTCTTGACTTGGGCAAATGCAATGCCATTGTTTGTTCTAGTGTTGTTTTCTCGTCAAATAGTCACGTGCACACGTCACTCCAGATTAGCTAACCTCATCTATAGCGGGTGATATCATTACAATGACCCCAGAGCAGTGGTAATAGGCCTAGGTACCTTGCTACATTGTACAACTTGATAGTCTGTTCCTTTTTTGACCACAATGGCTCTGCGAGCCATTAGAACCACCAAACTATATAGAAAACTAGAAACAACAAGGTGGGCGTGTCCTGAAATCACGTTTTTTAGTAGCACCAAAAAAAACTGAAGGGGGTGACGTAATGGTGCATCGCCCTGTAGTGTTGCACGGTACACCGAAACTTCGGTACTTTTTCGATACTTAAAAAAAAAAACGGTTCGGTATTAGAATTTTCCGACGTTCGGTACTTTAAAAAAAAATTTATATTATTCTTTTTGTTAATATAATCTTTTTTTTCTTTTTCTTTAATGTAGCTGCAATATTTCCCTTACCGCAGAATGCTGGAATGATCAAAATAGCATCTGGAAAAACCCTTGCCAAAACAGCTTCGGTCTCCCGTTAGGCCTAATTAAATTTTCAATGGCAGCGCTGATATTATGAGGGTGTAATTATAGTTTCCGCCTCTACGCAAAATGGCGCACTTTCGTCCGTTTCGCTATCTGACCAGAACTCTTACATTTTAGTGTAGAGTAAAAGCTAATACTGCAGAGGCAGGAGTTTGATTCTGCCTGTTTTTAAGGACTGATTATGGATCAGCACTATGGAGGAGTCTACAACTCTACAGTGCTGCAAAGATAGCTGATCCAGAAACAGTCCTTAAAAACCGGTAGAAACAAACTCCTTGTCCTGGGTTTAAGTTGTATAGTTCTGAATATCATTTGTGAAGCTAAGGGGGTTTTATTGTATATAAGTTCTGTTTTAAGTTTATTAATATTATAAATAACTAATATTTATTTACCATATGCCTTTGTGAGCAAATGTTATTTTAGCTCAGAATGGAGAAATGCACCACTTTGTTACCAACACCCTCCCCATGTGTGCGACGACTCTCCGTACCCCCGACCTGCGCGATGATACTACCTCGGCCCCGCACGCACGTTTGATGACACCGTGTACGCGCAACAACACTGGTAGTTTCGAGGGGCCTACCACCCGGCCTGAAAAAAAATCTAGGGGAAACACTGTACTGTATGTGACTATTCTGAAATAAATGTATTCTGTAGCAAATTTCTGAATGATACAGCTTCTTCTTCAGTTCGAACTTAAAACCATGGATGTGCAGGGAATATTTTTTTAGATATTGACATTTAAATAAAACTAGTAGAAATGAGGAGGAAATTGCCTCTGAAGGGCCAAAGTAAATAGGGTTAAGGTCATTTCAGTAGAGGTACCGAGTATCGAATCAGTATCGTTTCAGTTTCAAGTACCGTTTCAGTATCGAGTATCATGATACTAAACCTGGTATCGGTATCGAAGTCAAAATTTTGGTATCGTGACAACACTATCGCCCTGTCTACACCCATAGACTGCCAGCAAAATCCAAAGCGCTGTCATATCTTAATTTGCGTACTTTTTAACGATGTTAGAGGCTCCTAAATTTGAGTATAATAGTAGATTTAATTTGAGATAGATGAGGAACATGTATTATATAACGATCTCTGGAAATTAATTTTTTTAATTCCTGGGGTTGACCTGCATTCATTTCCGCTCTGCGCTCCAAGCCTACGGATGCCAGGAAACACAGAAAACACAACAGCCTCCTCTTGGCTCCAGTCAGCCAGAGGAGGAAACCTTTTTTCAGAAACATTTGCAGCTTTAGAAGGTAAGACTGCACTTGACATTCATGATAAGATACCTCAGTCCTGCTGTGTCAGAAAGCGTCTATAAAGTTTTTAATTAGTTTAGATAGGTAACGTTAGCTTCAAGCTAGATGATAAGAAAGCTAATGTTAGCTAATCGATCGTTGGTCAGGGACGTGATAATTCAAGGAGGTTATAACATATGTTTAACCAACTGGATTTACAGTTGATGAGAACAACCTATTGTAGCTACAGTTTTGGGGAGTAGATTACAGGTGCTTCATTTTTCACTAATACAAAAGCCTCTTGCATAATCCAGCAGGTTATCATCACCGAACTATATTGTCATATATAGTCTATGCTTCCTCCAGTGCTAGCTCTGGCTAGCTAGCACTGGAGGAAGCATAGACTATATAGCCTAATGTTACTGCATACACTAAGTGACTAAGTAACATGCGTATAGTGTAGGGTAATAATACCTCAATTTCACCAGTCCAGGCCAGATAAGGAACGTTTCAGGTATTCACCCTCCATTTTAAGTCCAATTTTCTCTTAACTTCTTAAAATAACACGGTCTTCCAGAGTCTGATGCAAACAGGATTTATTGTATATAATTCAAAAGAGAATACATGCAATAACCCAGGCTGATCTGCGCAGATAAAACATTCATGCATAAATCATCTTCTATCCAGTGAGCCTATTAGAGGCAGCCTACAGGCCGCACTCTTCCCTGTCAGTTTCTGTCTAGGTCTCTTCTTTGCCACATGAGTGGTAAGTGCGTGAGAGTTAGAGTCTAGTCTGTGTCTTCCAGTGTATTCCAGAAAGGTGAGCCACCTAGGTGTCACAGGTCAGTTGTTGTCTTGTCTCGTCTCGCCCCTTCTTCTTCTGATGTGATTTTGACATCTACCTTTATATCCTTTTCCCTAGTTACACCCTTTGTGGGGCTAAGGAGCCATCTCCGCCCATAACCTGCCCCTAATTTTTAATTAACCAGGCCTGCGAATTTGTCACCATTATTTACGATTTCCTGAGCCTCTCATTTTTTAAAAGATTAGATGGGGTTACATCCTCTGACCTCTAGTCTGTGTGCTTGGTTAAATTTTGCACCTGCATCCGCCCTTCTAACAGTCCCACTCTGTTGCTCATTACTGATTACTTATTATACATACTTTTAACATATATATATATATTGATCATACATCATGTGCCTAGGTATATACTTATTGTGCATTTGTATACAGTACATTTAACTTGGTTTACATTTGATCATATGGCTTATAAACTGATTATGGCTTACATTATGATTATATAAAATAAGATGATGGTTATTGGATCTCCAGGGATTCTGGAATTTCCCTTGCATATCCGAGCCTCCCATAGCTCCTGCCAATGATTTTATGGCATTCTTCCCAGCTTGTACTGCTATCTTTTGCCTGAATGTTCTAGGGGTCTTTTTCCTCCCACATTTCCCCCCTTTGTGACTTCATAGTCACACTCACAGGTATGCTATCCCTCTATCTGTTGCTAACTTCCGTCCGGTCGAATGACAAGATCATCGAAACCGATGACTGTCGCCTGGAGGGAATCTTACCAGGCATCATGGGGTAAACATCCTCTCCTTTTGGCTGGAGTAGGTAAACACCTCATGATGCCCCTTTCCCTTATCTCTACCTAATGGTAAGCTCAGAATGCCATAACTGTATTCAGCTGGTTGTATGAGATACAGTCTCCATAAGGTCCTTTAATCATTAAATCATGTGTGTGTATTTTGATTACTTACTGGTGCATGTGTAATATAACATTTTATCAATCATCATTCATAACACAGTGACTAAGATAGTGATTTTACTGATCTTATCATCTTTGTGAACACATTGTCATATTATCGATTCAGACCACCTTGATTCACCAAGAACTTCTATCAATTCAGCAGACTCCTAATTCGGCCCTTCTGCTGCTTTAATTTTGCCGCCCATCAATTGGTTTGCTCAGTTGCCCTTTCCCAGTACTTGTGGGTAACTTACGTGCGCAGCCTTGAGTGTGCCTTTCCCCCTTCACTGACGTGGCCCCCTCCCACGCTATCATCGTCGTTGGTCGTAACGGCTTGGAATGTTCTTGTCACACACCTTTTCCCAAGTTATGGCAACAGTGCAAAGCACGGCCATTTGTTCATAATGAGTTTCAATGAGGTCTGACTCGTACACTCATAGTTATACATATCACATAAACATGTCTATCAAATTTTAAGCATTGTGACTTCTAAGATCAGCCATGGGTTTCAGTGCATAATCAAGAATGTGTTACAGCGTGAGTTACAATATTGTGCGTGGATTAACATAAAACATTTTAACGAGTGATTATCCAGTTCTTCTTTCTTGGTCCCTTTGGTATATACTCGTCGGACTAGTGGACAGAGGAGAGGTCACCAGTACATCACTCAGCCACATAGGCGTTCCAGAATATGGGATCATTCTTCTCCTGAGCAGCCTGTGGGTGGTGTTGTCGGCACTCCCATCCACACTTGCCTTTCCACACTCCATACTCACAGAGTGGATTTCCAAATGGACAGTTGGTTGGACTGCCCACCGCATTCACAGGTGCTCCATACTCATCTCGGAACGCATTAGGCCCTACTCGTTGTCTCATTTCTTCTCTTACGATTGTACTGATTAATCTCAGTATCCAATGCCTGATCCCCTGTTCGGGCTATGCACCATGGGAACTCAGTGTCGTCCGGTACTGTAACCGTTGGTATCAAACTGGCTGTCGCCTCATCCACGGTCCCGAACATATCCTGACACTGGGTTATCTGAATGTACCGCCTTCCCAAAGCAGAACCAACATATCCATCAGTCCAATTGTTGTAGTTCAGCTTTGGCCATACAGCTAAAGTCTCGGGAAGCTTGTGTCTTCCCCCTTTGGCCATATAATATAACATGCATTGTAGATGGCATGTCTTGTCGACAAGGCATCCTCCCTGTGTAAATGGCAACGGTCTCATACGATGCGCTCTGTCCAATCCGTTATTATAGCATGTTATACATGTCTCTTGAGTTATCTGCCTTGCAGAATACTCCAACCATTGATAGAACATGTTATTCTTAGTGTGTCGATCCCGTTTTGTGCTTTTTGTCAGTATATTGTTAGTTTGCTGCACCACGTCTGCTTTGTGTTTTCCCAAACGATTATTGACCTTAGTCATTAAAGGAGCAGGTGTCACAGGGAGTAATTCCGTCATCAGTAATAATGTCCACAGTATTACATCCCACACGTTCCTCTCTTGCTCCCTCTTCTCCCTACGTCTCCCTACTCACTGAAGCCCCACTCGTTGAGGGGGCTTCTTCCCTACGGGCTGGAGGTGCACCTTCCTCATCCTGTATTTCTATCACTTGCTGAGCTTGGTCCCTAGCCTGCTGATGTAGATTCTCTCTAACTTCCCCGAGCGTACGTCCCAGTTCTTGTGCCCTACAGCAGTGATTTAAGTGGAACCAGACAGTTTTACCTTCAACTTTAAGTGCAGTGGGAGTTCGTAAGACCACCTTGTATGGTCCCTCGCGTCTGGGTTCGCTCCACTGCCTTTTGAACACTTTGATATACACCCAATCGCCTGGATGTATATTACCTAAGTCCTCTGGTATGTCGCTTGCCCTTCCTTCCGTTGCTCCTTTTACCTGTTGGAAAATGACCTTGTGTATTAAGGTTAGATGCCGCACATAGCTGCCCAGTTCACTTTCAAGTTGCTCAAGCGCTAGTCCATTGTATGGGCCTCGCAGATATGGTACTGGCATTGGTCGCCCTGTCAGCATTTCATGCGGTGTTAAATGCGTGTTTCTGTTAGTTTGCATTCTCATGCTCATCAACGCCAGGGGTAAAGCATTTACCCAATTAATTCTACTGTCGGCAGCTATTTTTGCTAGTTTTGCTTTCAAAGTGCCATTTGCTCTTTCCACCATTCCTTGCGACTGTGGGTGATACACACACCCAAACCTTTGTTTTATGCCCAACATTTCTGCGGCAATTCGAATGACTTCTGCTACAAAATGCTGTCCATTGTCTGAGCTCATTTTATCCGGGATCCCGAATCTGGGAAACACTTTTCGGCACAAAATTTTGCCACTGATTTCGCATCTGGGCTATTTGTGGGCGTGGCTTTCACCCACCTGCTGAATCTGTCTACCATTACTAGTATGTACCTGTAGTTTTGTATCCTCAATCATGTCCACATAATCTATCATTATGTGTCTGAATGGTCCATCTGGTGCTGGAATGTGCCCTATTGGCACTGAAAACGCTTTTCTGTTGTTGTATTGTGCACATACCTCACAGTCATTTAATGCTCGATCTACCATACTTGCCATATATGGTGACCACCATGCATTCTGAATGCGCCTTATAACCTCCCCCCTTGCGCAATGGTCCTGACCATGCGCATCTCTAATTAGGGTGTGTACCAATGCCGTGGGTGCCACAAAATGTCCTTTTGGCCCTCTCCACAGGCCCTTGTGGACGCCACCTAGCGTTTTCAGCGCGCCTCGTTTGATCCATAAGCTGTGTTCATACACTCCCGCTTTCTCTTGTGCTGTGATAAGGGAGAGCAAATCTGCTGTTGGGTTGGGGCCTTCCTCTGCTAGTATTGCGGAAAGTTGTTCCTAACGCGGCCTGTCTTGCCGTTTAATCCGCTAAATTGTTGCCTTGTGCAACCAAAGTGTTAGTTTTCTGATGCGCTGGGCATTTTATGATTGCTAACGCTTTTGGCAGTTTCATGGACTCTAGTAGGTCCGAAATTGCTTCTCCATGTGTTATAGGTGTACCATCTGCTCTGTTGAACCCTCAGAGATAGCTCTGACAGCCTTGAAGAGAGGACGCTTTTTCTTGCTGCTCCTGCTTTACTTTCTTTGCTTTATTTTCTTTCCATCGGCTTACAGCCGATTCATTTTATTCATTTTATTGTTTTACTTATTTTATTTTATTTTATATCTTTTAAATTTATTTATTTTTGTTTACTTCCTACTTTTATCTTTTTTTTAAAAATAAAAAACAACAAAAAACAACACACAAACGGGCAAAATGAAGCACTGCAAAGATTGCGACAGGCATCTCCAGAGGATTACTGTTCTTGAGACAAAGATTAGAATGCAAGAAGATGGATCTATAAATGAATTGCCTTCTCGGAATCCGTCACCCATGGCTAGGCTAACAACATGCAAAACAGTGGGTACCAACACTGGGTTGCTTCCACTACCAAATGCTAACGTTACGCAACTATCTGCTAACGCAACAAGGAGTAACAAAGATAACTTTCCACCAGTGGGAAGAAAAAACAAGAAGAAACCTGTTTCCCTCGGACCGGGAAAGCTTAAACTGAGCAACAGATTCCTACCACTATCATCACAGCCAGAATCGCCATCTGTCAAGGCAACGAAGCCCCCCACCACCACTGCTTTTATTACCTCTTCCACTCAAGACACACATCAGATTGCAGGTAATGACATCAAAAGGTACTGTTTTCCAAATAAATTACCTCTTGACATTGCGGAAGAAATCCCTGTCATTATGGCTTCCAATCAAAACATAAGCAATATTATTTTGCAGGTAGACGCTAAAGTCACCCATAAGCCAGAATCAGTAACTTTGAAAAAGAATTTTGAGGCTCTGTTAAAAGCTGTTAGCTCTCTTGACATTAAGATGTACATCTCCGGCCCTCTACCTGCAATAAAAATGAGCTCAGAAAAATTCTCCAGAACATTTGGATTTAACGCATGGCTGTTTTCGGCCTGTCTTAAATGGAATGTGAAGTTTATTGACAACTTGGACCATTTCTGGAAGCAACACCACCTTTTTAAGAAAAACGGATCTCAGCTGAACAGAGCTGGTGAAAACATTTTGTTCTTGAACATTCGCCGTGCCCTTAAAGCAGACACAACAACACAGAACACCGTGTCCTCGATAACTCAACCGGTGCTATCTAATGCACCTCTCTCTGGTATCAAAACAAGCGCAACAGCCCAGAACACTGTGTCTCTGATAACACAGACCATGGAATCCGCTGCACCCACCACAGACCCAAAAAGCAAGCTCGGGACACCCACACCAACTGCATTTGAGAAGACACAGACCAAGGCAAATCCCACTGACCCAAAAAGCGAAGTTGGGACACCCACATCAGCTGCCTCTGAGAAAACGGCCCAGCCGCCCATCTGTGTCACTGATGGCTCTGCCCAGCCCACTGTCTGCGTGAACAGAGATGACAGCTCTACTCACCCCCCTTCACCACTCTCTGAAGACAGCGAGGGATCCTCTGTCTTTGGTTCTTTTAATCTTTCCCCCCCTCCCTCCCCTCTGGCCTTCACCCTGAGGATGAATCAGCTAGTGTCTGCAGGCATACGACTAACTCCCTCTCTTGCCAGTCCCAGATTCTCCCCCCCCCTCCCCCCCCCCCAGGAGGATAGTCCCTTCTACAGCTCCACCATCCACTCCTAAGAACCATCACCTCCCCCCCCCCCCCCATCCCCCTCCCCAGACGGAGAGTTCCTTCTCCCACCGCAGCCCCCCCTACAGCTCCACCATCCACTCCTAAGCCACCTCCCAGGTCTCATCGAGCCCTGAACCACCACAACCTATCCCCAAATCTGGCAATAAATTGACATGAGTCGGGTCCCTGCTATGCCCCACACATTAGCCCTGACAACAAGCTGGGGCCCTGCCGCATGCACTCTACCATCCCAGTCATGCTTAGAAGCAATAGAACCAGAAAAACTCATGTCAGACATGGTAGGAAGTTAGCTAATCTTTCTATCATCCCACGTTTAGTCCCAACTGTCCCAATGCCCACCTCTAACTGCACTATCAAGCTGGCCCTTTTAAACGTTAGATCCCTAAATAATAAGTCTTTTCTAATTAATGATTTTATAACTGTTAATAACCTAGATTTTATATTTTTAACAGAAACATGGTTAGAAAAAGGCAGCAGTGAAACAGTACTTATAGAGTCAGCTCCCCAGTACTTCAAGTATATGAATGCTCTTCGTGTTGACAGGAAAGGCGGAGGGGTGGCTGCTATTTTCAGAGATACATTTCAATGTAAGCAAGTATCCTTCGATGATTTTGCTTCTTTTGAGTACCTTGGCATTGTGCTACAAGGTTCTCCTCGAACACTATTTTTAACTATCTACAGACCTCCAAGATACTCTCCTAACTTTATTGATGATTTTAGCGAACTCATCTCAGTAATCTCCACTGATTTTGACTGTTTTGCCATAACTGGTGATTTTAACATCCACATTGACAATCCCAATAATAACTATGCTAAAGAACTGTTTGCAGTATTTGATTCCTTTGGTCTGACTCAGCATGTGACGGGACCCACACACTGTCGTGGTCATACACTGGATCTGGTAATCACAAAAGGTGTAAACATTGTAAGTATTGTTGTCAAAAATGTGGCACTCTCAGACCACTACTGTGTATTTTTTGATATGCTGACCTGCCCAGACACCCAGTCCAACCTATGCCCTGTCAGAGCACGATCTATCAATGAGAATACAAGTGCATTATTTGTTACGGCTTTTTCATCAACACTTAGCATAGCATCAGACTCTGTTGATGTTCTTTGTGAGAATTTAAACTCCAAAATCGTGAATATTATGGATGATATCGCACCCATGAAAAACAAATCAGTATCTGGCAAACAGAGAGCACCTTGGAGAAATTCCCAAGCAGTAAAAAATATGAAAAGAGAATGTAGGATAACTGAACGCAGGTGGAGGAAAACGAAGCTACAAATCCACTATGACATTCATAAAGAGAAGCTGCAAGCCTACAACCTAGAAATAAAAAGGGCTAGACAGTCTTTTTTCTCTGGTGTCATTAATAGAAACACTAATCATTCCCAGACTCTCTTTGCTACAGTCGACAGACTGACAAACCCTCCAGTTCAACCTCCTCCTGAACTCTGCTCTGTTAATAAATGCAATGACTTTGCGTCGTATTTTAGCATCAAAATTAGCGACATTCGATCAGCCATTAGCTCCATTAGCTCCTCCGCACCCACCGGCATAGCCGCACCATGCTCTTCTTCTCTGCTAAAAAACTGTCCTCCTTGCCTGTCGCATTTTAGTGAAATTGACAATGAGGCGCTTGAAGAAATAGTGCAGCATCTTAAACCATCTACTTGCTCATTAGATCCTGCACCCTCTAGCTTTTTAAAAGCTAACTTTAGTTATTTAGCTTCAGAAATACTGCAAATAGCTAACTGCTCACTCCGGACTGGCCTTTTTCCGAAATCTTTAAAAACTGCAGTCATTAAACCTCTTTTAAAAAAGAAAAATTTAGACCCATTCAAATTAAATAATTATCGCCCTATTTCTAACCTTCCCTTCATTAGTAAGATTCTTGAGAAGGCTGTTTCTAATCAACTAAACAATTTTTTAAACCAAAACTGCCTTTTTGACACTTTTCAGTCTGGTTTTAGACCCCATCACAGCACAGAAACGGCACTCATCAAAGTTTTAAATGACATTCGCATAAACAGTGACTCAGGTAAAATCTCTGTTCTTGTTCTGTTGGATCTCAGTGCAGCCTTTGATACTATAGATCATCAAATACTCATTGACAGACTACATCATTGGATTGGGCTCTCGGGCACAGCTTTAAACTGGTTCAAATCTTACCTACAAGATAGAGATTACTTTGTAACCATTAATAACTACCAATCAGAACGGACTACTCTGACCTCCGGGGTCCCCCAAGGTTCCATCCTCGGTCCTCTATTGTTCAACTTATATATGCTCCCCCTCGGTCAAATCTTTCAAAGGTACCAAATGTCATACCACAGCTATGCGGATGACACACAAATTTACCTGTCATTTACTCCTGACGACTACAACCCTATTGACTCCCTATACAAATGTTTAAAGCAAGTTAACAGCTGGATGTGTCAAAACTTTCTCCAGCTAAACAAAGACAAAACCGAAATTATTGTTTTCGGGAGCAAAGAACCGAGACAAAAAATAGCTCTCCACCTTGACACTCTTGGTTTACGAACAACCTTGCAGGCCAGAAACCTAGGTGTACTCATTGACTCTGATCTCAACTTTGATAACCATGTCAAGTCAATAACCAAATCTGCCTTTTATCATCTTAAGAATATAGCAAGAGTCAAAGGGTTTATGTCTAAACAAGACCTAGAAACCCTCATTCATGCCTTCATTTCAAGTAGGGTTGATTACTGTAATGCTCTTTTCACTGGTCTCTCAAAAAAGTCCATTAAACGGCTCCAACTTATACAAAACGCTGCTGCCAGGCTTCTTACAAGGACTAAAAGAAGTGCACACATTACTCCAATCCTTAGATCATTACACTGGCTTCCAGTCCACTATAGAATAGATTTCAAAGTGATGCTAATAGTTTATAAATCACTCAACGGCTTAGGACCAAAATACATCTTGGAAATGCTCAGGCCATATAAACCAAACAGATCTCTCAGATCTTTGGGATCGGATCAGCTCATTGTGCCCAAGGTTAAAACAAAAAATGGGGAGGCAGCCTTTAGTTTTTACGCTACCCATAGCTGGAACCTATTACCCTACGACCTTAGACATGCCTCTTGTATTATGTCTTTTAAATCTGGTCTGAAAACTTTGCTCTTCTCACGGGCCTTTAACTGAAATTTTGCTGTATTGTACTGCATTTTATTGTACTTTTATTAAGCCCAGCCGGTATTTTTAACTCTATTGTTTCTTGTTTTATTTATCCTAGAGTGTTCCATTAGCTCCTGTCTGTCTATTAAAAAGACAGAGGCACTTCTATCTTTTCTAATTTATTTATTTTTAAGCTTATTTATCCTTTAAAGCTGTTTTATCTTTTATTTATTTTTTATCTCTTTTTATTATTTGTTTTATTCTTTCTTTTTCTGCACCGCATATACTTAGATAAATACTGTTATCTGATGTCAGTTGTTGCCTGTTATCTGTTGAGCACCTGAAAAGTCCTCTATAAAGAGTCCGCTCAACTTAAAAGTTTGATTAAAAGTCTGATTAGTGACCGACGGGTCCGTCACTCTGTGGAGTGATTCAAACTGTGGAGGCTGTATGCTGCTCCCACCCATGGGCTAATACGTAAAAAGAGGCCGTAGTGCGCTCAACTTGAGGCTGTAGTGCGCTCAACTTAAAAGTTTGATTAGTGACCGACGGGTCCGTCACTCTGTGGAGTGATTCAAACTGTGGAGGCTGTATGCTGCTCCCACCCATGGGCTAATAATATTTTTACAAAAGTCCTGCAGCGTAGCTGGCAGGCACCTGCAGCGGACCTGGCAGGTATAATATCACCCAGAGAGAGAGGCTGTACGGTGCGTAGCAGATTGCAGGTAGCAGGCTGTTTGTGGTAGGAGTGTTTGTTGGGTATTTGTTTTGTGGGCCCAACCAGTATTGCGTTTTATTATAACTGTTTTAACTTCTTATTAACATTGTTTAAATTCTAATTTACTTTTTATATAATGTCTTTCTATGTCTTATGTAAAGCACTTTGAGTTGCCTAGTGTATGAAATGTGCTATACAAATAAACTTGACTTGACTTGACTCTCTGTCTCCAAATAGTACCATAGACATGTCAGACGCCATAAGCATAAGCTGAGTCAGTGTAAACATTGGCGCGCTGTCCAGCCGCCATTTGGCATGCCGCGGTAAGAGCCTTGATCTCTGCTAATTGCGCGGAACATGGTTGCTCAACTTTTACAGACTGTACCTTTGAGAAAGACGTACCATCAGCGTTCAGCTGTACTACACCAAAGCCAGCGTGATTCCCTTTCTCGTCTCTAAAACACGACCCGTCTACGAAAAACGTACGGTCTGCTGCAATTGGTAGATTATATAAGTCTTCACGCGCTTTGAAAAAAAGGTTTGTCCTGTCAATACAGTCATGAGGTGTACCGCCTGTAGGTAGTACCATTCTAGTGGCGGGGTTAACGGTCGTGCACCGTTGGATGGTAATGTCTGGTGTGGACAGGATGACTTCATAGCCTGTCTTTCAAGCTTGAGTTAAAACGAAACGTGGACTAGTCAGTAACGCATGCATTTGATGGGATGTGTACAGTGTCACAGGGTGTCCCATTGTCAAGGTAGATGCTCTCTGATAAGCGAATACGGCTGCGGCTAGGCCTTGGTAGCAAGGTGGTAACCCTTGCTCTATTGTGTCCAACTTGGTGCTGTAGTAAGCTAATGGCTGTTTGCCAGAAGGTGTGTCCTGCATTAACACTGCACAGGCAAAACCCGAGTGTTCTGCGACGTACAGGTGAAACGGCTTGCCATAGTCTGGATACTGTCTGCATACTGTTTTTACGGGCTTGAAACGCCCCATCTGCTTCCTCAGTCCATGACAACTGGGCTGAGCTGTCATTTTGCCCAGTCTCTCTAATTAATGCTCTTAACGGTGCTGTGATGACTGCATAGTCACAGATCCATGGTCTACTATACCCTGCCATTCCTAGAAAGGATAGCATTTGCCCTACTGTTTGTGGTTTAGGTGCTTTGGTGACAGCTTCGACATGGGATGGCGCTATAAGCCTTTTGTCACCACTCAGTTGTCTACCCAAGTATTCAACAGTTTGCTGACAAAATTGTAGCTTGTCTTTGCTTACCTTGTGGCCTCCTGTTGCTAGGGAGGTCAGTACAGCAATCGAGTCTTTCTCGCATTGTTCCTCTGAGGGACTACAAATTAACAAATCATCCACATATTGGATTACAGTGCTGGGTAAATCTAAGTGCTGTAAATCTTGTAACAGGACTCTGTTAAACACTGAGGGGCTTTCACAATACCCTTGTGGTAATCTGGTGTACGTATACTGTTGGCCCTGATACGTAAACGCAAACAAGTAACGCGAATCCAGTTCTAGCGGAACGCTGAAAAACGCAGAACACAGGTCAATAACCGTGTACCATTGTGTGTCTGGTGGTATGTTGGAGAGTAGTGTGTGTGGGTCTGGGACTACAGGTGCTTCGGCATTAACTATTGAGTTGATTGCTCTTAAGTCATGTATTAACCTGTAATCGTCTGAGTGTGGCTTTTTGATTGGGAAAATTGGCGTGTTGCATGGGCTTTGAGTTTTCACTAACACCCCTGCTTTCATCAGCCCGTCAATTGATGCCTGCTATCGCCTGTTGTTTAAGGGGATACTGTCTCTGGTATGGTGGTTTAACTCCTTGTTTCAGTGTAATGTGTACTGGCTGTGCAGAATGTACTAACCCTACATCTGTCTTGTGTTGTGACCACACTTCTTTCGGCACGTGCTGTAACAGTGTCTCGTGTACTGGCAGAAGGGGCATTTGTGTTGGTTCCTTTGGCTCTAATAGGACCCTTTCTGCTAATCCTGTGTCATGTGCCAAAATAGAAATTCTCATGATCTGTCTGTCTGGGGAAACATGAACATATTTGTTTTCTGTAGGTATCCATTCTGGTATCTGTGATGCTGCTGCAACCATTGGTCCCAAGTCATGTGATTCCCATCCTTCTGCTAACATCAACGTCACATGTGGGGTGGAGTTTGGAACTTGGAACCATTGTTGTAGGGAGAGTGGCAATGTTACTGCTGATGCTGCTCCTTGTGGCCCTACGTAGATGGCGTGACTTATAATGCGAAACTCGTTTTTGTTTAAGACCTCGTCCCAACATGCTTGATAATCCAGGTGAGTGTGACATTCATCATACATAAGAGTACAGTGTGGTGGCATACGAGGTTCTTTCGTTTTGCGAGGCTGTTCCCCACGGTGGTTGTGGCTTTTCCTGTTTGCTGAATTGTGCTTGTATCTATGGTTACCAGCTCTTCCACTGGTGCTGCAGTACTGAGTTCTCTTGAACTACTCGTAGCCAATAAAGCATTGGCCTCTGGTATTCTTCTTCTTCGTTGTGCAGCATGGGCATCATTGTGTTGTGCCTGCCATCAGGAATGTCTACGTACACACCATCTTGTGTGCACACAATGTTAGCTTTTAATGAACATAAAACATCTCTGCCTAACAGATTTACTGGAGTTTGTGCTGAGTACAGTATAGGTGCTGTGACTATTCTACCTGCAATCCACATTGGGATTGGTTCTGTGAGAGGGATTATCTGTGGTTTCCCAGAGAAGCCAATGGTCTTAACAGATGATTTCGAGAGGGGAAGGCCCGAACCCATTTTTCCAATACATGAGTAGGTGGCCCCTGTGTCTACCATAAATTGAAATTCTCTTTGATTAATAACTACTGGCATGGTTGGCTCATCTTGTGGTTGCGTGGAGGCTATTGGTAGCATTGTTTTCCCCTCAAGCTTCTCTGGGCACCCCTAGTTTTGCCAGTCTGCTGCTGGCCCTGTCCATGGGTTGGGCTGGGCTGGCCCTGCCCACTGATCAGTTGGTGTTGGTCTGTTCATCTGTTGCACTGGATTTGTGTTGGGTGGATTCCATGTGTCCCATGGGTTAGTTTGGCAGTGTCTTCTGATGTGCCCTGGTTGTTTACATCCCCAACACACGTCTTCCCCACCTTGGTTGTTTGGTGGTTGCTGTCACTGGTCTGGATAGTGTGTCTGTTGTCCGGGAGGGCCTCTTCCTCCTCCCTGCTGATATGATCCACCTCTATGTCCCCCCTCTACCTCTTCTTCCTCTTTGAGGTTGGTACCCACCTGATTGATTGACGTACACCTGTACTGGTGCAGCCTGTGGTGCGGGGGCAGCTGTTTGGAATCCTGGCCCTGCTGTAGCTGGTATTGGTGCTGGGGGCTGAGAGTTCTGTGCTTGTGGTGCTGCGGCGACCACTGGGGCTACCACAGTTGGTGAAGCCTGTGCTAATGTCACTACTGGAGCTTGTGTTTTGTTTTTCTCTTTCTTGGTTTTGTTAAGTTCCCCTAGCTGTAGCTGTGCAAGCTTGTTGGCTAGCTGTTTAGTTTGCTCATCTGCCTCTAGCTTTTCCTTTCGATATTGATCCACATGGTGAGTTAGATGTGCTGAAAACATGGGCCACTCCATTGTCATCAGGCCAACTACTCCATCCAGTTTCTTTTGTACTGGTGCTGGCATGCTTTTCTTTACCATCAGTTTGAACAGGTTCTGTGTCGTGCTCACGCTGAGTCCTCATCTTCGAGCCATACATCTCCTTGGATCAGCCGGTTCCTACCTCTTGGTGGGGGTGTGTCTGGTTCTTCCTCTTCTCCAGAGACTGTTGCTGAGGAGCATCCGTCCACGGTTGTAGCTGGGTCGTCTTCACTGAGTGGTGGCTGACCTCTCGGCAGGCTCTTCTCATTTCTCTCTCTGCGTCGCTTCCGTCTCGGTTTGGGACGTCGTTACTTATGTAATTTTTATGTAATTTTATACAATTAAATAAAACTAATAATTTTGATTACACACCTTTTTTTCACCCATAACTTTATTGAACAACAGGAATTTTGACCGAGCTTTTTCATGCAGTGTGTCCCAATTCTTTCCTTTTAAACCCATGCACCCTCGTGCACTTGCACACCTTGAGTGCACACCCTCTGACGTCACCAAAGTGCGGTCTTGAAGGAGGACCTTAGGGTGAATAGGGACGCAGCCAGAGAGCAACTTTAAGCATGCAGCCTGAACGTCATCATAGCGGGAAAGAAGCTCAGTCAACTGCTCTGTTATCCCAATTTTCACTCTCGTTATCCTCCTAAATGCCAGCTCACGACGGCCCAAGAATCGCATCGATCAACCCGGTTCGGAATGTCCCGGTTTTCCGCACTAACGTTATTTTGTTATGCGTGCACCTTCATCAATAAAATGATCATTCTCAGACTCAATTCGCACGGTACCCCTACTGTCATGCTCCTTCGATTCATTATTTACATTAATTTTAACAAACCTGAATTAACGTTACGTAGTCTAAATAATGAAAGCCATCTCTCGCAAACAATGAACATCTCCTGTAGCAACACATTTGGATAGAAAAGAATAGGCTATCCTTTAAACAACACACATGGCTAGCAATACATCGTTAGCAAGCTGCCTGTAACTAATCCACCTTGACGAGCATTTAACGTTAAAGCTCTGACTTACCGAGCCCACTCACTGGATAAAATTGATAGGAGGCTTCGGTCTCCCATGATCCGCCTTCATTCGCAATCTTTCTTCACAGCCAACGAAAAAAAAAGAAAACCAGTATTTCCCACCCACTTCAAACCAAACAAGGTATGTATCCGCTCATTTTCATGAATATTTAACGATAATTACACATTTTATGAGCCTTTTTATCACGCCCCCTATGTGAAAAAAATGTCCGAAATCTGATTCTACTTTCTTTGGCAGTCTCGTCCCGTCTTAAAGACGTTAAAACGAAAAAAAAAAACACGTTATTTGGCTTTAAAGTTAACATCGGTTTTTGGAAAGAAATAAATCTCTTTTAAGCCAATAAACGATAGTTGTCTCCCCTTTTTTGACATTACTGCCTCATCTAAAAGACGTTAAAACCAAAAAACTACCGGTCACGTCTAGCTACATGTTTAATATTGGCTTAAAACTTAGTTTATCGTTTTGTGAAGAAATAAACCCAATATTGACATCTTTCGGACTGCCAGGTAAACTATCCAGTTAGCCAGCTATTTTGCCAACATATTGGTTATTCAAACGGTATCTTTCTTGATGAAATAAACTATTCATTGATTATTAAAACAACAATAATCGTGAGCTTGTTTATGCACTACAAGAGCCGCCCGATAAAGGGCGCCCCTTTTTTGACAGTACTTTCTCATCTAAAAGACGTTAAAACAAAAAAACTACCGGTCACATCAACATGGTTATTGGCTTAAAAGTTAGCTTATCGTTTTGTGAACCTAATAAATATAATATGTTCAATGGTATGTGCCAGAATAATATCACTATCGTATGTTGATCACAAAAATGTCTGGTTTCCGCCCGATAACAGGGTTCGGTACGCTAGCTAGATAATGTTAGCTAGTGCAATCTAGAATACAGACACCCACCATAAAGTTAATTTAATCTAGTTCTGATGTAATGATGTGTAAGTATTGTACATTAGGGGTGTAAAAAAATATCGATACACTGAAATATCGCAATATTTTGTTTCGCAATATTGTATCGATATTCAAAAGCATTATCGATTTTTTGTTAACAATTTACATGCAAATATTCACGGCGGTGGTTCATTTTTGTGTTGCATTTAAAACTCCCACGCTAGGTGGCAGCAGTCATTCAGCCACTGACTCCGCTCCAACAGAAGAACAAGCATCTCAGCCAGAAAAACAGAACTCTCAGCATGATCATAATGTTGTAGAGCCTCACACAGTGCTGCATTGAAACAACTGTATATAATTCAGGTAAATAAAATAATAGTAATTCATTAACAATGTGCTGTACGTTGCAAAACAGAGCGAAAGCTAAGTTGATTGCATTATCTTGATTAATTTGTTCCATTATTTGTATGACAGTTTGTGAGGCCTCAACATGGAACTGAACTGGGATCGCTGTATCATTTGCCAGAAGGACACTGCTGAACCCTTGAGATGTCCCTTGAGAGGCCCTGGGACAAGTGATAATGATAAAATAGATGCCTACAGTTCATTTCTGACTAATGTAGAGCAATTCAATGCCATTAATGCTCTTCCAACCAAACTCTATTTTGGGGATGGTCAAACTGCGAGCAATTTTGCATCACATTCTGCTTCTTGGCACAAATCTTGCCATCTGAAATTCAACAATTTTAAGCTGGCAAAGGCAAAAGAGAAGAGACAGCACAATCCTCGTAATCCTGATGACTCTGAAGGGAAAAAGCAAATGAAGCGCCAAAGACTAGATATTCAAAAGTGCTTCTTCTGTGAGAGTGGCACAGATCAAGGAGTTCTCCATGAAGTGTCAACATTGGATGCTGATAAAAAGATCCAAACCATGATCACTGAACTAGATGACACTAAGCTTATGACCAGGATAGTTGGAGGAGATTTAATGGCAATGGAGGCAAAATACCATTTACCATGCCTAGTCAAGTTGAGAAATCGCCACCGAAGTCTCACTCGGAAGTCAGGCCAATCTCCAGAAAACACTGATGAAAAAATGAATGAGTCTCGAGCTTTCATAGAACTGATCAACTACATTGAGAAATCTGTGGACTCTGGAGTTCTTCTCTTCAGAGCTGGGGATCAAGAAACTAGTCAACAAGACCAGGCTCAAGGATCATTTACTTGAACACTTGCCAGAGGCACGAGCACAGTGTGATGGGAAGAACACACTTCTCATCTTCAAGGAAGGATTAAAAAATATGTTAAAGGAAGCTCTAAACAAGCGTAATTTCGACGAAGATGCTCTTATTCTGGCAAAAGCAGCAAAGATTATCAGAAATGACATAATCAACCATTCCGGCTTCCAATTTACTGGCTCATTCCCCGAAAAATGTCAGGAAAATGCACTACCTTCAAGCCTGAAGTCTCTAGTCTCCATGGTGCTGAATGGTTCCAACATCAAACATCAAGAGAAATGTGACTCTCAGGCTTGCCTCACAATTGGACAGTGCATTGTGTACCATACAAAGAAAAGGGCATCTTCCACGGCAATGAAGACCAGACACACTCTGGAATGTG
Source organism: Synaphobranchus kaupii (assembly GCA_029718625.1). NCBI lineage: Eukaryota > Metazoa > Chordata > Actinopteri > Anguilliformes > Synaphobranchidae > Synaphobranchus > Synaphobranchus kaupii. The sequence goes on from CM056380.1 coordinate 24,394,465, forward strand.
AACCACCACTCCCAATCTACATTGGCATCAATGTACATGCCCAGACGAGAAGCAAGAAACTTGTCCAGCAGTTGCACAATTTGGGCATAAGTATTTCATATGACAGGATTATGCAAATCGAAGACTGGCTGGCAAATTCGACATGTGAAGGCTTTGAAGCAGATGGTGTTGTGGCTCCTGCGTGTCTCAGGAAAGGGCTGTTCACAGTTGGTGCACTTGACAACCTTGACCACAACCCAAGTTCGACTACTTCTGTGACTTCCTTTCATGGGACTGGAATCAGCCTGTTTCAGTTGCCAACAAAGAGTGAACCAGGTGTGTGTAGGCCACCCATTAAAATCCCACCTTCTGAAAATAAAAAACATACTCTTCCTGAGAGTTACACCTGTGTCCCAGCTGTAGCTTTGAAAAACACTTCTGTTTCTGTGCCTGAGTGTGGGGTACGTCCAGTTACAGGCTTATTGGATAGTGCAAGAGCAGAGGAACACAGTTGGGTCAAACAAGCACTGCCACTTCTAGAGAAGACAGATCTGACTTGTGAAGTTGCAATTGCATGGGCTGCCTATCATGCTTCTATGCAACCTTCAGTGGAAGACCCCCCAGCAAGAAGTGCACTCCTTCCTCTGTTCTATGAGAAATCTGCCACACCAGCCATGATTAAGCATGGCATGGATGTTCAGAGACAGGCTGTTGAATATCTGAATCCGGGACAGATCCCCGTCACTGCATTTGACCAGCCTCTGTTTGCTCTGGCAAAGCTAGTACAATGGAAATGGCCAGATACGCATGGTGAAAGAGTTCATGTAGTCATGCTAGGTGGTTTACACACAGAAATGGCCCTCTGGAATACCCTTGGTGATCTCCTAGAAGGCTCTGGTTGGACAACAGCATTGACAGAAGCAGATGTGGCATCAAGTGGCATGGCTGAGTCATTTCTGAAAGCAGCACATCTAACTCGAACCGGGCATTCCCACCAGGTCACTCTCTTGACACTGCACAATCTACAGCAGGAGGCTTTCAGGCTTAGTGCAGGCCCCAAAGATGAAGAGTATCTCATGGCTTGGAGAAATGAGATGCTGAAGAAGAGTCCAACTTTTATGTTCTGGGATCTGATAATGAGATATGAAACCCTCATTCTCATCTTCATCAGGGCACACAGAGAGAGAAATTTCCCTCTGTATGTAGAAGTACTTGAAGTACTGGCCCCTCTATTCTTTGCCTTGGACCATGTGAACTATTCAAGATGGATGCCTGTTCATATCAGGGACATGAAGTCTTTGCCCAACACTATCAAGGATGAGTTTGAGAATAATTCACACTGGGTTCTTTCAAAGACATACAACAAGTTCTCTGCAATCCCATTTGACCAAGCTCATGAACAGGAGAACAAGAATGTGAAAGGTTCAGGAGGTGCAGTCGGCCTCACAGAAAACCCAAATGCTTTCAGACGATGGATGCTCTCAGGCCCAGAGATGGCAAGATTGCTAAAGGAATTTGAAGAGGAATATCTCCAAGAAGATGACAAAGAGAGCTTCCAGCACCATGAGCAGGGTCTTGCAACACAGAAGACCTTTCAGAGACAAGTCATCAGTCTATCTGAAACCATCAGAAGAATGGGAAATCCTTTCTTGGATGATTTCAAAGATCTAGTAACTCTTGACAGCCGCAACTGCGCAGATGAATCAGTCGTAAATACAGTGCTCATCTTGGAGGACACAGGGAAGAGACAATATCAGGAGTTTGTCAAGAAGGTGCTTGATGAACGCACAGGCTCCATCCATGATCCAATCAAGAGGAATTCCTTGGCACTCTTCAGGCAACCTCGACGCAAGACAGTGCTTAAACATGGGAAGATCAAAGTGCTTCAGAACAACGTGGCACTCTTTGGCCAGCTATATATAGCTATGCAGAGCCGTGAGAGTAACTTGGATGAATTCTTTGCACATGAGGTACAGTCCTTCCCTCCTTCCCTCTCAGACTTTGGAAAACTTCACCTGACAGGCACCAAATCTGACCTGCTGCAATGTCTTGAGCAGCCAGGGCAATCAGACCCACCCTCAATCTATGACTGCAAAGTCCTCGATGGAGCAGTCATTGTCCACTGCCTGCCCACTGTGAGAGTGAGCACATTTAATACCTATGCAGATGACGTTTTCATCCCTTACCTGCAGAAGCAGCTTCAGGATACCAAGCGGTTGGATGTTGTATGGGACACATACATCCCAGACAGTTTGAAGGAGTCCACCCGTGAAAAGAGAGGACAAGGTGTTCGCAGGAAAGTGTCAGGCCCGACAAAGCTGCCAGGCAATTGGATGGATTTTCTTCGTGACCCAATCAATAAGAAGGAGCTGTTTGACTTTTTGACATCCAGGATTGAAGAGTTCAGCTGGCCACCAACCAAAGCTTTGCATGTCACATCAGGGCAAGCTGTGTCATTTTTGGTTCAAGTAGCATGATGAACTGTTGCAATCATGAGGAGGCAGACACCAGGATTGTGGTTCATGTACAACATGCACTGGAGCACGGAGAAAAAACTGTCCTTGTGCGTACTGTTGACACTGATGTCATTGTGATCCTTGCAGGCTTGTTCCATGATTTACTGGTGCTTCAACCCTTGACTGACATCTGGGTGGCTTTTGGGATGGGCAGAAAATACAGATTTTACCACATCAACAACATGTGCAGAAGCCTGGGGGAGCCCAAATCTCGAGCTCTGCCTATGTTTCATGCGTATTCAGGTTGTGACACAACATCTGCATTCAATGGAAAAGGTAAGAAGTCAGCTTGGCGGGCCTGGCAAGCTTATGATGATGCAACAGAAACCTTTGTCTATCTGGCAAAGCATCCCTTCCAGCCACTAGATGTTGACTGCCCTCAATTCCAGAAGCTTGAGAGACTGACGGTTATCCTATATGACAAATCCAGTCCTTTGAACTCCATCAACCAAAAAAGAAAGGAACTCTTCTGTCAAGAGAATCGGATGATGGAGAAACTACCTCCCACTCAGGATGCACTGCTTCAGCACATGAAACGGGCCATCTATCAAGCAGGAGTCTGGGCAACCAGCACACAAATTCAGCAAGTGATTCCTTCTCCACAGGACTATGGATGGACCAAGGAATCAGGGTCATGGATGCCAGTTTGGTTGACCATTCCAGAGGTCTCCAGAGCATGCAGAGAGCTGATCAAATGCTCTTGTAAAGGGGACTGTTGCACCTGCAAAAGTAGCAATGCACATATGGACTGCTCACCACTTTGTAAATGCAACTGTAACAAATAGACATAGAATAGAAATAGAAATGTTTTCACATTATGATGCATGTTCATTTGTATTCATCATTGCATTAAATGTATTATTGATAACACTTCTTGTTCTGGGACTTTAATAATGTTAAAGTAAGTCAACTTTATCACATTTGGAAGTAATTTTATCATTTTATGATGCATATAGACTGAAAAATACTAGGCGAATTTTCACATATTTCATTGATATTAATAGTCTTGCAATTTGATATTTTAAATAGATATTTGCCAGGGGCTCCTAGGCTAAAATTCAATAACTGACCCTAAGGAAACATCATGCAAAAAATGGCGCTTTTATCCGCTCCGTAAAGATTATGTCACTAAGCCACCGGACTAATTAGCCAGAAATGAGTCCAGGTATATGCAAACAGGTTTTCAAATGAATAATGGGAACCTCGCACGGCTCCAATAGTCCCGAGTCTCTGGACACCTCACAAGGCCCATGCTAATCAGCACCCCAAAGAAACAGTACAGTTCACCTGGTTCCAGCGGGCTCCAAGGAGTTTTCATTCCCTGGTCTATTCTACGTTGAGCCTTCTTATTGGTGTTAGTGCAAAGTGTTTGCACCACACTCTGAGAAAAGGTCAACTGGAATAGCTCCAAGGGTGAGTACTCCTTGGTAAAGTCCAGCTGAGCCCCAGGTGTCCTGGCCGGAGCGAACGGGTGGACTGATGGCTGCTCATCCTGCTCACTGCCATCCATCCACCTCTCTCCTTGCACAGGGGGGCGTACGCCCCCTCTGAGTGGAGGAGGTGGAGAGTGTGAGCGGGATGACGAGCTGGAGGGGGACCTGTCTGCTTGTCTCTGCACTCTGGTACGCCCCCTTCCTCTCCGTGCTGCCCCCGAGCACTACAGCACTGTGGGACAGACCTCTGGCCAGCAGCCTGCCTGTGAGGCTTCTTCAGAGGAAAACCTGCAGGACAGGGCTGGCATGGAGGAAGTCCCTGGCTCACTGATGGCAGAGGAGAGGGTGACCGAGAACGAATGGGAGAGCTAACAAGCATGGCATTGCGGAGGAAAAAATGAGAGAGAGATTATTTAACCATTCATACAGAAGCCATTTAGACCACACATGCCCTCAGGAGAGCAATCAGCATCATTACAAACCCCACTAACCCTGTCCATGGAATTGTCCACCATGTTGATATACCCATTAGTCCCCCTTATCCAACAACAATCGACAATAATAATAATAAACAAGTACTCCCTCATGTTATCATGTTCTCTCCCTCATACCATGCATAAATTTTCATTTTGTTTACCTGCACAGCCTTCTGTACTGCATACAGAACAATTTACTCATGTGGAACAATGACTTTACTAAACACTTCCAGAAGCCATTTCACACACAAAAAAATCGATCTAGTAGCTCATCTCAGACACAAATAGATAGCTAGCTGCTTGTTACCTGTAATTTTGCTTGCTAGCTTGCCACTGTAAAGGTAATACTATCTACTGTATATTAATTTAGTTGAGAGGGACCGATTTTATGCATAAGTATATAAGGTTAGTTAGCTTCACAGAAGAATGACAGGGATTCACGCATTTCAGCTAAATTGCAAGTTTCCTTCGATGCTTACACCAAACTTACCGTTTCCACAAACATCTGTGTTGTTGGCAACGCCACGTAACACGTGCGAGTTTGTCAACACAGACAATACACCCTAAGTTTACTTTACTTACTTTAATTATTTATCATACCGTTGTAATTGGCAATTTTTAATATTAATTGTATGAAAAACAACAAAATACAGTTGACAATGTAATTACGAAACCGCATGGCGTTGCGTGAATTCACACTGGTATATCGAAAAAATCGGTAATACCACCAGCCCTAACGACGTTACCTGCCATGGCGAAATTCAATGCGTTTATAGCATAACACTGTTAGTATGATAAAACAACTTACATGTCAGCAACATCGTCTCGGTCATCAGTGGATTCAGCGTCACTGAGACAGGATGAGTCTCCCTCGGCAAAAACATCTTCTGGCTTATCCAGTTCATCTAGCACTTGATGCACGGATAAACGCCTCAAAAATCTAGACATAACTTCACAAAAACTATCAAAAATACTCTAAAGTAAAAAAATTTAACTGCTTCTCTTACCTAATTAATTTTTCTTTACTAACCAGAACGTAGCTAAGCAAATTATGAACAAGCAAAGCTAAATGATAAGCTAACCCTATTGCGCTCTAATGCGTCCGCGTACTACAGTGAAACCGAACCCTCTGTTACGCACGGCTAAAACTTTGTATATTTTGAATCGGATATGATGTATGAGCACTTATTTGAAAGATAACAGTCTTGGCTATTGGCTCAAAAATTGACAGACAGGCTTAAGACCCAATGGGAGAAAAACGAGACTGAATCTGGAGGCTGCCCCCAACCAGTCATTCCCACTTCGGATAGGCCTACTGTGCTATCAATTAAGACAATGCACCCAATTGGCGACGGTCTTGCAAAAAACTCCGCAAGCACATCACGAACAGCTTTGTCGAAAACATTCTAAGCTAAGGGGTTGGTGCTCACTCAACTGGCCGAGTTTCACAATGCTGAACTGGACACAGCCGAACTACTCGCGACGAAGCGCAGAAAATCACAAGTCCGTTTAGTAACTTGAAGAAAGCATGCACAGCTGTGTTGAACATTTTCAAGTGTTTTTTCTTAAAGCTTTAATGCATAACGATTTTTCAAACCAAAGTTTTGTGAAATATAATCAAGCAGAACAGTTTACCAACACATTGTTTATGGAGTGGCAGCAAGCTGCAATAAATGTTTGGTAATTAGGTCGGAGTTTACAACGTTATTTAGAAAGTATTAACTCAAAAGTTTTTGGCTTAAAAACCACTTTCCTAGAAAGAATGGATATATCTTAAGGATATTTAATCAACATATTGAGGTTAGCAGTTTATTCTCTATTATTAAATTAATGAAATATAAAATTTAATAACTTCCGTAACGCCCGCGTTACCGCTAGGGGGTGTTTGGTATTAAGAGGTTAACGGACTGCATATCCAGTACTGCAACGCACGGGTGGTTCTTGACCAATAAGATATCATCGTCTGTCTGGACATTCTTGGGCAGATGGGAGTACTGCAGCTGAAGATGACCTAACCTTAGCTTGCTAAGTAGAGACGCCCACCTGACAAGGTCAGAAACTGCGCTACGGTTAACCACATAAAGCAATTCTAGCTTTTAGTCCTTCAAGCTAGCTAGCTAATGTTAGAAAAAAAGTGTTTAGAAATGGAGCTGTGTACTACTGCTGGCTAACGTTATATGACAACGTCTGGAGACAAGGCTGCACGTTCGTAGGGAATTATGGGACATCGAGTTTTTAAACAGTTCCAGCGCTGATATAATCACAAGAAAATACTGAAACGTAAAATATACTCGAAGCTGGTCCAGAAAAACGACATAGTTTGCGAACGGGCGTTATATTGAACAATCAGGGAAATTGAAGGTAAGATATAATCAGTAGAAATGGTTTAAAAGTAAGCTTTAGTTAAAGTCTATGCTCTAAATGAATCACTTGAGTACTCTATGGGCGTGTTCGGCTAGAGCCGATTTGCGTCATATCTGCGTCGGACTGCATTGGAAAACTGTCCAAGATGGCTAAAAAATCGGTGCTGCGTGAACTAAGGCAGAAATGACAACAGGCAGCGGTGCAGCAGCTCTCGGGCGCCTTCAACAACATCGCTGCGCCTTCAAACAAACCAACAACAGCATTGGTTAAAGAGCGAGGAGAGAGGTGTTTCATCATGACACAAGCGGATCATTTCACAATATCGCCACCTACCTCGGCATATTGATTCTACTCTAAAAAATAAATCTTAATGAAATTTACCCCTCCCTAAGTGTTCAAACCATAGATTGTATAAAAATATGAACAAAGCCACTGTGACGTCACCCATTGCCTTTCCACGGCCTCGTAAAAACTGAATTGAAGCTTGGAAGTCTTTTTCGCCACCCGTTTGTACAAACTGCGCCTGCTCCGTGGAGCCGAAGTGACCTTGGCTTGGAGCAGGGTCAACCGGATATGGCCCGGGCACAGTATGATTGACAGTTCGGGGTTGAGAAGCCACAGAACTATAAAGCCCATGACCTGACCAAACCCACCATTTTGCAAAACTAACTCGCGGTAAACTTCCTTAAGTTGCGAATGTTTTATAATATAACATTTAATTTTCATCCTCGATTTTACTGTGTCATTTATTCACATTGAATGTGTGGTATTCGTCACATAATTAACCCCTTGGCGCAGATGGCAAATTTCACCTATTTAGGGGGTGCTCTGTTTAAGGCTTTATAACTCCAGGTGTGAGCATCACATAAACTTGGTAAATGGCTTAAATGAAAGAAGACAGGTGTACCATTTACAATACCAACTTAGATTTGTTTATTTTCATAATTTAATTCAAAATAAAGTGCCACAAATGCAAAGAAACTTTGGAGAAAAAAAATTAAAAAATAGTTTTTATTTTATTTTGCTGAGAGCTACATAAGTGAAATCGGTAATATATATACATTTCCTGGATCATAAACTCCATGTCCACAAGTTTAGCAAAATCTGAGGATGACATGCAGAACTACTAAAAGTCTATGATGCAAAATATAGCAGTGTACCCTGTTGTCCATTAGTGTCTCCAAATCTATCCAAATGGCTAAATTGTGCACTGCTCTAAATAAAATTAAAAAATTATATATTTAACTACAAATCAACAGTTTTGGCTCATAAAACTCACCTTTGCATAATTTTCAAGTGGGAATTACTATATTTTCATCAGTATAGGGGGGTAGATATCTATGGGTCCAAAACCCCTATGCAAAACATGTCATAAAATGAATTAATTAGTTTTGTCCATTACAAAACAAATACATTTGCTCCTTCTGATGGCTTAAGATGAAAAACATTGATATCACCGTGTTACATACACCTAAATATGTTGCCTAATCATTCACTCTTGTACCTCAATAAAACATCACTTGTCCCTGTACTCTACAGTATGTATACTTTTGTCCTGGGATTGCATTTTTCTGTATTCTTTTAATCTTTTATATTTTCCTATTCATAATGACTCCAAGGAAATGTTTACCTTAACCTCTTCCTACCGAGGGCAAAATAGGCCAAATTTTGCCTGTTTTCACTAGTGACAAACAAAGGTGGTTATCTCAAAAACTATAAATGGTACAAATATGGTTCATGGCTTTTATTAAAGCAGACACATGCAGTATTACGACTAAGCAGTGAGAACTCATAGAAATCCAGTTTTTGATACTTAACTACAACAATTTATGTACAGAAAATATATAAAAACTAAAAAACGGGTACCTACATTCAAGTTTAAGAATTTTTACCTGGGGAGCTACAAATGCAATCAAGGAAATGACTCCTCTATCTGATTCATCAATATGCTGCCTACCTCTGGTAACAATCTGGTGTCAATATCTCAAACCATTCAAATTTTACAGGGTTTTTTTCAGGTGAACCTTTTTCGTTATCCAAATGGTGCCAAATGTGCCAAAAATGGCAATGTTCCAGAAAGGTCTCAATATGATTAATTTTTTAGGTTTTTACAATAAAATGAGATAATTTGTCAATATTGGCAATAAAAGTTCATTTTTAGACGTGTTCTTGGTGTTCTGCATATTACACAACTAACTACCCAAGGTTACAAAAAGCTGTCAAAACCCATGTAGCAGCACAGTGAATCTTGTGTATTTCACCAGAGCCCCATTAGCCAGAAATGAGTCCAGGAATGTGCAAACAGGTTTTCAAATGAATAATGGGAATAGTATGAAACTTCCCTACACATTAATGCTTGCCAGTCCTGTCCTTTATTCTGTTGCTACCTCCTATGACAGGGACGTTGGGGTTCGGTTTTAGGAGGCAAAACTTTATACATGACAAACATATATCAACTATATACAAGTGCACTAAGGTATACTACTAAAAGTGCAGTGGATAAAAAATCAAAAGTCCACCAGTTTCCTAGATAAAAAATAAAAACACCCCTGCTGTAACAAATAAAAAGATCCTTGCCTCTAATTGCTGAAGTTACCGTATTTACACAAAGAAAGTACAAAATGGCAGGGTCCAAAAAGCTAAAAAAAAATGAACTAAAAACAAAAAAAGGTAAAGGATCAAAACATGGGGGTGGAGGTTGAGGAGAGATTATTTAACCATTCATACAGAAGCCATTTAGACTACACATTCCCTCAGGAGAGAAATCTGCATCATTACAAATCCCACTAACCCTGTGCATGGAATTGTCCACCATGTTGATATACCCATTAGTCCCCCTTATACAACAACAATCAACAATAATAATAATCAACGAGTACTCCCTCATGTTATCATGTTCTCTCCCTCATACCATGCATAAACTACCATTTTGTTTACCTGCACAGCCTTCTGTACTGCATATAGAACAATTTACTCAGGTGGAACAATGACTTTACTAAACACTTCCAGAAGCCATTTCACACTCAAAAAAATCGTTTTAGTAGCTCATCTCAGACACAAATAGATAGCTAGCTGCTTGTTACCTGTAATTTTGCTTGCATTACATTACATTACATTTATTTAGCAGACGCTTTTATCCAAAGCGACGTACAGTAAGTGCGCACAGAGACATCATCAAGATCACTACAGAACAGACAAGGCAAAGCACATCCTTCGCATAATGTAGCAGCTATCCCTAGCAATGAACGTCGACTGTAGTTCACAGTAAGCTGTGGGCAAATCAGCAACACCACACTTCCATTCCTAATACTCGTATAAACTATAATAAACAGACAGGAAAACACAGGGATGCTTGCTAGCTTGCCACTGTAAAGGCAATACTATCTATATTAATTTAGCTGAGAGGGACCGATTTTATGCATAAGTATATAAGGTTAGTTAGCTTCACAGAAGAAAAACAGGGATTCACGCATTGCAGCTAAATTTCCTTCGATGCTTACACCAAACATCTGTGTTGTTGGCAACGCCACGTAACACGTGCGAGTTTGTCAACACAGACAATACACCCTAAGTTTACTTCATAAATTATTTATCATACCGTTGGAATGTGCAATTTGTAATATTAATTGTATGAAAAACAATAAAATACAGTTGACAATGTAATTACGAACCCGCATGGCATTGCGTGAATTCACACTGGTATATCGAAAAATCGGTAATACCACCAGCCCTAACGACGTTACCTGCCATGGCGAAATTCAATGCGTTTATAGCATAACACTGTTAGTATGATAAAACAACTTACATGTCAGCAACATCATCTCGGTCATCAGTGGATTCAGCGTCACTGAGACAGGATGAGTCTCCCTCGGCAAAAACATCTTCTGGCTTATCCAGTTCGTCTAGCACTTGGTGCACGGATAAACGCCTCAAAAATCTCGACATAACTACACAAAAACTGTATCAAAAATACTCTAAAGTAAAAAATGTAACTGCGGGCCTTACCTAATTAATTGTGCTTTGCTAAACGGAATGTAGCGAGCTACGCTACAAGGTAAAAACACTGCGCCATCTTGGTTCGATAATTACGCGTGAGTGCTACTTCCTTATACGCACGGCAAAAAATCATTGATATATGACGGCTACAGTGTTAAATGAGGGCTGGTTTGAAAGATAAGAGTCTTGGCTATTGGCTGGAATATTTGACAGACAGTTTTAAAACCCAATGGAAAGCAAATAATACTCGGAGTGGAGGCAGGTCGAAGACAGCTTTTCCCACTTCAGATAGGCCTATTGTGCTATCAGTCAAAGAAATACACCCAATTGACGACGGTTTTGCATAATTCTCTGGAAGCAAGTTCAAAACCACTCTGGCTAACATATACTAAGCCGTTGGATTGGTACTCCAGAAACTGGCTGAGTTTCACAACGCCAAAGTGAACACAGCCGAACGAGTCGTAATCAAGTGCAAAAAAGCACAAGTCGGTTTAAAATTGGAAAAAAATCATGTACAGCCTTATGAAAGTTTTAAAGTATTTTTTCTTGAAGCCTAAAGGTATAATGATTTTTCAAACCAAAGTTTTGTGAAATACAATTAAGCAGAACAGTTTACCAGCACATTGTTTATGGTGTGACATCAAGCTGCAATACATGTTTGAGAATTAGGTCAGAGTTTCCAACGTTATTTACGAAGTTTTATCTCGACGTTTTGGGCTTAAAAACCACTTTCCCAGAAGGAATGGATATATCATAAGGATATTTAATCAAAATATTGAGGTGAGCAGTTTATTATATATTATTAAATTAATGAAATGTATAATTTAATAATCTCCGTCACGCCCGCGTTACCGCTAGGGGGCGTTTGGCATTAAGAGGTTAAAGGATAAGTTTGCTATTTTGGACCTTGGACCCTATTTGCGGTCTGTCTTCCATGAACCTGACACATTGAGTCCATATTTTCGCTGATCGGTCCAGTATTGAGCTCGCTACAGATTTCCTGTAGGCTCTCACTGGGCTACAATAGAAGTCAACAGGGCAATTCTAAATGTTATGGAAAAACAATGATAAATGTGCTTTTATAGCTCAGTGTGTATTCTTACGGTCTCAGTATGCTCTCCTGTGAAATGTAGGCTATCGCAAACGCAAACCGAACGTTGAAACAACAGTTCCATTTGAAACAGAACTATTTCTCCGACCGCACTACCTCGCACTGTAAACTGCCGCAGTCTAGCTACGTTGTAGAGAGGGGTGGGCCGCTTGAAAAGCAGTTGATCACAAATCCTGACCTCCCGTTGGAGTTTACTAGCTAGTAGCCTAGAGCAGAACTATTTGTAACGCAGTGTTTGTAATCATCATTTGTAATAATTTATCACAGCAATGGTGCGCGAATGTGCAGTCCCCGGTTGTGGGAATGAAATGTCTGGACGCTCAAAAACCACTTTTCACAGGCTTCCGTTCTGACCCAGAAAGATTGAGACTTTGGCTGGTTATCTTACGGATCGACATATACACTCCAGTCAATCAACTCCGTTTGGCAGACTCGCGAGTTTGTGGAGCGCATTTCGACGATACTGATTTCCGTAACCGCAAATCAGAAGCAAAACACTGGTGGCTAAAGAACACAGCTGTTCCTCGTGTCGGACCTGCAGCACTATCAAGCACCGGAGCGGAGGTAAGTTATATTTAGCTATAACGTTACTAACATTTAATTTTTTTTTGAGCGCGTCCGCTGACCCAGCACTCAATACCAACTAACAAAATCCGAGCTTGACATAAGTTGGTTTCTTGTAACAAAACTGTCGGAAACGTTCGACTATAACTTTTTACAATTCTATAATGTTTTATTTACAAATGCTTGACGCATGGTGTCCTGTCCAAAGTTCTCATCTATCACATACCTGTTGGCAGTCGTAGTGTAATGGTAATCAGCTGTAGACCTAATCATATTCATTAGAATGACATGTAAGCTATGTTGGGTAGGCAAAATATTACTCCCCTGCCCCATGGCAAATCAAGCTTTGTTATTGTTATTGTTATTGTAGTTCCATAAATGCTTGATGGAATCATTCATTTGTGGTGGGGGTTTTTTTTATAGGCAGCTGTTGGTCAAAGCACCGAGGAGCCCCTTCCCACAGTAGCCCTTTTCATCTGTCCCCCATTCCACTCCTAGCAAAGAAAAACACCCTGCAGCAAGTCCACCTTACAGTGGACACAGACTGCTGCTAACTGACTGCTGCTAACTACTCCTCAGCAAGCAATGCCACAGCCACGCACAAGGCCTTCCTTATCAGGGAGATATCTTGCTTCACCCCCAACATGGGGCCTATCAACGGTAAGCATTTTACATGGTTTAAAATTATAAATATCTGTGAATAGATGATTATCTATAAGACTCTAAATCTGTGTTTGTGTGGTTCTTGTATGTTATTTCAGGCGAGTATTTCCAGTGAATTGGCAATAGACACCGAAACATCACAAGTAAGTTTGATAACATTGTAAGTTTGATAACATTGTATGTCATGTGATATGTGCCTACTTGGTCACTCAGCTCCTCTGGTACTGCACCATCAGTCTGCTTTTTTTAATTATTATTTTTTTATTAAAGAATCGTAAAACACCTCTTTAGCCTGGCTTTTGCATAAGGAGCAGTTCTATCATCTGATCATCTAATTGCTTTTTCCTTCTCATTTATAATATAATCTGTTTATTTTTTTATGTAAAGCACGTTGAATTGCTTTTGCTTGCCTGAAAACTGCTATATACATTTTGTATTATTGATTGATTGATTGATTTAGCTACCAATTATATTGTAATCGGTATTCTGGTGTAGTCATTGTCGTTGATAATGACACACTGTATGATTATTTCAGTCTCCACAGACAGAGCAGTCACAGAGGTGGGAAATCAGTATGAGTTCTGTGGATGAAGCTTGTAATGATCCAGTGGACCGCAGCTTTCAGCCACCAAGTAGCACATCCACCTCCAGTCCTGGATCAGGCTCAACGAGCGCCCGGTCGGACCACCCAGTGGAATGGGATGAGAGGAAGTGGGTGGTAAATGAGTCTAGACCAGGGGGTGGGCAACTCCAGGCCTCGCGGGCCGGTGTGTATGCATGTTTTTACTGCCACCAGTTACCACGGCTCAATCAGCTAATTAGTCATACACACAATCACGATTCACTCGTCAATTACAGAACGATAAAACGCTACAATACACGCATACCGGCACAAGAACATTCATCAGCTGCTGTTCATATCGCGGATATGTAGATTAAAATATCAGATCATGTAAACGATTGGGCTAATTAAATAATTAACTGGTGGCAGCAAAAACCTGCATACACACCGGCCCGCGAGGCCTGGAGTTGCCCACCCCTGGTCTAGACTCATGGCCCCTTTTAGGTCCTGCCAGAGATGTGGAATTCCCATAGAGGACATAAATGTCATCAAGCATGCCAGCAAGATCAAGGTCGAATGGAGGTGCCTAAATGGTCACCAGGACAAATGGTCCTCCTGTCCAGATACCAGAGGGATGGCGGAGAACAATCTGCTAATTTCGTCAGCAACTCTGTTCACAGGGACCACATACACAGAAATTGTGGATTGGGCCGGACTGCTGAACCTGCAAATACCCCAGAAGACCCAGTACTACGCCATACAGTCCACCTACCTCATCCCAGTAATTAACTTTGCTTACAAAGATAACCAGCAACAGCTCATGACCCGGCTCAAGCATGACCAAACAGCAGGAAAAAGGCTTGAACTCTGTGGGGATGCCAGATGCGATTCACCTGGTGAAAAAACTGTTCTGTCTTTTTCTATTGCAATGTGCTGTGCTACACTGACTGATCATGTTTTAAAGCATCTTTGATCTTTTCACAGGGTACAGTGCCAAGTACTCCACATATTCATTCATGCATGACTTGACCAAAGAGATTGTCCACTTTGAATTGCTTCAGGTAATATTTGCATTTGTTCTGAATGTATGTTGTGATATCATTAGACATACCCATATGAAAAAGCTCTATAAAAATCATATGTGTAGTAAAATGTATAACATGATTATGGCCCCCTTCATACACTTTGTATACCTACAATATTTATGTATGAAAGGGGCCATAATCATGTAAGAAATGATACACAAAACATGCACAAATTGTATATCTTTCACAACATATATGATATTTATAGATCTTTTTCATATGGGTAGAATTGTGTAGAGGAAAACGTATATGACATGAATTGCTTATTGTTTAGGTCACAGACTCGACCAGTTCAGTAGCCATGGAGACTGATGGACTGAAAAAAGGTCTAAACCATCTGCTCTACACAGAGGAACTTCATGTCGACTTACTCACTACAGACAGATCAACGTCTGTAAGGAAAATCATGAGAGAAGAGTACCGGATTATTACACACGAATTTGATCCATGGCATCTATCCAAAAGTAAGTATAATTGTAATTATCTAGATATTGTCTAAATGTACACCATTCTGCTCATACGTTATCCTCTTGTTTCTCTGTGTTCTGCTTGCCTTCAACACAGGCTTGAGGAAGAAACTGGTGGCCTTGGCAAACAAGAAGGTGAATCGAGACCTTATGCCGTGGATTAAATCCATTACATACCATGTTTGGTTTGCATCCAGTTCATGTGAAGGCAACCCTGAGGTAATCTCCTAATGTCACTTTAGAAAATTCACCATAGTAATGTCAAAGTACCTACACAATACAACAATTTTCCCATTTATGGAATGCAAAGACCAGCCAGTCTATAAAAGTCAATATCTCTAACTTGATTGGAGAGTAAGTCAGTTAGACAGCCATTTTTGAGATGTGCACATCTGGGTGGTGTGCAGTAGGTGGCAATATGCTCTGACATATGCGAGGTAGTCTTGACCTTTTTATTATAATTTTTTTTCATTGTCTGCCATGTGGTGTTTGTAGGAACTTATACGTCGCTGGAAATCACTGCTGCACCACATCTGTGGAGTCCACAGATGGGAGGAGGACGGAGTGAACTACACCTGCCATCACCGCAGCCTGACCCCGGATGAACAGAGGAGGAAGAAATGGCTTCAGCCTGACTCTCCTGCATACAAGGCTTTGTCCTCTGTGGTCTTGGACAAAAAACTCCTCCTAGACCTCAAACAGATGGAAAACTTCAAACATACTGGTACAGTACTTGTCTGGCATATAAACAGCACATCTACAGACTGTAAGATATTCTTATCAGCAATAGATGCCATATTTATTCAGCTATAAGTTGGTGGACACTCAGATGCAAGCCAGTGTTATCAGTGTTCAGTGTTACTGAAGGCTGAATCCAGAATGGTGCAACAGGTTACTTATTTTATTTATAACTCTGTCATGAACAGGTGCCTTGGAGGTGTATCACAGCGCCATGCTCAAATACGCACCAAAGCGTCTCCACTTCAATTATGACACCATGCGAGCCCGCACACAACTCACCATTCTGGACCATAACAGCAATGTCGGCAGACCACAGGCTGTTACAGAAGCAGGTAATGATAATAACATATGTTTTGTTATTGACATTTTGTTGTATATACACAGAAAGTGATGATGCATTTTGGAACCTTTGCTTCAATATCTAAATGCTTCAAAGAACTGTGCGGAATTCTCATCCTCAGGCACTATGAGGTACAGCATCGCCTTCCCAAAACAAACGAAGGACTGGGTTGCAAAAAAACTGTATGTGCCCACCACACAAGCATTCCGCAAACACCTGGTGGAGCTGGTGCTCGAGAGACGACGGGGCAAGACTGTCAAGTACAAGGACCCTGCCTCCAAGGTGCAACTCCCCCCAAGGCCTGCAAACATTGCAAATGTGCCACAACTACCAAAGGCAGAGGTAGTTGCTCGAAGCCGGTCGAGATTCAAAGTCAATGAGGAAGAAAATGACTGATGCTAGGTAGGGTTGTGTATCCCTTAGCTCAGGGATGTCAAACCCATTCCATCGAGAGCCGAGTGTATGCAGGTTTTTGTTCCGACTGTGCTCTACACCAGTTGATTTCACTAATTAGCTCAGCTCTTCAACCAAGGTGGTGAACTAATTAGTGGAATCAGCTGGTGTAGAGCATGGTTGGAACAAAAACCTGTATACACTCGGCCCTCGATGGAACGAGTTTGACACCCCTGCCTTAGATTTTCCAATACTGGTGCCAAAAACAATACTATGGTAGATTCCTAAACAGTTCCAGAATCGATACTTTTTGTAAAATACAGAACAACCGCCATGTGCACTTTGTTTTATTTCCGATTCTGTCAAAATGATGTTCATTTTGTGAAGTGAATGTGATCCAAACATTTTATATGTTCATATGCATATAATAACAGATTAACATGCCTATTTTTATTTTTATTTGGCAGACCAGGCATTGCATTTTAAACTGGCACCAAATTGAGGTACTGGAATCTCCGTAGTGGTTTGATCCGGTAGCTAATGGCAGGGTGTATTGTTTACTAATTTTAGTCCAGAGCTTTTCAAATTTTTTTTAATGTTTGTTTGAGTGTTACCAATAAAAAGTACTTTTTTTTTTTTACAACAATACTGTACTCTTGTTTGAATTGAACACAACAAACACAGCTTGTTTAGGGGTGAAGTGACCAGGGCTTTTATTCAGGAAGTTATGTTACAGTATAATGATTCTTATAGAATAATGCCATCAGGATTATCAGTAGCCTGTGTTGTCCAGAGAACAGTTCGGGAAAGGTTACAGCAGGTCACAGTATTTCAAAGGCATCCTCTGCCTCCTTGAAGCCAATGTACTCTCCCGTGGGGGAGGGGTATCTACCTCTGATGGTCCAGACTATGCAGCTGGGCAGAACTGTTCTGTTTCCACGTCCCAACCGCTCCCCTTTCAGTGCCCACTCCAATACCACACGGTAGGCTACCAGTCTGCATTGTCTGTGAAGAAATAAATATTAGTAAACCAATGTTTTCATAATGTCTGTGTGAAAATAAAACATCTCTGGAAATCTGATACAGATGTAGCCTATATAAATAAAAGAAACAATTAGTAGGCATACACTATGTTGAACTAAGGGCTCGGGAAGCCCTGTAATGATCTGTGATGCATTGCCATGTTCTAGGTCTACTCAATTCCTTCGGGTTATGAAGACCGTAGTATCCTTACTGTAGTCAATGTTTACTTTATGTTGTAACCTTGCTATGTGGGCCAGACATATAAGCTATTAGGATAGAAAAACGAACACTCAAGTACAGATGAGTTTTGGTAGATAGTGAATTACAGTAAGACACCCTGGGCCCTATCTTACACCCGGCGCAAAGCGGCGCTAACGCAAACGCAAGTGTCTTTGCTATCTTACACCCGGCGCTAGGTCCATAATAACGCCTAACGCTTACACCGTCAAACTAGCATGTTTGACGGCGTAACTCTTGCGCCATCATTAGTGAACTGGGCGTGTTGGTCTTAAGATGAGGAGTGGCCAGGATTCTTTTTGGCGTATTGCTATCTTGAGCCAGCAGAAAGCGCTTGCGCTAGAACCACCACAAACCTGGTCTAAAGTCATGTCGCAGTTGTTTACATGCTATTTTAACGGCGCATATAAGTGCGTCTACATAGGCGTGTGCACAACGCGCATACCCTCCTGTCTGTTACACACAGGGGCGTGCACAGGCATGACTAAAATATCTAGATCACAATGTGAAATATTATTATTGTGTAGGCTATATCAAAAATGCATAATAATAAAAGGTTCCATAGGTCCACATACCTTTCCCTCAGCGAAGGGAAACAATGCCACATTACATTGCTCTCAGCCCACTCCATCAACATCCAGGCGATGTGCGATGGTAGGGGACAATGGCTATCCATTAAAAAGGAGCTGATAACACCTATAGCTATCAAGCCTAATGCGCGAATTGTCTTTGCACCTAATGCGTGAATTGTCATTCAATGGAAAACTCGCGCACGGCAATAGACGGACATTTAAGTTCTGAAAATGCGCTTCAGATGTCATTACAATACAGCTCTGTTTATCTATGAATACAGCCTGTAAATAAATAGAATGGTTTGTGACTGAAAAAGGTTCAAAACCTTGTCCAGTGAATATTGCATTTATTGTTTTTCAAATAGCCTAGGCTACAGCGAATTCGCTGTGCATAAGGTTTTTTTCGATAGCCTATGGTTAAAAAACGGAGATGTCACCATGTTAACTAAATTGTAACCTTAGCTATTCTTCGTCCTTCATATTTTTTTAAATTACAGTGACCAGGTTTCCATACTCTCACCGTTTAAAACCCAGCTGATTTCACCCGTTATTCCTTAACTGAACAAAACGATTTTAAAGAGAACTAAGCGTCTAATTAGAAACTAAAACAAATTTGCAGCACGTTACACAATTAATTCACAATTAATTTTAATGCCATTCTCTGCACGTGAGCTGCATGTTCTCAAGTCGCACGTTTCACGGTCTTCCTGGGAAAGTGGATTGTTTTAAAGGATTACGCTACGAGTAAAACAGGTTGGTCACATTTCCATAAACAGGACATTATTATTATTAAACAAGGGGAAATATGCGTGAACTTATGGGTTGCGAACCTGACAGCTTTATTGTAGGCTAGTGTCACCATTAAGGCAAAATAACGGTATGTATGTTATTAATCAATATTAGCCTACTATGCAGGTAGCCTAATGAACTTTGGATGAAGCTTGAACTTCGAGAATTCCATGAGAACAGCCTCTTGGAATTGATGTTTGACACTTTCATTGCATAATCAAACGAAATTCGCTGAATAAGCAGGCTAATTTGGCGTTTTCTAAGGTGAGACTGAAGCCATTGATAGCTTATTCTCAGCTGTTGCAGGTCCTTTTAACGAAATTTAACCGCACATATTTTGTAAAATAACAGCCCTGTCTGGAATTACCGGGAACTCATAGGCTAATGGTTAGTCCGAATAATATTGATCATACTCCATTTAGCCTATTCCTTGATCACACTAAACACGCACGAGCATGTCTGTTTCGCCATCATAAGCAATCCGCCAAGGTGGATAAGCAGGCTTTTAAAGGGAATGGGATATGACATTTTGATTGGTTTATTGAATGTCACGCCCAAGACACACCTATAATTAATGAAGCGACTAGGTTCAGCCCAGTTGCGCCATGCGCCGTGCTTAGCGCCAAAAAAACACGCCGTTAAAATAGCAAAAGTGGACTTGGACACGCCCTAAATGGACTTAGCGCCATGCGCTTAGACTAAGCGCCAAGATCGCCAAGATAGGGCCCCCTGTGTAAAATCATACTTTTTTTTTTGGAGAACAACTGAGCAATCAGTAATTGATATGGCGTTTAGTCACATATAAAGGACCTCAAATTACCGATTCACAGTATTATCCGAATAGCAAGGATTACTTACAGAACTGAAAGTTGTCCGTTTGGTCCCTCCGGCCTGGGCCTCTTCCTCCAATTAATTTTGGGGACGTGGAAGAAAGTTTCTAAAACTGCCCGGTTTATTAGCGCTTGAAAGTCCATAGCATCGGTTACGCACGATGGAGATGATCCAGTGTCATCCACGGATACATCCAGGTTTTCAATGGCATTCGGTAGCAACAGATCCCACTCCCTACAACACAAACTTTCCTCCTCTCTGGGCATCTGCTTGCACCTCTTGCAAGAACACCAAAAGTCCCCCGAAATTCTTGGTCTAGCCTCGGCAGCGACTTCGGATAACATTACCTGCGCAACTTCAGCCTCTCTCTCTTCTCTTGCTCTCTTATCATCCATCTCTTGTAGTTCCGTGTCCGTGTATTCTGGCTCAAATCTGTAGCCAGTAATGTCAAAGTCAAAATCGAATTCTTCGTCTTCGTAATCATTATAGTAATCCATCATCCAAGTTTTTTTGTGCAAATTGTAGCCTACGTTGCTGCAGGTAAACAAACGCAGACTGCTCACCTAGATAGTTTTGTAAACAGCCGGCACACCTTCCCGCTCCCCCACCCCCGACACATAGTACTCCGCGGGAGCAGCGAAAACAAGCAACAGAGAAATGCTTACGTCCAAGCCATGCCAAGCAGGTAAAAATGTTCGGATTGAGATACATTTCACAGGAGAGCATACTGAGACCGGTAACAATACACCCTGAGCTTCCCGTCTCATTTATCGTACATGAAAGCACATTTATCGTTGTTTTTCCATAACATTTAGAATTTCCCCCGTTGACTTCTATTGTAGCCCAGTGAGAGCCTACAGGAAATCTGTAGCGAGTTCAATACTGGACCGATCAGCGAAAATATGGTCTCAATGTGTCAGGTTCATGGAAGACAGACCGCAAATAGGGTCCAAGGTCCAAAATAGCGAACTTATCCTTTAATCTACCACATATCAGCGCAGAGTAAATTGGAATGAGCATTTGTCATGCCCTAAGAGACAAGTATATGCCATAGCCTATATTAGGCCATGTAAACAAAATAGTTGTTGATCGTCCCTGCCCAACATCCGAAAAAGGCCCCGATGACTTTTTTTTTTTTTTTTTCGTGACGATGGCCAGAAGTTGCAGAAAACACGGGAAAATCCCATTTCTAAGCCATTTGGATAGAAAATCGTACTCACACCACACTAGGAGATCCTATCCGATCCACTAGGCCTAGCCCTCTATCGACCACCACGCAAAATTGTTAGAGCGCATGTGCAGCATGAATTTCAAAACAAAGCCTATCCATGACAGGGCATACTTATAATTATATTGGCCTAGGCTATTAAATGTTTTATGATTGCTTGAACTTTGGTCTATACAGTATTTTATTGTTGTAAAAAAGGTTTTGTAGCCAGATCTGGTCTATGGTGTAGTACAAGCATAAAACCAATAACATACAATCAATCAAGGAACATTTATTGACCAAAACCAATAACATTACAATCAATATGAGCGAAACTGATGTTGACAGGCTACAATTAAACAGAAGCAATTTGGTCGAGAGACGCAATGTTCTATATATTCTGTCCTCTTTATTTCTCTCTACGGTCCGCTGTACCTGGTGCTTAAATAAAAAAAATAAAAACCGCCCTCCCTACGACTTAAAAAAAAAAAAAAAAAAGGACGATCAACAACTTATTTTTTTTACATGGCCTTATGTATGATAACATGAACATAAAATAGTTTTCCACCATCTGCAAAATGCTGCCAAATGTTCTATCTTCAATGAACATCCGTAGCCTATTTCAAAAATACATTTAACGATTGCACTACAGTATGTGAAATGCACTCAAAATGCAAAAATAACAATAGGGCTATCAAACATTGGAAAGACAGAGCTTGAGTGGAAACACGAACGTACGTATGTAGCCAGCGAGACCAACCGTATTTTAGACGCAAAAATACTTACATATCGCAAAAGGGAAATTCCCCTGCATAATGCGTATTCTATAGTGCTTGCGTAATACTAGACAGTTAAAACGAAAACTGCCGTTACGCTGGGCTGTAGTAAATTGCTCAAAGCACCCAAAAAGACTTGGCATATACCGTTGCGAAGGTTATAATGTACTCTATTGGATAAAAAAGCCGACAATTAAACCAGAGTGAACTGTAATGCATGAGACAGGATTACAGGGCATGGGGCTATTACGCAGCGACGTTTCAGATAGTGTAATAGCGGTATAAAGTGTTGTATATTTCTCAAACCGATTGTACCAGACAATAAATGACAACTGAATTTTGAAAGGAGCATAAAACCAATGGTAGGATTGTATATTTATTTCATATTTAGTAGCATATATTGCTAGTAGAATACATGGTAGAATGAGATAGTACTTTCACAGTTTATTTTGCATTTGAGTGAGCAGGGCTTTTCACAGCTTTTCACGGCTTTTCTGGCATACGATCAGGCTATTGTTGGGTTTATCTCGTTGCTATGACGTTATTCTAATTTTATATGATGAATAAATATATTTATGAACTCAAACATAGACCCTATTGTCCACTATGTCACGCATAGGTAGGTATAGACTAGGTGGGGGGTTGCTTGATAAATGAAATAGTGGCACTTAGAAACTACGTATTCGGCAGAAATCGTCATGAACCGTCTACCAATAAATTTAAAACACAGAATTTGTGATTTCCAATAATAGTTTGGCTGCAGTAGCAACGAATGTCTCAGTTGAGCAAAAAAGGTCCCGCAGGCGGGACTTCTGCGCAAAGGTGTTAACGTTCATTCAGTTATCTTCAATTTATATTCAGCTAACATCAGCTTATTTGACTAGCTAGATAGCCAAGCTAGACGCAATGCATCACCACCACACATGGACGAACAGGGTAACGCTATTGACATCAACTATATTGACGGTCAATTAATCACATATGTTATTTTGTTAGACTACTTTTATTATAAATGTCCCTAGTGCCGCTAGAAAGGTAGCAAGCTGACCCCATAGTCTTAAATGAGCAAACCACCACCGTCTTTTTGGCTAACCGCTAATTAACTCGACTGTGGCAGAGCAGTCTGTCACGGTTTGCCGCAGCATGAAACCCCGTTCTCAAAACTGTTCCAGATAAAGTGTGGATTGTAGGTTAGTGGGTTCACACGCTAGCTAAAGCACAGTAGCTCATTAGCTACATCGTAGCTGGCATTAACTTTCATCTGCATCCTGTAACCTAATCACAAACATTGCAAACATTTACAAACGCAGACTCCGTATTCTTTTCTGATAAATTACTGGTTTTATTTTAAACATCCCCGTATTGAGTCAGTACACACATACCGCTAACACTTTGGCTCTATTCCCCGCACATTTTCTTAATTTTTGGGACCTAAAAAAATGATCAGGTGTAGAAATGTCTGGTTAGAGTTCTAGCTAGAGCAGCTGGCTAACGTTAGTAACGTTATACAGGTATGGAGCGTATGTAGTGTAGCTGCAACATCCCCTTCTGTCTCATCTTATGAAACAGTATTTTTTTTCGTAGTAGACACATCATAGCTCACTCCAACCAAAATGAATATGTGATGACAAACATGTTGAAGATGAGCGGGTAAGGCACTCAATTTATTATGCTACGAACTGCGTCCACAAAACAACAGCTTGTTCACGGTAGGCTACTAAGGGATTGTGGCGAGGTGAGCACCACCGCTCCCGTGCAGAGACAGTAACCAGGCAGGATTCCCAGAGAACACGGTTTTATTTTCCAGACTTCTCTGCGTTTTACACACACACACAAACACACATTAAATCCGGCCTCCGCTCTTCTCCCCGCAGATGTTCCGGCCGGCTTTTATGCACTCAGGCTCACTGTCGAACAATCAAGGCAATTGGTTAATTGATACAAACAATAATACAATCAATCGTTACCAATTGCCTGATTCCCGAGAGCTGTGTCGGCTCCACAAACCACACGCGTTCACTCTCTCTCTTGCCGGCAGCGCCTAAAACCACGCCCCCCTACCACATACCCCCACCGCCCGACTTAGGCCGGGAAGCCATCCGGCCGATGACCGACCCCCCCCTCCTCCTCCCCCACCGGGCGAGAGAGAAAGTCCGCCACCACCATCTGCGCTCCCGGCCTATGAATCACCTTGAAATTAAAAGGCTGTAAAGCCAGATACCAACGAGTGATTCGGGCGTTAGTATCCTTCATGCGGTGAAGCCATTGGAGGGGAGCATGGTCCGAACAGAGGGTGAATGGGCGACCCAGTAGGTAATAACGGAGGGACCCGACCGCCCACCGAATGGCCAGACACTCTTTCTCGACCGTGCTGTACTTAGCTTCGCGTTGTGAAAGTTTCCTGCTAATGTACAGCACTGGTCGGTCGACCCCCCTCCACCTGCTGCGTCAAAACGGCCCCCAGCCCTCTGTCCGATGCGTCTGCCTGCACATTAAAAGGGAGAGAGAAGTTAGGGGTGAACAGGAGCGGTTTCCCACAAAGAGCTTCTTTCACCCGCTCAAACGCCTGCCGGCACAATTCCGTCCACTGGACCGGATCTGAGGCACCTTTCCGAGTCAAGTCGGTTAGGGGACTGGTCAGCTCCGAGAAGGCAGGAATAAACCTTCTGTAGTAGCCAGCCAGCCCCAAAAACCTCCTCACCTCTTTTTTTGTCTTGGGTCGGAGGCAGGTCGCAATCGCTGCGGTTTTGTCCACTAGAGGCCGCACCTGTCCACTTCCCAAGTGGTACCCCCAAATACCGTACCTCCGCTCGGCCAATTGCACACTTCTTTGGGTTAGCCGTGAGCCCCGCCTGTCTCAGGGACTCTAACACCGCCCCCACATGCCGCACATGCTGAGCCCAGCTGTTGCTGTGGATGATAATGTCATCCAGATAGGCTGCAGCGAAAGCAGCATGCGGACGCAGCACCCTGTCCATGAGACGTTGAAAAGTGGCAGGGGCCCCGAATAACCCAAACGGAAGTGTCCGAAATTGGTACAACCCGTCCGGAGCGGAGAAAGCCGTTTTTTCCTTGGACTCTGGAGACAAGGGAATCTGCCAGTAGCCCTTGGTTAAATCCAGTGTCGAAAAAAAACGAGCTGTGCCCAGCCGATCCAAGAGTTCGTCGACCCGAGGCATTGGATAGGCATCAAAACGTGACACTTCGTTCACCTTACGATAGTCTACACAGAACCGAATAGACCCATCCGGCTTACCCACTAGCACGATGGGACTATTCCAGGCACTGTTAGACTCCTCTATTACCCCCAATTCCAGCATTGCCTTTATTTCTGCCTGAACCAATTTCTTTTTATGTTCCGGTAGTCTATAGGGCCGTGAACGCGCCGTCACGCCCGGAGTTGTCTCAATGTGGTGGCTTATGAGGTTAGTGCGACCTGGTAGAGGGGAAAACACATCCGCAAACCGCTTTTGCAACAAGGCAAGATCCGCTCTCTGATTCGGTAGGAGATGGCTATCCGAAAGGGGTGAGGTTTGATCGGTAGAATTTGGTACCTCAGGCCCCAGCTCATCTCTCTCCTGATCCACCGTGACCAGAGAGACCGGTACCACCTCTTTCCATGCTTTTAGTAGATTGAGGTGATAAATCTGTTTCGCCCCCTCTCTATCAGATCGCACCACCTCATAATCGACTTCCCCCACTCGTCGTGTAACCACGAAGGGTCCTTGCCACTTGGCGAGTAATTTTGTGCTGGACGTCGGGAGTAATACCAGGACTTTATCTCCCGGTGAAAATTGACGTAGCTTAGTTCCTCTATCGTAGTGCTTCTGCTGACGTTCCTGAGCCTCGAGCAAATTCTCCCGTGACAATCTACCCAGTGTATGGAGTTTTGCTCGCAGGTCCATGACGTACTGAATTTCGTTTTTACTGGGACTTGGACCCTCCTCCCAGCTTTCCTTAACTAGATCCAAGACACCCCGTGGTCGCCTACCGAACAGCAATTCAAAGGGAGAAAATCCCGTGGAGGCCTGGGGAACCTCTCGCACTGCAAACAAGAGAGGAACTAACCACTTATCCCAATTTCGGCTATCATCGTGTACGAACTTCCGAATCATAGACTTCAAAGTCCTATTAAAACGCTCCACGAGCCCATCTGTTTGCGGATGGTATACGCTGGTTTTAATAGACTGAATCCCCAATAATTCATATAATTCGCGTAATGTGCGTGACATAAAGGAAGTGCCTTGATCCGTCAGAATCTCTTTCGGGATTCCGACGCGGGAGATTATCTGAAACAAAGCCTGCGCAACACTCTTAGCCGAGATATTGCGTAACGGCACTGCTTCGGGATACCTAGTTGCATAATCCACCAGAACTAACACAAATCGGTATCCCTGCGTGCTTCTGTCAAATGGCCCGATGAGATCCATGCCCACTCTATCAAAAGGGACCTCAATTAACGGTAGAGGGCGCAACGGCGCTTTTGGGATGGCCGGGGAATTCACTAGCTGACAGTCTGGGCAGGACGCACACCACCGACGTACGTCCGCCCAAATGCCCGGCCAATAGAACCGGGCCATTATCCGGTTTAGTGTTTTCTCATACCCTAAATGACCAGCCATGGGGTTGTAATGAGCCGCCTGGAAAATCATTTCCCGGCGGCTTTTAGGTACCAACAACTGGGTCATCTCCTCACCTGTCTGAGTGTCACGACTCACTCTGTACAATCTGTCCTTAATGATTACAAAATATGGGTGAGAGCGTGCAGCGTCAGGGCGCACCAGCTGACCATCCACATATACGACCTGATCAAAGGCAAAGCGTAGGGTGTCGTCGCGAGACTGCGCGAGTGGGAAATCCTCCACGGGGTGAAACACCGGCACCTGGGGAGTCTCCACCGGAGGCTCTCCCGGAGCCGTCCCCCCCCCGGCAGTGTCGGGCGACCCCGCGTCACCACTGTCAACTGCACACACGTCACACTTCCCTAGCGGTCGTGATCGCACCCCCATCAGCTTCTCAGCTACCTGTTTAAACCCCGCCCAATCTGTGCCCAGAATCAGAGGGTGCGAGAGGCGGGAGCTAACCGCAGCCTCTAGAATATGCTTTTTCTCTTTGAAATGAATTTCCACTGGCACTATAGGGTACTTGTGTATATCCCCATGCACACACCTAATAGATACCCAACGTGCCGTCACCAACGCCTCTGGCCGAACCAGGTTCTGTAGGATCATGGACTGCATCGCCCCTGAGTCCAACAGTGCCCGGTGTTCACTCCCTTGCACCCTTACCGGAATGCAGTACGCCCCGTCTAGATCGGGAGCGGAGGTGGGCGGGCCGACGACACGGACCACCTGCCCCACCTCCATGAGCGGACAATCGCGGCGCAGGTGGCCCGGCTGTCCGCACCGCCAACACCCCGGTCCAGGCGTCTGAGGAGCTCCCTGTGGGCCGGACTGCACCGCCACTGAGCCTGAGTGGGGAGAAGGAGGATACAAAATAAAGGGATTAACACGAGGGAAGGAGGGGTTTTGGGGACGGGAAACGGGAAGGGGAAGAGCACGGGTGGTGAACTTTTTTCGGGGCGCTGGCTCCGGTTTCTGCTGCTGGGTGAAGGGGTGTTGTGCCAGGTGGTCCTCCGCCAGGGTGACGGCGACGTCCAGGTTGGTGGGCCGGTGGCACTGGACCCAGCTGGCCGTATCCGCCGGCAACCCTGCGGTGAAGCGCTCGAGGACCACCTGCTCCACGACTCCAGCTGCGGATCTTATCTCCGGCTGTAGCCAGCGCCTCGCCATGTCGGTCAGCCGCTGGGCGTATGCGAATGGCCGGTCCTCTCCCGTCAGGGTGGTCTCCCGGAAGCGACGTCGGTGATCCTCCGGGCTGAACCCCATTCGGTCGAGGACCGCCTTTTTTAGATTTCGAAAATCTTTCCTAGCGGCTGCCGGCAGTCCATGCGCCGCCTGTTGCGCCTCCCCTGATAAGAGGGGCAGGAGACGTACCGCCCACTCTTCCAGTGGCCACCTGCACGTCTCCGCTGCCACCTCAAACGCCTCGAGGAAGGCCTGAGCGTCATCGTCCGCTGTCATCTTTGGAAGGTGAAATTTCGGGGACGAGACGCTCTGCCCTCCCCTGGAACCCCCGGCAGCAGCCAGCTGTAGCAGCGCCTGTGTCTGGAGGCTAGACTGCTCTCGCAGGGCTTGCAACTGCTCGGCGTGAGCAGCCGACTGTTGTACCTGCATAGCAGCTAGCCCCTCCAGCAATTTTCCCAGCGCTGCTACGGAGGTTGGCTGCTCCGGCTGCTCCTGGCTGTTATCCATTGCTTTTCAAAAGAAATCCTGTTTTTCTGTCCTCTGCACCGTTTTCGCCTTTCTTTTTCCCCGTACGGGCCACCACTGTGGCGAGGTGAGCACCACCGCTCCCGTGCAGAGACAGTAACCAGGCAGGATTCCCAGAGAACACGGTTTTATTTTCCAGACTTCTCTGCGTTTTACACACACACACAAACACACATTAAATCCGGCCTCCGCTCTTCTCCCCGCAGATGTTCCGGCCGGCTTTTATGCACTCAGGCTCACTGTCGAACAATCAAGGCAATTGGTTAATTGATACAAACAATAATACAATCAATCGTTACCAATTGCCTGATTCCCGAGAGCTGTGTCGGCTCCACAAACCACACGCGTTCACTCTCTCTCTTGCCGGCAGCGCCTAAAACCACGCCCCCCTACCACAGGGATGTTCACCATCGACTTCCACTCAAAAATACAGCGTGTCTCCCTGTCCCAAGCATAGAGTGTATAAAAATAGGTCAGTTTTAGACCAATGATTGTTGTCTCCCCCTTCTGATCCCGCCCCTCCGAGTGATGGCAGTGAGAACCATATAGAACCTATCTATGCCAGTGATCCCAGGACTCAACCTGTCCCTCTGATTGGTCCTGAACAAATGTTAATACTCTGTCCAGACGACACAATATTTAAAAAAAATCAGCACATGCAGAGGCATTAGATGAAGGAAAGGCACCTATTGCAATTACATTTTTTTTGTGGGAAAAATTTATTGACTGAGTATTTTGACCACATTGCTGCCATTGACTTACATGGTGAAATACCTATACTGGAGCCAACCGCAGTGGCACTAGTGAGCAACGGCACCAGGAAGTGAGCTTCAAAACGAAAGCCTAGTCTTGGCCCCTTGGTTCAAACACAGGGATAAGGGTTATTTATTAAATCCTACAATAATAGCAGTATTTTCCTTTTTCCCTTCTCTGTTCTCTTTTCTATTTTCACAATGAATATTTATTCAGTTTTCTCTTATTATTGCTTTATTTTAAAATAGTTATTTAAAAATATAATACAATCCTTTATTGTTCTTCAATTAATGTGATTTTTTTTGTAAAGTGAGCTTCTAGCATAAGCCCTGAAGGGTTTCCAACCTCTCTAGCATGTTTCTGTAAATTACTTTGACTTGCATTTGTTCCTTATTCATGCAAATGCATAAATAAATATGTGTTTTCAGAGTGTGGGATTGACTAACATAAGGTCGCTACTCTGGTTATTATATACTGTACCGGACATGTACTTTATATATTATATATATATATATATATATGAAGTTTATATAGGCCTATATGAGGCCTATATAATATCTGTTGGCTGAACCAAAAAGTGTATGAAGAAATAATAACAAAAAAAGGCCTGTCCAAATATAGGTAACAATGCAGCCCCGGTTCTAGACTGCTGTGATTGGGGGGGCAGACAGAAATTTAGGGGGGGCACCTTTTTATTTAGGGCACTGTGTGTGCCATACAGTTCCCAGGCTTTTTCCCCTCGTTTGCATATATTTGTGTGTGTGTGTGTGTGTGTGTGTGTGTGTATCCTTGCAACCACACGCACATGTGTCTAGATGGGAGCAAGGCCTATGATATTATATACTTAGACTTCCAAATGCATTTCAGAGTGGGTTCGGAACTGGTTACAGGATAGAACACAAAGGGTAGTAGTAGGAGGGATCTTATCTGAGCAGGGTAAAGTGGGAAGTGGAGTTCCACAGGGTTCGGTTCTGGGTCCACTGCTCTTCCTCATTTACATAAATGACCTAGATGCGGATATTGAAAGTACATTAGTTAAATTTGCGGATGATACAAAACTGGGAGGTTTAGCCAACTGTCTGGAAGCTACTAAGGTAATCCAAGAAGATTTAAACAAATTCCAGAAGTGGGCAGAAACCTGGCAAATGAAATTCTATATGTAAACTATACTATATACTATATGTAAAGTTCTACATGTGGGGAATAAAAACATAGGGCAGGATTACTTTATGCGGGGTACAAAACTAGAATGTGCACATGCAGAAAAAGACTTGGGAGTAATAGTCGATCAAAGCCTATCAGGGTCTGGTTAATGTGCTGTAGCGGTAAAAAAAAAGCTAACAGGATGCTGGGATACATAGCCAGGAGTATTGAGTATAAATCTAAGGAGATCATACTCACACTATACAATGCCCTTGTCAGACCACACTTAGAGTACTGTCTGCAGTTCTGGGGACCTTACTACAAGAAAGATATAGAGGCGCTGGAAAAGGTCCAAAGAAGGGCAACCAGATTGATCCCGGGTATAAAAGATAAGTTTTATGAGGAAAGGCTTGAAATGCTAGGACTTTTCAAGCTTAGTAAAAGGAGACTTAGGGGGGATTTGATTGAGGCGTTTAAATTTATTAAAGGGATCAACAAAGTGAACTACAGGAAATTATTCAAGTTGAGCTCGGTTAGCAGAACGAGGGGGCATAAATGGAAACTGGCAAAGAATACATTTCTCACAGACACTAGGAAATATTTTTTCACACAGAGAGTGGTCAATACGTGGAATAGCTTGCCTGAACATGTGGTGGAGGCAGAAACACTGGGGGTGTTCAAGGCCCGGCTTGATTCAGTGTTAGACACTATTAGTACAGTTTAGAGGTAAGAATAGACAAGCATTGTTGGGCTGAATGGCCTGTTCTCGTCTTTCCTTGTTATGTTATGTTATGTGTGTAGGGGTGTTCAGAGAGGCCACTATTTGTATTTCTTGAGGCCTAATTATGCGTGTTTGTATTCAGATAAAAATGAAGTTAGTACAGTTTGCAGCTCTGCAACAAAAAAAGAAGGAAACTTGGCAGACAATACTGTTTTTTGGCACTGACATTCCTATTGTTGGAATATTAAATCATTTAACTCACTTTTCTATAATAGCCTAACATAATATTTGAAGTATAACAACAGTCTTACATGTTATGCAAAAGTAGAAGGCTAACAGCAGAGCCTTTTGTATACCACCCTGGCAAATGACGGCTGCTTTATGCAAATAAAATGGGGTAAGCTCCACAAAATTAATTATGTTGTACCAAAGTGAAATAAGGTTATCCCTTTAAATAAAAGCTGAGTGTGCTCTTTAGCTAAATCAAGAAAAAAAAAAGTCTTTGTCCCAAACATGGAGCTTACAGTTGCCTACATCACCCATTCAGTGATTACGCTGAACTACCACTACACTGAATCTCAGGACTGTTTTCAAGAAATAAAGCAGCAAGCACTTTACAAACAAAGGTAATGTCAAAAAAAAAAGAAATTTGTAGGCTATGGTTTCTCTTAAAACTGTTGGAGATTTCTAATAATATGGTTAAAAGAAAAAAGAAGGCCTAGCTATTCCCACTGCAAAACACAAAGTAATTGCCTCAAAGCATGAGTCTTCTGTTTGTTTTCATAAAAGCCCTAACAAACTCATCCAAATCAATACTCTTGGTTATAAATTTTTCATGTGCCAGAATCACCAAATTCCTTTTTCTCTCATGCAGCATTGTGCGGCGGAAGGGTGTTAGGACACGTGTCAGAGTGGAGAAAGAACTCTCACATGATGCTGAGGATACTCCAATCACCAGTGCAGTTGCATACACTGCATGCAGCTCTGGAAAGGCTTCCTTATAGCCCTGTATATGTCGACACACTGTTGACAGGTCCGCGTCAGTAGAGAACTTCTTGAGCAACATGGATTTTGCCACATAAATTTAATTTTTCAGACTATTGGTTGTTGCATCAGTACCGGCAAGTAGCTGCAGCGGTTTCAATAGGGCCAACTCTAGAAAAGACGTAGACTGGGGAACAAGACAGCTTACTGCCCTCATCAGGTCAATATTTCTCCTCGAAAACCTGTCCTCAATCTCTGCAATAGCTCTGTCCAAGATGTTTAGGAGGGCTCTTCTCAAAGACTGGCTGGGAGTGTTGGAGGAATCGGACTCAGTGTGACCAACGGTGGAGAGAACAAAACTGTCTATGAGCTGTTTGCTCATTGTTCTCCTTCTTTTTGTAGCAGTCTAATATCTCGAAATTATCCCATGAATCATCTTCTCGGATATCTTTTAAAGCTTGCAGTGAGGCACTGATAACCTCCCCAGCACTGCAAAGATCCACAGCCTTAGCCTGCAGAATAGAATTTGCTGGCTTCAAGACACCAAAAATTTTGATGAGGAATTTACCAATTTCAAAAAAATTATGCTTCCTGAGTTGTACTAGGAGCCCTGATGCCTCTGTGCATAAAGCCATTGCTGCCACACTATCTTCAGAAATCGCTGACAAAATGTTCAAGATGGCATCCTCATTGTCTACCAGACATTTTGTTACATCATAATGACTGGTCCACCGTATCTCGAGTAACCTTTTAAGAGAGGGTGCATTATAGTTCTGGGCTACATAATGATGGCGAACGAAGGAATGTAGTGAGCCGGAGAGTTCAAAGAATGTTTTGGCGCATGGCTCTTCCTGAATGGCATGCACCACTGCTAGGTGCAGCTCATGGTTGTAGCAATGTACATAAGGAATGAGCCTGCCAAGCTTCTGTTGCAACAATGCTTGAACCCCACCCCTGATCCCACTCATGACTGATGCGCCATCATAACATTGGCTGATTATATTATCAGCACTGTAACCTTCACTGGACAGGTGTTTGAGCATTTCTGTTGTTATATATTCTGCATCCAACCCACTCAAGTCCAGTAAACCAATCAAATGTTCCTCAGGAACCGAATTACAGACAAACCGAATCACAAGTGAAAGATTCTCAACAATGCACCTGTCTCTGGTTCCATCACATTTGATGCAGAACCCTACTGTATCTGCATTATCATATTTTCTTTTCACCTCATGCAACACCATACTGGCTAGAGTGTTAATTATCTCATTTTGAATGCCTTTTGATGTGTACTTTGCATTCTGAGGGATGTTTTTTGCTATTTCAGCAAGTTTGGAATCCTTAGCCAGAGTGTACTCAAACAATTTCAGGAACAGCCCAGCAGAGATATCACTGTCATCGTTTATTTCGGACTGACTTTCAGTGCTTCCACGAAAAGCAAGTTCGTTCACAGCCAGAAACTGCACCACTTCCCCTATGCTATGTAGTATCGGTTTTTCTCAACCTGTGTTTTTCCCAAGAGACATGATATAGTGTCACCAGTTTCCACTCTCGTGTTCAGTTCTGTCCATGATCGTGCAGCATTCAAATGGCTATGGCTAGATGCATGCCTGTATAATCCCCTGTCCTTTTCTAATGCCGTTTTCCAGTTAATAAACCCCGTCTTGGAAAAAACTAGATCTCTGTCAGTTGTGCTTGAAAACTTGCGACAGGAAGCAGAAACATGCATCTAGTTTCACTGAATATTCTAGCCATGATCATGACTGATACCAGCTTGGGTTGAAAGAACGAGCCTTTTTGCCAAACTCCCGTTTGGGAAATACTTTTAGAACTGGCTGAGATGGTGTGTTATCATTTAAATCGTGGCCGAGATCCACGGAAGCACCCCCGACTGCCTTTTCTTCCGAACTGGGACCGGGCACAGGATCCGATACTGAGCATGAAGATTCTGAACTACCGGTATGTACAACTAGAGCTGCATTTGTGTTAACATTACTGTGCTTTGGTTTAGTAATCAAAAATCGATGCATAATGATTTAGGCTAATACCGTTTAAGCAAGTAGGGTAACTGTCACCAAAAGGAAAGAAGAACCGTGGAGCACAGAGAATAAGAAAAGAAAGAAAAACACATTAGCGACCTAACCGTTAGTTAGCTAGCTAATTGTCACTGTTATAGCTAAAGCTAACAGTTAACGTTACCTAGCTAGGTTAGCTAGTCTAACGTAAACTAGTACTGTAGCCAGCTAGCTAACGTTGCATAAAACCACCACCACTAAGCCCCTCAGACAGTAATAACACTAAACCACTAAAATGAAACAACAAGACAAGACTCAAAATACACAGGCTTAATTATAAACTTTTAAACAGAATAACTTTTAGACCTATATTATTTTTATTTATTTTTGCTGTGGGCAAACGTTAACCTCTTCAAGTGACAGACAAACACCGACAAATGTAGAGAGTGACAGCAGATCGGTCCGTCTCCCAGTTTTAAACTGCCAAACCAACCAATCAGAAATGCATTGCCAAGTTGTTGTTGTTTGATATTTTGAATAGAACATTATGATTGGCTAAGTCTCCTGAACTGAGAAAGAATGCAAAATATCGGTTAAAAAAAAAATATAATAACTTGGATTTTTTCTAGGGATCGATCAAAGCAATTGATTATTTTAAGTCAATGGTCAAAGTTTTGGGGGGGCACAGCAAAAATTTGGGGTGGCACGGCCCCCTCTGGCCCCCCCCTAGATCCGGCCCTGGTTAGTTTTAGTGGCCATGTGTCCACACTTTCACCAATTAGGAGCCTATTGATTCAAATCAGTCTTTAGCCCCTTGGCGCAGATGGCAAATTTCACCTATTTAGGGGGTGCTCTGTTTAAGGCTTTATAACTCCAGGTGTGAGCATCACATAAACTTGGTAAATGGCTGAAATGAAACAAGACAGGTGTACCATTTACAATACAAACTTAGATTTGTTTATTTTCATAATTTAAGTCAAAATAAAGTGCCACAAATGCAAAGAAACTTTGGAAAAAACCTTTTAAAAAGTTTTTATTTTATTTTGCTAAGAGCTACATAAGTGAAATCGGTAATATATATACATTTCCTGGATCATAAACTCCATGTCCACAAGTTTTTCAAAATCTGAGGATGATACGCAGAACTACTACTAAGGTCTATGATGCAAAATATAGCAGTGTACCCTGTTGTCCATTAGTGTCTCCAAATCTATCCAAATGGCTAAATTGTCCACTGCTCCAAATAAATAAATTAAAATTATGTTATATTTAACTACAAATCAACAGTTTTGGCTCATAAAACTCACTTTTGCATAATTTTCAAGTAGGAATTATTATATTTCTCAGTATAGGGGGGGTAGATATCTATGGGTCCAAAACCCCTATGCAAAACAATTCGTTTTTTCCATTACAAAACAAATACATTTGCTCCTTCTGATGGCTTAAGATAAAAACCATTGATATCACAGTGTTACATTCACCTAAATATGTTGCCTAATCATTCACTCTTGTACCTCAATAAAACATTACTTGTCCCTGTACTCTACAGTATGTATACTTTTGTCCTGGGATTGCATTTTTCTGTATTTTTTAAATCTTTTAAATTTTCCGATTCATAATGACTCCAAGGAAATGTTTACCTTAATCTACCACATATCAGCGCATAGTAAATTGGAATGAGCATTTGTCATGCCCTAAGAGACAAGTATACGCCATAGCCTATATTACGTACGATAACATGAACATAAAATAGTATTCCACCATCTGCAAAATGCTGCCAAATGTTCTATCTTCAATGAACATCGGTAGCCTACATCAAAAATACATTTAACGATTGCACTACAGTATGTGAAATGCACTCAAAATGCGAAAATAACAATAGGGCTATCAAACATATTGGAAAGACAATGCTGGAGTGGAAACACGAACGTACATATGTAGCCAGCGAGACCAACGGTATTTTAGACGCAAAAATACTTAAGGCCATGTAAAAAAAAAAAGTTGTTGATCGTCCTCGCCCGACATCCGAAAAAGGCCCCGACGAGTTTTATTTTTTATTTTTTCGTGACGATGGCCAGAAGTTGCAGAAAACACGGGGAAATCCTATTTCTAAGCCATTTGGATAGAAAATCGTACTCACACCGCACTAGGAGATCCTATCCGATCCACTAGGCCTAGCCCTCTATCGACCACCATGCAACATTGTTAGAGCGCATGTGCAGCATGAATTTCAAAACAAAGCCTATCCATGACAGGGCATGCTTATAATTATATTGACCTAGGCTATTTAATGTTTTATGATTGCTTGAACTTTGGTCTATACAGTATGTTATTGTTGTAAAAAAGGTTTTGTAGCCAGATCTGGTCTATTGTGTAGTACAAGCATAAAACCAATAACATACAATCAATCAAGGAACATTTATTGACCAAAAATACATGAAACATTACAATCAATATGAGCAAAACTGATGTTGACAGGCTACAATTAAACAGAAGCAATTTGGTCGAGAGACGCAATGTTCTATATATTCTGTCCTCTTTATTTCTCTCTATGGTCCGCTGTACCTGGTGCTTAAATAAAAAAATAAAAACCGCCCTCCCTACGACTTTTTTTTTTTTTTAAAAAGGACGATCAACAACTTATTTTTTTTACATGGCCTAATGCGTATTCTATAGAGCTTGCGTAATACTAGACAGATAAAACGAAAACTGCCGTTAAGCTGGGCTGTGGTAAATTGCTCAAAGCACCCAAAAAGAGTTGGCATATACCGTTGCGAAGGTTATAATGTACTCTATTGGATAAAAAAGCCGACAATTAAACCAGAATGAACTGTAATGCATGAGACAGGCTTACAGGGCATGGGGGTATTACGCGGTGACGTTTCAGATAGTGTAATAGCGGTATAAAGTGTTGTATATTTCTCAAACTGATTGTACCAGACAATAAATAACAACTGAATTCTGAAAGGAACATCTCGATGTGTAAAACCAATGGTAGGATTGTATATTTATTTCATATTTAGTAGCATGTATTGCTAGTAGAATACATGGTAGAATGAGATAGTACTTTCACAGTTTATTTTGCATTTGAGTGAGCAGGGCTTTTCACTGCTTTTCTGGCATACGATCAGGCTATTGTTGGGTTTATCTCGTTGCTATGACGTTATTCTAACTTTATATGATGAATAAATATATTTATGAACTCAAACATAGACGCTATTGTCCACTATGTCACGCATAGGTAGGTATAGACTAGGTGGGGGGTTGCTTGATAAATGGACTTGCTACAGGGAAATAGTGACACTTAGAAACTACGTATTCGGCAGAAATCGTCACAAACCGTCTACCAATAAATTTAAAACAGAGTTTGTGATTTCCAATAATAGTTTGGCTGCAGTAGCAACTAATCTCTCAGTTGAGCAAAAAGCTTCCGCCGGCATCACCGTCTACGCAAAGGAGTTAAATGGATCTGTTAAATAATTTTCTTATCTTTTAAAAATAATATAGCACAATAAGCACAATGTGAACATGGGATGTTTATTGTACATGGCATCCATAGCTATTTCGATATAATCTGGTTTAAGAGGGTAAATAAATGACAAGCACCTAATTAAGAAAAATTAACAGCTTGTTAAAATTCTGGGATTGCAACTGTGGTTGCAACGAAAAGCAGCATACACAGGGGGTCCCCAGGACCGGTTTGGGAACCCCTGATCTAACGTGCATGATTCCAATTTGGACCAGCAAATTGGCTAAAGCTCACGCCCTTTGACTAATTGGGTGTCAGCTGAAATGAACGTGAACTTTTTAGCCGATTTGAAATCACGCACTCTCGGGGTTAGCTAACGTTCACAGGGAAACTTTGCTAGCAATAACGTTAACTTACCTTGCCATGTTCTCAAATTTGAAGGCGTTTTTGAATTCCAAAATGTCATTCTTCCGCAGCAGACATTTCAGGCGATAAGAATGTCCTCTTACTCCAATATAATCTAACATATCCCTTTTATATGGCCATGGGTAACGTTAAACAGGCGATAAACCACCGACAGTTGAATTGCCGAACAGGACCGTTGCATCTGGCGCCCTTTTCTTTTCAAAATAATAATTATTTTCTCTTTGTTTTTTATTGGCGGTTTATAAATCAGCTTTTGGTGCATTACCACCACCTACTAGGCAGGAGTGTCGTCCTAAGATTTTATCTTCTTTCCCCAAAATGTACTAGCTACTATTAATATTAATAATAATATAATAATACACATTATATATACATGTATATACATAATGCACATAAAACCTAATAATAATAATAAATAAATAAGTAAAACTCTAAATTAACTTAGAGCTAGTACTAAATTTATGTTGTTGTGCAATTATAATATTGATAAAATACCAGTTAAATTGTTGAATTTTGACAAACAGATTATTCTCGCTTGATCTTTGGCTTAAAAGCACAATTTCTCACCCCACAAATACTTCATTTGGAATAATATGGATATTTTGTACAAAATTAAGTAATTGTTTATTAAGACGTGGTATGATGAGAATATTATTTTGGTATGTCAATTATTGGATAACAAAGGTTAAATATCCATGTTACTCCAAAAGTATTTGCAACAGTATTTGATATATTCCTTCTGGTGCGCTTGTGCTTTTAAGAAGTTAAGAAGAATTTATGTCTCTTTTTGATAGCCTGTTGGTAGGAAAAATCTTTCTCCTATTTACATTATAATAATAACATACAAATCAGAGCCCTGTTTAAAAAAGATTTGGTTTCAATGACTTCTGTTACCTGTTAATGGAACTGTGGTTTCAATTAACAGGTATCAATTGGAGAAAATTATGGTTATCAAGACTCTTGATATCTTATTTTCTGGTACTCTTACAAGCGATACTATAACGTCTCTGCATTTGAATGGATCTCTATGGGAATTGGGGGGGGTGGGACTAGATTTAGCTGTAAATGACACTGGAACAGTATGGAACACATGGTTGGCTAAATGGCTCTAAGTTATCAAGGGTCTGATGTATAAAACAAGCCTTAAACCATCACTCTGCTGCCAGAAATACAGTAGATATAGATGGATAACTTTAAGGGCCCCAGATGTCACAGACATCCGGACGTCATGGCATGCAAAGCATATGTGACCAAATATTAAAAATAATTACATTATTCTACATTATGTTAAGCTGTCTAATTTGTTTTGATGCCCGGAAATTGGGGGGGGGGGGGGGGCTATGTACAAAAGGTTCTAAACGGTCATTTCTAAACGGTTCATCCGATATGGATGAAAATACCCTCGAATTAAAGCTGACAGTCTGCACTTCAACCTCATTGCGTATGCTTTCAAACTCAAAGTGCTGGAATACAAAACCAAAATAACAAATAAATGTGTCACTGTCCAATGAATTATGGTGCTCACTGTAATATGGTTCATATAGTGAGATAGGTCCAAGATTACAAGGTGGAAATGCCACTGAGATTTGTATGTGATAATGTGAGACATGTTTGAGGTAGATAATATAATTGTTTGTCTCATTTTGAGACTCCGTTGTGATCTTGTACTACTCTCACTTTCTATTAGCTGAGACTCTAGAAAATAGACACTTGTGAGAGAGTTTAGAGAACTCATACGGTGATCACTGTGAGACCGATCCATGTCCATTTCTCAGGAGTGACAATTGAGATGTATGAGAAAATGCACAAAATCTCACTTTAGCGTTGACTAGTGCTCTTTTTTGTCTAGGAGATTGGCAGAGGTTATAAACGAGATCTCATCTTGGATTTTGCTTTCCTATGGGTAACTCTTCGCTCCGGGCTATTCCCTCATTGGTCTAGCTGCGCGAGACTTACAGGGGCAGAACAGGTTAACATACATTGTGGTAGTTTCTGTAGTCTTGTAAGCTGACCATAACTTTATGAACATTGTCAGCTAACCAAAATTGTATTTATTTTACATGTTCCAATAACAAAATATTGTGGATCTAGTCTTAAAATTTTAATCTCAAAGAGCACCAAATTGATACATTTAGCTGTTGAAATTAACAAAGGGGGGCATGCCCCCATACCCCCCATAGACAGTTCAGGGTCCACCCTCCAGATTCAGAAAATCCTGTGGGAAACACTGCTGCCATTGTTGGTGAACGCGAAGGTCCGCAACGTGAACCAGCCTATCTCTTTGATTGGTTTATGTCATGAGCCACTTTTTTTTTTTAAACAAAAATTCTGGCCAAATCACTGGTTTTAGAATGCAGACTTTGAGGATATGAACAGTGTATGGTGCTGATTTCTCTCACAACAGTTCTTTTTATGATTGCTACCAACTAAGCATGACTGTTGGGTTTTTTTTTGTTTTAAAGTTGCATACTCCAGCTTAAATATGTAATATAGGTTACAGTTATTGGTTATAGTTTATACCTCTGTGTCACCAGTAAAGCATCGCTTACACCATTTTGTAGAATATACATTTTTGGGAGGGAGGTGTGCTGAAACATAGTCTTAATTAAAGAACTGTTACATTGTTTCCTACCTCCCCAACATTATGGAGGCAATGACCCCCTGCCAGGGGAGAGATGTGCAAATAATGGATTGGTCACCCCTCCCCCTAGACTTCAACATTAGGCAGGAATTTAACAACAGGAAACTAGAAGGTCATTATGGAATATCTCACATGGGCTGTGGCCTGCTTTAGCCTGGGTCATAGTCAGATTGAGGCTGGGCCTGATGATGCCACCTACATGTCCAGCCAATCAGGTGTCAGATGCTCCAGTTAAGAGAGTTTCCCGTTCCACTCGTTGTCACAACTGCGCTACGTACCAAACCAAGTGGACAGTGTTTCACTCCCTGTTAAACTGGTAAGTGAGGTCCTGCATGAAAGTGTTTTTTCCCACATACTCCACTGACATTCTGTGGGTATGTGGATTAGCATAATCTGTTTGTGTGGAGTGTGGGCATCCAGTATCAGGCATGTATTGCTGTACTACAGTCTTGCAAAAATATGAGGAGTGTGGTTGTGGTTCTGTCAGATTAGTGTGCATACTTCTGAGAGTAGTTTGATCATTTTATAATGGACCTGAAACCTATATTGTGAAGGTTTTTACTTTTCCATTAAAATTTCTGTTAATGATCAATGATCAACGTTAATGATCAGCGGAATATTTAACAAGCACCGAATATTTAACAATGAGGAAAAAAATCCAATGGGGCCCCAGTAATTACACTGGGAGCCTGCCTCAACTTGTTAACCTTCATGTTTTGTTTTCTTAAAAATGCAGTGGCAGTACAGTATCTCCATTTACATTCCTCTCTTTCTGGTGCTTTTGTGCTTCTGTGACTGGGTCAACAAAAAAAAAAACATCTCGTCTTCCGTCATCTCCCTGTAACGCGAATGCACGACAAGACCCATCCTTTACAGGATTTTGTGCCAACTTCTGTTCATAATTATTAAATTAGCTTGATCATTTGTTTGATTTGACATCTTTTAAAGCATGAGCTACAGCTGCAGACTATGGCATGTATCTTTGGTGAAAACATCACACAGTGGTCTGAGGCAGCCCTGTCACAGTTTATATAGCTGTTTAGAAAATAAGCCAGAATAATTGGCTGCGACAAAAGTCAGCAAACGCACACCAGCCACCCCGTGGACCAGAGTTGTGCACCCCTGCCCTGGAGCAATGACTTTCTCTGGACATTTTTAAAGGAGTGGTCTGGTGCTGTTCTTCTCTTCCCTTGATGCTCAGTGTAAAAGGATGGCATGGTGAGTGAACGGAGCGGTTGGTGTATTGTTGTTTTCATGGCTGAATTACTGCAGTTGTGGAATTCCACAGGTGGATCCCATTACCAGGGGAATGACCTGAGAACACTTACTTTAAAAAGCTGTTAAGTTGTGCTGGGGTCCTCTATCCTGGTACTTAGAGAGCTGCAGGGTTTGCTGCTTTCAACTTAAAATCAGCAACTGTGTAGATGCAAGACATCAAGGTAAGGGGAGTTAACCATGTAATCAATAACTTTAATGAATCAAATAAGCACTGAGTAACGCAAAAAACCAGCCCACCCTTCGGCTGTACAGGGTCAGGAATGAGAGGATCTCTGTTTTTTATGAACCACACACAATTCCTTTGAGATTATTCCATTCATCCTTGACAACACTATGGCTCCTAATAACACTGTCAATTTAACATGATCGCATTCAATTATTTATCACCATGTACTTATGCGACTTTTGGCTAAAATGGATAATTAATATTATTGCTTCAGTTTAAGACTATGAAGATCTTTTTGTGTTACTGAGAGAGTGT
Organism: Synaphobranchus kaupii; assembly: GCA_029718625.1. NCBI lineage: Eukaryota > Metazoa > Chordata > Actinopteri > Anguilliformes > Synaphobranchidae > Synaphobranchus > Synaphobranchus kaupii. The sequence continues at coordinate 24,436,833 of CM056380.1, forward strand.
CTTCAGAAACCTGATGGTCACATCTTGCTAGCATCTTGCTACATTTCTTAGATCTCTCATCTTATCTTTCGGGAACAGCACTTTCTATTTAGCGTGAGGTACACCATGGATGTGCCTGTTTACATGCTGGCGAAAGCGTTGTCCAGTTTCATTTACTGTATTCCATTTAGGTCTGTCTTCCTGAGGTGGCGTGATTGGTAAGCAAATACTGATTATGCCCTGAAAAGTGATTAGGTCACCAGGTTTATAACCAGAGGTTTATAAACATCGACACTAAGAAAACAAATAAAAAAATCTTTCCTTTTCCACAACTTGAAATAGACAATTATACCAACTTCTTCAGACTGGAGTGTCCACCAGCCTCTTTGTGATCAGATATACCTCTCGCTTACCTTATGAGGGCTCATTGACTGAACCATCACTGTGAAACTTATATCAGCGCTTAATTGTTTTTCAGTCTTACATAACCGTCATTAAGGAATCATCTGCCATTAGCGATTTCTAAACCTTCAGAGGAAACATGACAGCCTCCTGGATATCCTCAGCACTGTTCAAGAGCACACATACTTTAGACATATGGGGGTATAAGGCTAAGGCAGAGTTAACTTTAACAGGGAAGAAATTAAGAATTTCCTTTTATTTTTTTAAAAATGCAAAGTTCTTTACAAGCTAAACTGATTTGCAAACTGACTTGGTTTGCATTAAGGTGGGGTGGGGGCGGGGGCAACTGTTCCTGTGTAGAGCAACTAGGACCTGGAACAGTAAAACTGAACTATATCTTTAAATGCCTTTTTCTTTCAGACACTATGAAGATTGCATCTTTTAACATCCAGAAATTTGGGCTGAGTAAAATTTCTGACCCTACTGTCCTATCCATTCTTGTAAAGGTAAAACGCAGTACATGTTTTCCTTAAATAGCTACCATGTAATTTTTTGGTAGATCAGCTTTTTAGAACTTGTATTTTTAACCAAGGTTAGCAATTTGTTTTTCATGTCTTTACTTTGACATAAAGGAGTGAACTCTTATTAACTATTGATCTTTCTGTATGATGAGGCAATGAGTTATAAAAAATAAATTCCTAGAAAATGAACCACTAGTATATAATATATTATAAGACAGGCAATATATGATACGACAGAAATTATTTTCATGTTCTGATCTCCACCACTTTTCCTCTAGATTGTGTCACGCTATGACATCATTGTGATTCTGGAGGTGGTGGATGTGAGCGGAAACTCAGTGGACAGCTTCTTGAAGGAGCTAAACAAGTAAATTAATCTAAAAATACAAAAAAACTACACATACTACCCTGAAGCGTTCCACAGGGGATGATTTTATCCCCAATCCCTCACTGTGTTAACAGTGTATTTATGCTGTATATGCAAGTAAAATGGAATTTCAGCATGTGGGTACATGCATTCATCTCCTGAGGGTCTTGGGTACTTGTCTCAACAGGATGAACGAGAAACATCACTACACCTTGAAAATAAGTAGCCGCTTGGGAAGGTCCAGGTACAAGGAACAGTTCATGTTTCTTTACAGGTAAAGTTGAGTTGGGTAATTGACTGTTTCCAGTCTTTAAACTACAGACAAGCAAGAACTAGACTCCAAGAGATGCTTCTGTTGTATTGCTCCTCTCTGAGCACTTACCCTATAATTCTGGGCCGTGTCCGAATCAGCGCACTTGCCTACTATTGAGTATGCCAGTTGAGTATACTTTTTTTAAAAAGCTGTTAAGTATGCAACAATTCAGAAAATTGAGTGTTCTTAATATCCCCGGGTGATATACTTATTTCCGGGTTTTTGCTGATAATACTATGGGGGATATTTTTCGCATACTGCATGTGGTGTGGAATAAAGCCTCACGGCCTTGGTTGCAGACATGCATACAGACACAGGTGGGAGAAGAGTTTATTATGGTTTTGGTTCCCAAGCAGTTCCCTCAGTTCACACACTCAAAGCATTCCTTCAGTCAAATATCCTGCTCACTGTTTTCACCTCTTGGCAGCACGCAAACTAGGCCCAGAGCGAGGTCATAAAGACCTCAGGTTATACAGGTTATATCATTTTAATTTTTATTATTACTGGAACTTCCACACATGCAACTAAACAGTATGCACTAAGCAGTATACACTACTATACAGTATGCTAGTACAGTAAACAGAATGCAGTGGATAGGGCTCTGATTCTGACAGAGCCCTGGATTGTACAGGATTGTATTTAATTTTTGTATTAATCAATACAAAGATGTCTGATTAAAAATCTCTGCTTCGTGTTTTCTGACAATGCTAACAACCAGTACTATGCCACATCCACTGAGTAAAGAAAGGTAACATTCATTTCTAAGTTTTACTATGAACAACTGTACATAGGCCAATGGCATATTTTGATTCCTGTATGCAAGCAGTTAGTTTGATAAAACAAAAAGGTCCCCTGAAAAAAACTTGTTGTAGTTTAGCTCATTAGACCTCTTGGATTCATCCTTGATCATAATCCACTTCAATTTGCCTTTGAATATTTGACTCTAGTGATTTTTAAATAAATGTTCACATGTTGCTCAATGAGAGCAACTCTAAGCTAACAATGTTTTCTAACAAAGTCCAGTGCTCCTTTAAAGCACTGGTGCTGGTTGTCTATCTCCACAAACCTTGTCTAAAACCTGATGCATTTCAAAGAATGCTCTGCAGCAGAATACCCATCTGGTTTTTAATGTCACAGGAGGCATCTATAGTCTTATCTATTGGTGGAGAACTGCCTTCCTGAGCAAATACATCTGCTAGATGTTCTGTATACCTGTATATGTTCCTGTTTGGACAATATTTTACCAGGCTTATCACATCCTTATTATGTACAGTAGAACCGCAGACATATGACCCCCAGCGTTACCAACTGACTGGTCAGTTGAACAGGGTTTGAACCTGGGTGTAGCCTTTTAGAGGTCCTTATTATAGATTTTATTTGTTATTATCACTGATGTAATTTGTTTGAGGGTGCACAATGTACTTTACAGACATTTTGAATAAAAGTGAAACAATAAGTTAAAATAAATGAATAGAAAAGTTAGAAATAGGGAAAGTCATGATAATGGTTAACAGTAAAAAATAATAATAATAATAATAACAATAAGAGATAGTTAACACTGTTAAAAGCAAGTTTATAAAATATACCATTTAAAAGGAAACACTGAATTTGCTGCTCTAAGAAAGACTTTCAGAGTCTAGCAGCCTTAACTGAGAAAGCATGGTCTCCTTTTTTTTTAGCATGGCTCTGGAACAGTCTAAAAGTGCTTTATTATTGGACCTGAGACCTATCTGTATCCTAGCAACCCCTTCTGGTCAATCCAAAATGCAGCGGCACCTCCGTGACGTGTCGTCTTCTCTGACTCAGGACTGTGTGACCCTGTGTGATTTAGGTACTGAACTCGGAGTGCCTACAGAGACACCTGGAGGATAACTGCTGAAATTCAGGTTTACAGGACAGGATGGGCCCATATCACAAAGCAGGATTACTGAATTAGCTGGATAACTGCACTGAGTAATAAGTAATATGAGTAATATCCATAATAATGAGACATGTTAATAAATATATTTGTTTTGTGGAAGGGATGATTTGGTAGATTTAGTGGGTTCCTACCAGTATGAAGATAACCAGGTGGGAGATGAGGATGCATTTGCCAGAGAGCCATATATTCTTCGCTTCACCTGCCTGAACACAGGTAAGAGACAGTTAATTCAGACTAACAAAATATTTGACAGTATTAGTCTGTATGCTTTACAGTGTGCTTTGCACTGCTCTTCTGTTTTATAGTGGAGACCCTATGAAAGAGGACAAATTAAAAACTTATCTGAATGATTCAGTTAATTTGTGTACATTTGTATGGTGCATGCAAAAACAGCAGGGAAACTGAAGGCCAGTTGATTCTGTATCACCATTTACCAAGCCTGGTACATGCTGCATGCTAACCCTCCAAGCCGAGTACATACTGCATGCTAACCCACCAAGCCTAGTACATGCTGCATGCTAACCCTCTAAGCCTAGTACATGCTGCATGCTAACCCTCCAAGCCTTGTACATGCTGCATGCTAACCCTCCAAGCCTAGTACATACTGCATGCTACATGCTAACCCTTAAGTTCTGCCAGAGTTCTCCGGTGAAGCTGTCATGCTGGATGTCAGAGAACATCGGAAATTTCACATAACTCTCTGAAATTTTTTAAATTGGAGTAAAATTGGCTACCTTGGTTACATGATGATGCATGTCGGCTAATGCGTTGTTAACCCCTTCACGCAGATGCCATAGTTGGTCAATTCGCACCTATTTAGGGAGTGTTTTATTTAAGGCTTTACAACTCCAGATGTGAGCATAACAGAAACTTGGAAAATTACTGTGAGGGTTGTGTTAAGGTTCAGAGAACCAGACGTGACCGATTAGGATTTTAAATGCGTATCTAGAAAGATACGCGTAAGTAGCTGCACCAGAGGAAAGGAAAACAAAAGAACGGGAGCAAAACTTCCCTAGCACAAGCCAAATCAAAGCAACCTCAAAAGGATGCAAGTGGATCGTGCTCGGCTAACGCCCCAAGAATGTCAGCGACGTCTCTCCAGCCATATGTGGCTGTACTGTGGGCGTCCGGGTCACTTCATCCAGAACTGTCCAGTAAAAGCCAACGCCCGTCAGTGAAAGAGGAGGTCCTGACGGGTGCTTCCAGACTCCTACCTCCTCCAAATCCCGACCCACTCATCATGCTCTGCTCACCTGGAATGGGACCCAGCTACCTATTCAAGTCCTTATTGATTCTGGAGCGGACGCTAATTTAATCTGCCCTTCCTTGGTCCATCAGATGGGCATTCACACCGAACCTATGAAAATGCCTCTTCACACTAACACTCTTACCGGGATTCCTTTGGCAGTGATCCGAGAAGTGACCAGCCCTGTGGAGATACTGGTCTCCGGCAATCATCGGGAGGAGATTTCTTTCTTTATCATGGAATCACCCTTTGTTCCTGTTGTGCTCGGATCACTATGGCTCGCAAAGCACAATCCCCAAATTGACTGGTCCCGGGGAATTATTACCGGCTGGAGCCCCAAGTGTCACCTCACCTGCCTCAGGTTTTCTGCCAGTTCCACGAGGGCTCAACCACCTGCGAAGGAAGAAGTTATCGATCTCTCCAAAGTGCCCAGTGAATATCACAACCTCCACCAGGCGTTCAGCCAAACTAAACAAAATTATTTTAGTTTTAGTATTTCAATCCTTTTTTTAAATTTTTTTTTTGTGTCAAAATGCGGAAAATCATGACCATAACCACATAACCCCTTTCCCCCTGTGCTGGCGCTAGATCGCAATGACCACTAGATGGCAATGTGTGGAATATTTCAGATTAAGTATTTTGCAAAAAGAACACTTTCAGAATGGAGACGGCGACAAGCTCCCGGGTGACTGGTGGTCGTAAAAGAGAAAGTAGCGTTTGGGAACATTTCAGTTCTAATTATTTGCAAGCTTACTTGAATAGAGTAGGCTAGCTGTCTGAATGTGTGTTTACAATGTTAGCTTCCTACGTCAGACAATGAGTTTATAGACTAGCTATATATATTGTAGCGTCGGCTAGCTTTCAATGAAAATAAATCAGATCCAGATGGAAATGCTCAAGTTGTAATTTTAATTCCTGTCAGAACAGTCTAACGGAGGTATGAAGGTGCATGCTATCTCTTAAGGAAAACAACAAAACAAAATATGTGGACTATCTCCCTAATGAAGTATAACAACGGAGATTCTACTCGCGTGAGAAAACACCCCTCGCTTTCTCTTCCTGCCCACCCATACACACCACCGCTTCTTCTCCCCGTCCCTCCCACCGAACCATCCAACCAACCAATACTAGCCCACCAAAATGTTCCCTGCGCACATTCCTTCAGTAATACAACATACAGGGGACTGAAATATTACAGCTGAATTTGTTCTATACATTATATTATATTACTATATATATACGTATATATATATATATACAGTATATACATATATTATGGGGTGCCAAACAGGAATTAACACAAAACCTGAATATATAGACACTCAAGTCTGAATATATATACACTCAAGTCTGAATATATATACACTCAATTATGAATATATATACACTCAAATCTGAATATAATATATACACTCAAGTCTGAATATATATAGACTCAAGTCTGAATATATATAAACTCAATTCTGAATATATATACACTCAATGCTGAATATATATACACTCAATTCTGAATATATATACACTCCATTCTGAATATATATACACTCCATTCTGAATATATATACACTCCATTCTGAATATATATACACTCAAGTCTGAATATACATACACTCAATTCTGGATATATAGACACTCGCCTGAATATATATACACAAGTCTGAATATATATACACTCAATTCTGAATATATATACACTCAATTCCGAATATATATACACTCAAATCTGAATATATAGACACTCAAATCTGAATATAATATATACACTCAAGTCTGAATATATATAGACTCAAGTCTGAATATATATAAACTCAATTCTGAATATATATAGACTCAAGTCTGAATATATATAAACTCAATTCTGAATATATATACACTCCATTCTGAATATATATACACTCCATTCTGAATATATATACACTCCATTCTGAATATATATACACTCAAGTCTGAATATACATACACTCAATTCTGGATATATAGACACTCGCCTGAATATATATACACAAGTCTGAATATATATACACTCAATTCTGAATATATATACACTCAATTCCGAATATATATACACTCAAATCTGAATATATAGACACTCAAATCTGAATATATAGACACTCAATTCTGGATATATAGACACTCGCCTGAATATATATACACAAGTCTGAATATATATACACTCAATTCTGAATATATATACACTCAATTCCGAATATATATACACTCAAATCTGAATATATAGACACTCAAATCTGAATATATAGACACTCTTCTGAATATATAGAGACTCAAATCTGAATATATAGACACTCAAATCTGAATATATATACACTCAATTCTGAATATATATACACTCAATTATGAATATATATATACACTCAAGTCTGAATATATATACACTCAAGTCTGAATATATATACACTCAATTCTGAATATATATACACTCAAATCTGAATATATACAGTCAAGCCGGAAAGTCTCCCCACCCTTTCACCTTCTCCACGTTTTATGACGTTACAGACTTATACTACAATAGATTGAGTTAATTTTTTGCCTCAAACATCTACACACAACACTCCATAATGACAATGTGAAAAAAGTTTTTTTGAGATTTTAGCAAATTTATTAAAAATAAAAAAATAAAATTTCTCATTTACATAAGTATTCATACCCTTTGCTTTAACGTATTTTTAAAGTATCATATTTCATATTTGGTCGCATATCCTTTACATGCTGTTACTTCCTGAAGTCTGTGACCATCAACATAAAAAAACTGTCGATATCTTATTTTCAGGTACTGTTACAAGCGATACTATATAACCTCTCTGCATTTGAATGGATCTCTATGGAAATTGGGGGGTGAGACTAGATTCAGCTGTAAATTACACTGGTACAGTATGGAACACATGGCTGGCTAAATGGCTGTAAGTTATCAAGGGTCTGAGCTATCAAACGAGCCCCAAACCATCACTCTGTTGCCAGATATGGAGTAGATGTGGATGGATCACTTTAAGGGTTGTTTCTCCTGAATTTTTTCCCCATAGAGTTCTATAGGAAAATGAGTCCCATATTGTTCAATTCTCTGAAGTCAATACAAGGACGCAGCGAGCCGTCTTTTTTCTGGACAAAGAAAAATCCAGCGCCCACAGGTGACGAAGAGGGGCGAATCAGACCGTTGGCTAGGCAATCCCGAATATATTTCTCCATGGCCTCCCTTTCAGGTTTGGAGACGTTGTAAAGTTGGCTTGAGGGAAGAGTGGAACCGGGTAGCAGCTCGATCGCGCAATCATAGGGTCTGTGAGGAGGAAGTGTCTGTGCTTGCGTCTTGGAGAAAACGATGCCCAGGTCGTGATAGGGGGCTGGCACGTTTTCAAGAGACAGCTTGGTGTCTTGAGGTGGGGTAGGTGCGCCCCTGGCAGGTGCAGGTGCAGACCGAAGACAGGCTTGGTGACACTGACGGCTCCAGGCTTGAATGTGGTGGGATTTCCAGTCAATGACGGGGTTGTGTTCTTGAAGCCAGGGTAGTCCCAGAATGAGCGGGTCGTTGGGGGAGCGGATGATGTGAAACTGGATGAACTCATGATGGTTGCCAGAAATGATAAGTTGAACGGGTTCCGTGACGTGGGTCATCTTGTAGAATATCTTGCCGTCCAATGACCGAGCATTCACGGTGTGGGGCAGTGGAAGGGTGGGAATGTCCAGATCTCTGACCATAACTTCGTCGATAAGGTTAGCGTCCGCTCCAGAGTCTATGAGCATGCTCACTTGAACCTCCTTCTCAGGTAGCATGATTGTGGCAATGAGGGTAGGGCGAGTATCGCTCTTGGAGATCTTCTCCTGGTGGGTTGAAGACCTCACTACTACGGATGACTCGGATTTCCTGGACCGGGCGGTGCACTGTGTCTGAGAATGCCCCAGCTTCCCGCAGTAGAAACATGCCCCGGTCTCCCTCCGACGTCTCCGTTCCTCAGGCGAGATCTTAACTCCAGCACGGGAAAGATCCATAGGTTCGACTACCCCAGCCTGGTTCTCCTCCGTCACTGAGGCAGGTACTCGTCTGGGGTACGGCTGACCGGGCGGAATCGGTCTCTCCGTCCGATGAAGTCTGTAGCGGTTATCAAGGCGAATGGCGGCTCGGACGAGGGCGTCAAACTCCCTGATGGGTTCCTGATGGGCCAACTCGTCCTGGAGCACCCCGTTCAAACTGGCCCGGAACAAGTCCGCAAGGGCCGAGTCATTCCAGTGGGTAGCCGCAGCGATTGTCCGAAAGTCAATAGAATGGTCCAAGGCGCTTTTAAGGCCTTGGCGGAGGGCAATGAGTTGCTGTGAGGGCTCTTGGTCACTGGAGGCGTGCTGGAACACTTTGCGGATCTCCTCCGCAAAGACCATGTAGCTGAGAGGAAATGAACCTCCGGACCACACCGCAGTAGCCCAGTCCAAAGCTCTCCCCTTGAGTAACCCCATCACGTAACCAATCCGTCGCTTGTCAGTCGGATATGTCAATGGCTGTTGTCGGAAGACAAAGTCACACTGTAACAGAAACGCCTTGCATCTCTCCGGCTCACCACCGAACCTCTCCGGGGGGGGCTGTTGTGGCTCCCGGAATTGCCAGGTTCCCATGGGGTGGGAGGGTGGGATAGCCGGCGGCTTAGCAGGTTGCTCTGGAGTGCGTGGTTGAACAGCAATGGCCAGTCTCCTCATCTCCGCGCACAACTCTTTAATCTCCTCCCGGAGATCGGAAATCCCCTGGGCGTGCTGCTGCCCGATGAGGCCTTGTTGTTGCAGAGCGTGGAACATGGCAGTTGAGTCAGCAGGGTCCATCGTGGCGAAATTGTTCTGAGACAGGTGTGTGCGGGTTGGACCCGTAATGCACGACTCAGAACACGGACGTAATAATAAATGCCCGCAAGGGCTTTATTATGGGGAAATCCAAAAATCGTAGTCACACAAGCAAAGTTCATCCACAGAAAATCCAGCCAAAAAACCAAAGTATAGTACAGAGGGAGAAGGCAGTCTCGGAATCGGTACACCATGCACAAGTTCAGAAACCAGAGTAGCTGTCAGCGGAGCAGAAGTACAATACAGGGGTTAAGCAGAGTTCGTAGGTCGTGGGACGTTGCAGGAGTCAGACCGAAGTCCTATCCGCGGGGCAGAGGTACAAACAGACAGCAGGCAAAACTCGTGGTCAAAAAACAGGCAGTAGAAACGGTAGGCAGGCAGTAACAATGGTCAGTAAACAGGCTTGCATCAATAACAAAAGTCAGACAATGGATAACGCTCAAAAGTGACAGTAGTAAACTAACAGGCAACAATTTCGCGAAGACAAGACATGAACACTGATCTTATATGCAGGTGTAGACAGGTGCAGACACTTAGCTTGAGAGCAGCATGCGAAGGGGAATCAGGTGTGGAAGGCTGACGAGGTAACAAGATAATTAGTAATCGTTAGTAATAAACCTATCCTGACCTAGCGTTAGTAAATGACATGCACAAGAAACGTAAGGTAAACATGAACACATGGTTAGAGAGTTAGTATTACCCAATCCTGATCTAATGTTAGTAGATTAGTGTGGCGAGGTGAGCACCACCGCTCCCGTGCAGAGACAGTAACCAGGCAGGATTTCCAGAGAACACGGTTTTATTTGTGGCTTTCTCTGCGTTTTACACACACACACACACACACACACACACACACATTAATTCCGGCCTCCGCTCTCCTCTCCGCAGATGTTCCGGCCGGCTTTATGCACTCAGGCTCACTGTCGAACAATCAAGGCAATTGGTTAATTGATACAAACAATAATACAATCAATCGTTACCAATTGCATGATTCCCGAGAGCTGTGTCAGCTCCACAAACCACACGCGTTCACTCTCTCTCTTGCCGGCAGCGCCTAAAACCACGCCCCCCTACCACATACCCCCACCGCCCGACTTAGGCCGGGAAGCCATCCGGCCGATGACCGACCCCCCCCTCCTCCTCCCCCACCGGGCGAGAGAGAAAGTTAGTATAGCGTTAGTATCCTTCATGCGGTGAAGCCATTGGAAAGGAGCATGGTCCGAACAGAGGGTGAATGGGCGACCCAGTAGGTAATAACGGAGGGACCCGACCGCCCACCGAATGGCCAGACACTCTTTCTCGACCGTGCTGTACTTAGCTTCACGTTGTGAAAGTTTCCTGCTAATGTACAGCACTGGTCGGTCGACCCCCTCCACCTGCTGCGTCAAAACGGCCCCCAGCCCTCTGTCCGATGCGTCTGTCTGCACATTAAAAGGTAGAGAGAAGTTAGGGGTGAACAGGAGCGGTTTCCCACAAAGAGCTTCCTTCACCCGCTCAAACGCCTGCCGGCACAATTCCGTCCACTGGACCGGATCTGAGGCACCTTTCCGAGTCAAGTCGGTTAGGGGACTGGTCAGCTCCGAGAAGGCAGGAATAAACCTTCTGTAGTAGCCAGCCAGCCCCAAAAACCTCCTCACCTCTTTTTTTGTCTTGGGTCGGAGGCAGGTCGCAATCGCTGCGGTTTTGTCCACTAGAGGCCGCACTTGTCCACTTCCCAAGTGGTAGCCCAAATACCGTACCTCCGCTCGGCTAATTGCACACTTCTTTGGGTTAGCCGTGAGCCCCGCCTGTCTCAGGGACTCTAACACCGCCCCACATGCCGCACATGCTGAGCCCAGCTGTTGCTGTGGATGATGATGTCATCCAAATAGGCTGCAGCGAAAGCAGCATGCGGACGCAGTACCCTGTCCATGAGATGTTGAAAAGTGGCAGAGGCCCCGAATAACCCAAACGGAAGTGTCCGAAATTGGTACAACCCGTCCGGAGCGGAGAAAGCCGTTTTTTCCTTGGACTCTGGAGACAAGGGAATCTGCCAGTAGCCCTTGGTTAAATCCAGTGTCGAAAAAAAACGAGCTGTGCCCAGCCGATCCAAGAGTTCGTCGACCCGAGGCATTGGATAGGCATCAAAACGTGACACTTCGTTCACCTTACGATAGTCTACACAGAACCGAATAGACCCATCCGGCTTACCCACTAGCACGATGGGACTATTCCAGGCACTGTTAGACTCCTCTATTACCCCCAATTCCAGCATTGCCTTTATTTCTGCCTGAACCAATTTCTTTTTATGTTCCGGTAGTCTATAGGGCCGTGAACGCGCCGTCACGCCCGGGGTTGTCTCAATGTGGTGGCTTATGAGGTTAGTGCGACCTGGTAGAGGGGAAAACACATCCGCAAACCGCTTTTGCAACAAGGCAAGATCCGCTCTCTGATTCGGTAGGAGATGGCTATCCGAAAGGGGTGAGGTTTGATCGGTAGAATTTGGTACCTCAGGCCCCAGCTCATCTCTCTCCTGATCCACCGTGACCAGAGAGACCGGTACCACCTCTTTCCATGCTTTTAGTAGATTGAGGTGATAAATCTGTTTCGCCCCCTCTCTATCAGATCGCACCACCTCATAATCGACTTCCCCCACTCGTCGTGTAACCACGAAGGGTCCTTGCCACTTGGCGAGTAATTTTGTGCTGGACGTCGGGAGTAATACCAGGACTTTATCTCCCGGTGAAAATTGACGTAGCTTAGTTCCTCTATCGTAGTGCTTCTGCTGACGTTCCTGAGCCTCGAGCAAATTCTCCCGTGACAATCTACCCAGTGTATGGAGTTTTGCTTGCAGGTCCATAACGTACTGAATTTCGTTTTTACTGGGACTTGGACCCTCCTCCCAGCTTTCCTTAACTAGATCCAAGACACCCCGTGGTCGTCTACTGAACAGCAATTCAAAGGGAGAAAATCCCGTGGAGGCCTGGGGAACCTCTCGCACTGCAAACAAGAGAGGAACTAACCACTTATCCCAATTTCGGCTATCATCGTGTACGAACTTCCGAATCATAGACTTCAAAGTCCTATTAAAACGCTCCACGAGCCCATCTGTTTGCGGATGGTATACGCTGGTTTTAATAGACTGAATCCCGAATAATTCATATAATTCGCGTAATGTGCGTGACATAAAGGAAGTGCCTTGATCCGTCAGAATCTCTTTCAGGATTCCGACGCGGGAGATTATCTGAAACAAAGCCTGCGCAACACTCTGAGCCGAGATATTGCGCAACGGCACTGCTTCGGGATACCTAGTTGCATAATCCACCAGAACTAACACAAATCGGTATCCCTGCGTGCTTCTGTCAAATGGCCCGATGAGATCCATGCCCGCTCTATCAAAAGGGACCTCAATTAACGGTAGAGGGCGCAACGGCGCTTTTGGGATGGCCGGGGAATTCACTAGCTGACAGTCTGGGCAGGACGCACACAACCGACGTACGTCCGCCCAAATGCCCGGCCAATAGAATCGGGCCATTATCCGGTTTAGTGTTTTCTCATACCCTAAATGACCAGCCATGGGGTTGTAATGAGCCGCCTGGAAAATCATTTCCCAGCGGCTTTTAGGTACCAACAACTGGGTCATCTCCTCACCTGTCTGAGTGTCACGACTCACTCTGTACAATCTGTCCTTAATGATTATAAAATATGGGTGAGAGCGTGCAGCGTCAGGGCGCACCAGCTGACCATCCACATATACGACCTGATCAAAGGCAAAGCGTAGGGTGTCGTCGCGAGACTGCGCGAGTGGGAAATCCTCCACGGGGTGAAACACCGGCACCTGGGGAGTCTCCACCGGAGGCTCTCCCGGAGCCGCCCCCCCCCTGGCAGTGTCGGGCGACCCCGCGTCACCACTGTCAACTGCACACACGTCACACTTCCCTAGCGGTCGTGATCGCACCCCCATCAGCTTCTCAGCTACCTGTTTAAACCCCGCCCAATCTGTGCCCAGAATCAGAGGGTGCGAGAGGCGGGAGCTAACCGCAGCCTCTAGAATATGCTTTTTCTCTTTGAAACAAATTTCCACTGGCACTATAGGGTACTTGTGTATATCCCCATGCACACACCTAATAGATACCCAACGTGCCGTCACCAACGCCTCTGGCCGAACCAGGTTCTGTAGGATCATGGACTGCATCGCCCCTGAGTCCAACAGTGCCCGGTGTTCACTCCCTTGCACCCTTACCGGAATGCAGTATGCCCCGTCTAGATCGGGAGCGGAGGTGGGCGGGCCGACGACACGGACCACCTGCCCCACCTCCATGAGCGGACAATCGCGGCGCAGGTGGCCCGGCTGTCCGCACCGCCAACACCCCGGTCCAGGCGTCTGAGGAGCTCCCTGTGGGCCGGACTGCACCGCCACTGAGCCTGAGTGGGGAGAAGGAGGAGACAAAATAAAGGGATTAACACGAGGGAAGGAGGGGTTTTGGGGACGGGAAACGGGAAGGGGAAGAGCACGGGTGGTGAACTTTTTCCGGGGCGCTGGCTCCGGTTTCTGCTGCTGGGTGAAGGGGTGTTGTGCCAGGTGGTCCTCCGCCAGGGTGACGGCGACGTCCAGGTTGGTGGGCCGGTGGCACTGGACCCAGCTGGCCGTATCCGCCGGCAACCCTGCGGTGAAGCGCTCGAGGACCACCTGCTCCACGACTCCAGCTGCGGATCTTATCTCCGGCTGCAGCCAGCGCCTCGCCATGTCGGTCAGCCGCTGGGCGTATGCAAATGGCCGGTCCTCTCCCGTCAGGGTGGTCTCCCGGAAGCGACGTCGGTGATCCTCCGGGCTGAATCCCATTCGGTCGAGGACCGCCTTTTTTATATTCCGAAAATCCTTCCTAGCGGCTGCCGGCAGTCCATGCGCCGCCTGTTGCGCCTCCCCTGATAAGAGGGGCAGGAGACGTACCGACCACTCTTCCAGTGGCCACCTGCACGTCTCCGCTGCCACCTCAAACGCCTCGAGGAAGGCCTGAGCGTCATCGTCCGCTGTCATCTTTTTGGGAGGTGAAATTTTGGGGACGAGACGCTCTGCCCTCCCCTGGAACCCCCGGCAGCAGCCAGTTGTAGCAGCGCCTGCGTCTGGAGGCTAGACTGCTCTCGCAGGGCTTGCATCTGCTCGGCGTGAGCAGCCGACTGTTGTACCTGCATAGCAGCTAGCCCCTCCAGCAATTTTCCCAGCGCTGCTACGGAGGTTGGCTGCTCCGGCTGCTCCTGGCTGTTATCCATTGCTTTTTTTTTTTTTTTTTTTTTTCAAAAGAAATCCTGCTTTTCTGCACCGTTTTCGCCTTTCTTGTTCCCCGTACGGGCCACCACTGTGGCGAGGTGAGCACCACCGCTCCCGTGCAGAGACAGTAACCAGGCAGGATTTCCAGAGAACACGGTTTTATTTGTGGCTTTCTCTGCGTTTTACACACACACACACACACACACACACACACACACACACACACACACACACACACACACACACACACACACACACACACACACACACATTAATTCCGGCCTCCGCTCTCCTCTCCGCAGATGTTCCGGCCGGCTTTATGCACTCAGGCTCACTGTCGAACAATCAAGGCAATTGGTTAATTGATACAAACAATAATACAATCAATCGTTACCAATTGCATGATTCCCGAGAGCTGTGTCGGCTCCACAAACCACACGCGTTCACTCTCTCTCTTGCCGGCAGCGCCTAAAACCACGCCCCCCTACCACAATTAGTAAATAGACACGGGAAAATGAAACAATTAGGGAAGGCTGAGTGACAGCAAGAGAGAGAGGGAAAACAGCATGAATGCAAGGCTGCAGAAAAACATGGAAATGTGTATGCTACCAATGAACTGCATCGTAACAAACAGAACACAAGCATGACATAAACTGAAAATAAACTGACAAACTAAACATGAAATGTGGCATAAACATGACAGAAACGTAACACTTCTCCCTGTATTCCAATGAGTGGAATGGATTTCGCAATAAAAACCACCACGTCCTCCTCCACTTCCTAACAATTCTGCCTAATGTTAGCTAAATGGACTTGACTCTGAAGAAGACGTCGTTGACGTCGAAACGTCAGTCGCATTAAAATATTTGTTTTGCTCTGAGCTCTGTGTGCTCCAGTCCTCCATATCTCGGGTTAGTCCTAGCGAAGTAGTCCGGGTTTGGTATTCTTTCTATTCACTGGTCCTTCTGTTGAGCACCTATAGTTCCTTGTTTATATAGCCGGCTTGTAGCGCGTTTGGGATCACCCCCTTTTTACTTTATTTCCCAGCAATCTTTGCATATCAGACAATAGCCTACTACTGCCAAAGAAATTACCACATAATTTAATGAATAGTGTTTTCAATACATTCTCTGCATAAGTTTGATATGCTTGGAGGCCATTATGAATGAAACAAAAGTGAGTAACCATGAACCTGATATGTTTGTTGAAGGGTATATGATAGCCTACGCCAGTCACACATAGCTATTATGTTCTTGATGCTTCTTATGTCAGGTTCGTGTTTGGTTGTGGAAGTCGGTAAGTAAAAGTTACTACAGTTCGTAATATTTCTGTCATTTTGGGGGGAAGTGGTAGGGCGCTGGGGGAGTATGAGAGGCATCTGGAGGGAGAGGCATCAATGCCCCCCTGTGCCCCTGCCTACATCCGGCCCAGCCTCCGGGTTACTAGAGAGAACACACTCCATAAGGTACATTAGTGCATGACTGTACTCTGTTAAGATTCTCCCTCCCTCTGCTTTCGATCATAGAAATGGTGCTGTGGCCTAATGTCACAAAAGACTGGTCATCCCCATAGCGGTGCCTCAGTTTCAAATATCTTATCTGGGTCTCCTCCAGGCACGTGGGTGCCCGAGCACCTGCTGCTATTGCTCAAAGTGCCCGATGTGCCCCTTCCAGGGACGTACGAAGCGGTTGAACCGGAAAAAAAAAAGTTCGCCATGAAGCCTACTTTTAATTTGAAAGGCATGCTGCAAGAGCGCAGTCCACAAGTCACAATAAAAGCTCCACAGAGCACTTTTATTTAGAGAGAACACAAACAAGAAGAGGGCGGGTGGGGTTAGGGACTGGATCCGGGGTTGGCAATGGCAAAGGGGCAGAGCAGGAGGTGGAAGCAGGAACACAGCAGGGCGAATGGTGACGGACTGGAAGCGGGGTTGGCGAGGGTTTAAGGGTGTACGGGTAGCAGGCTGGTGGATAACTGAAAAGGCAAAACTCAGACAGGGTTACGGTAAAACACAGACAAAGGCCAGGAAAACACGACCTGACAACTTGATTAAGCATAACAAACTGGCGATGAGACAGAGAGAGGAGGGAGATTAAATAGTGTAGCTAATCAGTAAACTAATGAGTGAAGCGTGAGGAATGTTTGCGAGAATGAATGAGCGGATGAAAGTGCGTGAGGAATGCGATCCATGGGGGCGAGTGATAGGGCGAGAGATAACAAGGAAACGAGAGGGAAAACCACGCCCAGCCTGCACAACACGAAAGACAGACTGGGTAAAAGTAAAAACAAGACTTGAAACAAGCGGAGTAGGGAGAACGGAGAACAAAGGGAAGGTGGACTGGAAGGGAACGGAGGACGTAACAGAGAACTCCGGTGGTATCCGAGTGTTGGTGACAGTGGTGCGCTGCTTTCTCTTTTTTCAACCCAGATCTTTTTGAAAGGTTGTTTCCCATCAATTATAATTGTGCATAGCACAACCTCACTGATAGCTTTATTTACATTTTAACTGCAGCTTCTCAGCGGGTTAAATACGCTCCACTGGGGTAGTTTTGCCTTCAAAAACCTCTCCTTTTCGATACTATACTCAGATATGTCTTTATATGTCCTACCGAAAAATGGAATGAAATGAAAAATCTAGTGTGGACATTTACAAATGGTTATATAGGCTAATAATGGGATATAGGCTACTGTAGCAATTGCAAGTAGTTGTTCCAAATAAAATATGACATTACTGTTATTGAAAACATGTTCTGAATAAACAAAACAAACCAAAAATACACAAAGAGATGAAAAGAAGATTTATATTGGTTTTTGAAGGCCAAACTAGGCTAGGCTACTTGGCCCCAGTGCTTTGAAACTCAATGAGAAGCTGTGGTTAAAAGGTAGCCAAAATGGGATTGTAAGTGTGGTTGGAATGAAACCAGCATACACAGGGACCAAGGTTGGGCTAGCACATAGGCTAGCAAATTTTTACTTTAGCCAGTCCACTCAAACTTGCATTTCACACAATTTAAGTAGACGTTTTCATTATTTAGATTATTGTGATATGATAATGATGAGCTATGTTCTATTTTGTTCCTAAGACATGCTTGAATCAATAGAAATAGGCACTGCGGCTCCCCTGTCCAGCGGACGCGACTTAACCCCAGAGCCCCCTCTACGAGCAGGGCATATGGGTATATGTGGCAGCCATTGAACACATGGTGCTTACAGGAAGGTGCGGACTATGTACACTGTCCAATCCCTGTACTATTGGACTTCTTACAGTCCTTACTTAATAATGGGAAAGCAGCCAGCACACTGAAAACCTATGCAGCTGTCATATCCAGCAGGCATGTCTGGGTACATAACAAGCCTGCAGGGAGCCATTACCTGGTCAGCGGGTTCCTGAAGGGTGCCCGGCGGCTGAGACCTGCGAGGTCACTGGTTGCTCCCTCCTGGGATCTCCCCTTGGTGTTGAGAGCGCTCACGGTTCAGCCCTATGAGCCTCTCGGGATGATCAGCCTTAAGTGGCTCTCTCTTTTAAAGACGCCGTTTCTGCTAGTGATGGCATCAGCAAAACGTCAGCACAGAGTGTCTAAGGTGGAGGCCAGCAGACTCAGGCGTCACATTGTGGCCTAATCCATCGTTTCTGCCCATAATCGTTTCAGCATTTCACATCAACTAGCCGATCAAGTTCGCGGCGCTTCGCCCCCCGCCAGGCAAGGACCTTCGGGACCCACACCTGATATGTCCAGTACATGCTCTGCGATGTTTACGTTGAAGCTACCGCTTCCTCCAGACGTACAGGGCAACTCTTTTGTTTGCTACGGCAAGACTAAATGGACAGCGCTCTCGGCTCAAAGCCTCTCCCGATGGGTAGTGAAGGCAGTAGCCACGGCCTATGAGGCTAGCGCTAAGCCCTCACCTATTGATATCCAGGGCTGATCCACCAGAAGTATGCATGGGCAGCCCTGGAAGCCATACCTCTTAAAGAAACTTGTGAAACGGCGACTTGGGCATCCCCCTGCACATTGTTGAGGTTTTTATCACGTCAATGTGGCACCAGGCTCAACGATTGGTGCAACCGTCTTACCTACGGCCTTGGCATCCACGTAAGGATGATGGTCCCTCCTGACACTTTGGGTATAAGTCATCCATATTGGCGACCCTAATGGTCTTAGGAACGAAATAGAATGAACGGTTACGGCTGTAACCATGTTCTATGAGTTCCGGATGACCATTAGGGATCATGGTCACTCGGGACCTTTTTAAGGGCGCGAAAATTGTTCAGAGGACGTCCGCAGTGACGCTCCCCCTTTTATGGGAGGAATTATGTCTCTACACGGAGGTCATGTACCATGACAAATTCTGGTATAAGAGTCTCGATGCATCTGGCCGCAGAAGGCCATCCATATTGGCGACCCTATAGTCATCCGGAACTCATAGGACAGGGTTACAGCCGTACAGCAGTTCCTCCTGATGAAATAAAGTGAATAAGGCTTGTATTCGGCCTCATGTTATTAACATTAGATTCTAAAAAAAGTCGCACCCTCTAATATTTTGTTGGACCACCTTTAGCTTTGATGACGGCGCGCATTTGTCGTGGCATTGTTTTGACAACCTTATGCAACGTCACAACATTTATTTCCATACAGAGTTGCATTCATTTTTGGCTGAGATCTTGTATTGACGACGGGAGAGTCAAACCACATCGTAAAGTCTTCTCCAGCACATCCCAAAGACTTTCAATGGGGTTAAGGTCAGGACTCTGGTGGCCAATTCATGTGTGAAAATGATTCCTCATGCTCCCTGAACCACTCTTTCACAATTTTAGCCCGATGAATCTTGGCATTGTCGTCCTGGAATATGCCCATTGATAGGATAACCTGGTCATTCAGTACATTCAGGTACTCAGCTGACTTCATTTTATTGCTTCATAACGTTGCTGAGCCTAGATCAAAACACTGCCTCCAGAGGTTTGTACAGTCGGCACTATGCATGACGGGTGCAACAGTGACTTTTTTTTGGCCAGGCAATGTATCAGTGCACAGTAATTAGAATGAGTATTTTCCATGCCTTAATTGACAAGTATAGCCAGGAAGAGACTAACACGCCATAGTCTATATTATGTATGATAGGATTACAATAAAATAATATTACACCATCAGGAAAATGCTGCCAAATGTTCTAGCTTCATCAAAAATTTTATGGGAAAATTAAATGCAAAAATAGACAGTGGTGAAAAACTCATGTTCATAGGCATAGCCTATTCTATGATAGAATCATCTAAGCCACTCCCAAAATCGATGTAAACAAGGCGGGGATTACTCTAGCCATGTTGTTAATTAGTAAAAGATTGCGATAAAAGCAGAAATTTTTTTTTTACTGTTAATTGCAAACACCGTTGAGAAGGTATACTGTCCTCTAGTCTATCAGATAAAACGGTTCCCACTCAAACCGGAATGATGTGGAATACTTCACTGCTGCAGGTAGGCTACAGCATACGGGGTTCTGCACACAGACGTTTCAGATAGTGTAATAGCATTATACAGTGGTGTGTATTTCTCAAACGGATTGTCCAAGACAATAAGTGACCACTGATTTTTGAAAGGAACATCTCTGCGTAAAACCAATGGTAGGATTATATATTAATTTTTTTTAGTAGCAGATATTGATAGTAAAATTACATGGTATAATTACACAGGAATTTCACTCGTTCATTTTACAATTGATTGAGCAGGGCTTTTAACAGCTGTTTTGGCATACGTTCAGGCTATTGTCAGGTTTATCTTGTTGCTGACGGAATACAAATTTTTGGTGGTGAAAAAATATTTTTATGAACTTACATATAGACGTTATTGTCCACTGTGTCACACATTAGGTACAGTTGCATGTGAGACTGGGTGGGGGGGTTGTTTGTTAAATGGACTATCTACGCTACAATAGTGACACTTAGAATCTCAGTATTCGGCAGAGTTGTCATGAATCGTGTAGCCTATTAATAAAGCTAAAACACGGGGTTTGTGGTTTCCACTCATAGTTTGGTTGCAGGAGAAATGAATATCAGAGTTGAGCAAAATCTTGGCACTGGTGCCATAGTCACTAGGGGGTCTGCGCAAAGCGGTTAACCAGTTCACCGGTAGCCTACTAGTCAGCACGAGTCAGTTCAGTTCATTCAGGTGGGTCAGTAGTAGGAATACCACAGTCTGTGGTCAGTTAGCCTACAGATCGGTGTAGTTCCTTTTAAAATCCCACCTCCGTTCTCAATGAATTGTGATATGCTTCCTCATGGCAACCAGCAAGGTTTCCTTTCATTATCTCGATGTCTCACCATCAGGCCCACCTTTATTGCTGATGCACACGCAAACATACGAATGAATCATTGAGTGTGATGATCGGGTATGCTCAGTTCACTTTAAAAAAATTAAAATAAAAAAATTAATTTTCCGATTTTTCTCCCAATTTGGTAGCCAATTGGACCCTATGTAATTAAATTCCCCCCGTATAGCAACCGCTAGAGAATCGCCACGACCATTGGTGTATTGGTCCCTGGAGATGTGGGTATACTGTAATTTAGCCCCGGCTACTCTAAGTCACAGAAAAGGCCTAATAGATCATTTTCTTTTTTTATACAATAATTACAATGTCATTATGTTATTAAACTAACATATATTCAAGCTGAGCCAAACAGGATGTCTGATAGATATTTATTTTTCATTTCACACATTTCATATTCATATTTCAAGTAGGCTACATGTTATCGATGCCTGCCCATTTGCCATGAAACTACAATACATCCCAGACAGATTTTTTAACTTTTGTATAATTTTTTAAATGGCATCTAGACCTAAATGAAGTCGCGGCTTGGTGGCTCTTTAGCCAGGTTTGGTGTACTTTAGGTTATGTACTGCCATCTCACACACTCAAAATAATGACCCAGACATTCAGAGAATATTGCCAGCATGACAGATAAACATTGCTTAGCCTGATCCACGGTGCCTCCCTAGTGGCAGTCGTCGACGTCCCAATTATAGTATTCATAAGTTGTTTCTATGAAATGATAAATTACAGCTTTAAGAGAACCCCCAAAATTTCCATGAGGGATTGAAGTGCACTTGTGAAAACAACAGCCAGTGAAGTTGAACTGCAGGGCAATAAAACAGCAGGATGCTACTAGCACTACACATTGTTTAACAACCGTCATCTTGCCACAGTCGCAGACAATAAAATGCACCGTTTCTACATGCTAAAAAAATAAATGTTCCGACATAGAAGCAATAATATAGGCTATTATTCAAAAGTTGTATAAATAAACATATTGTGTTTTTTCCCCTCTTGCTTACTGTAGCCAGAGAAAAATTACATTTTACACCAAATGTTCAGCAAAGGCGACATTTCCACAGTGAGTTGCCCATAGAGTAGCCTACCTATTGCACTTGCAGCTGTAATAGCCTACGTTGCTGTTGTTATGTATGTTGAAAACACACAGTCTACTTCTTTAAATATTTTATACACCACGTGGCCACGCCAGTACACACACCCTAACCCAGAGTTAGCTAGCTAACCAACTCGCAATGCAAAGATCTGTGCAGTCAATGCATGTGTGTGTGTGTGGATGTCATTGATTAATCAATTTGGCTAGCTAGTTTAATCGCATTAGCCTACTTTACGACTGACTGACTGAACAATTAACTTTTTGTTTTTTGACAAATAATGTCTGATGTCTGGGGGTCCGTTCCTTTTATTCTCGCTAAACTTGCTTAGCATGTTGGAGCTACAATGGGATGGAAACAAATTTGATCAACACATAACGTAGCCTACAGCTAACGTTATGCTATGGGATGGGAGTAATTATTCATGACAACAAACTAATGTACTGTGGGCGAATATTAATACTGCTTGCTTGCATTTTCATACTTACTTGATGGCAAAGATATCCTAAGTTAATTATTATTTTTTCCAGTCACCACCACTACGTTTGCAGGCTAACGTTACTTTGTCGTCTTCTTGACTGTGCCCATGTTCATGTTTGTGAGTGTTGCCAGATGCCTGAATCAATTCCTCCCCCAAAACAATTCTGAAAATCCCCCATCTTCAATTGAGTCCCATACAACTTCCCCTATGCAATTTTTTAAATCCCTACATTTAGGGGGATATCCCCCAAGCTGGCTAAAGTAGCTTGCTTCGAGTTTGAAGTGAGATGACAGTGTGGGGGGGAGGAGCGCAACAAAAAGCGGAGGCGCACGTATAGCCTATGGAGAGGGCAGCTAGTGTGATATAATTATAAATTAATAGATAATAGAATCATATCATCATGCCTTCAAAAGGCATTGTTTGGATGTTTGTATTTATAATTTTTTTTTCCAAGGGAAAGGTTTTAAGCAAAAAATTGACGGCTTAAGAGGAAATTAAGAAGTGGGTATATGCCAGGGGTCTTCAACCTTATCCTGCAAGGGCCGGTGTGGGAGCGGGCTTTTGTTCCAACCAAGCAGTTACACACCTGATTCTACTAATCAAGGACTATAGTGATTGCGGGATAAGGTTGAAGACCCCTGGTATATGCTATGCCCACTCAGAAAGAAGTGGGTATACGGCGTATACCCTCCGCTACACTACTGGGCATGACACCCCATGAGTCGGTAGTAGGAAAGAGGGCGCCACTCCTCAAGATCACGACCGTGATTCCAACTCCGTGAGTCCCTCCCCCCACCCTGGGATCAGCCACCAATTGCCACTCCCTCAAGGCGCTGGACATTGTTATGAGAACTGATCGGAACCACTCACAGACACCAAAAGTAACAGAAAAAGGCTTTATTCGTAGTAGACGGAAACAGGTCAATGTCCAGCAATCTGTTAGGTTCCCGCAGGGGGAACCGGACCCAAACGCAAGACTCAGAGACAGCTCAGGGGAAAACTCCACCAGGGAGTACGTTTAATAGGAAACATAGGCAGGGGCAAGACGACACCAGACAAGGCAAGAACTAGGACGGGTCAGGAACATAGAGGGGTTTGTGACTAGGAAGGGTCTATGACTAGGAGGGGGCTGTAGCCAGGAGGGCTCAGGAACTAGTCTAGGCAGGGACGGGCACTCAGGCCCGAGTGTCAGGAACGAGGGCAGCGCTCAGGCCGCGGGGTCAGGAACGAGGGCGGCGCTCCGGCCGTGGGGTCAGGAACGAGGACGGCGCTCTGGCCGTGGGGTCAGGAACGAGTGCGGGGTTCCCGCGGATAGCGCGGGGGCCCGCGGTCAGGGCCAAGCGCTCAACCTAGGGTATAGCGCTCAACCTCAGCCTGGGATTCAGGAACTCAGCCTGGAGGGTGAAGAGCTGGCGGCTTGGGCGGAAGAGGCGGAGTCCTGGGCCAGCAGTGTCAGGAATGCCACTTGTTCCGTGAGGGTCTGTACGGCTTGTTGGAGCGACTGCAGCGCCGTGTCGAGCTTCCCTAGTCGTGTGCCCTGATAACGAAGGACCTCGGCAGTCTGTCGTGGGTCTGCTGGTTCCGTGGTGACCAGATCGTTCTGTTATGAGAACTGATCGGAACCACTCGCAGACACCAAAAGTAAAACACAATCAGCGGATAGAAAGGAGTAGGCATAAATCAGTGTCAAAAGGAAAAGCGGTAAGGGTCATACACTCACGAGCAGCGAATAGAAACGAAGGGCTAGGCAAAAATCAAGAGAAAACAAGAGAAAACAAACAAATCATACATGTTATCAAAAATCGAAGTCCTAACAAAAATAGCAAATCAGAATATGGGTCTCCCGAATGCTGAACTGGCACGACTTTTGAAATGGGAGTGGTCCAATCAGGTAACGGGCGGGGTACACTGGGTGACGGAGGACGGAGGCAGAGACGGACCTGAAACAAAATAGAACAAAACATACCACTAAGGTTGTAACATTGTCTTATGTATTATGCTATGTGTTATGTGATGTGATTGTGTGCTATGCTGTGATTGTGTGTGTTGTTCACAGTACTGAAGGACCTGGTGTTGATCCCCGTGCACACCAAGCCTACAGACTCAGAAAAGGAACTGGACGAGCTGTACGACGTCTTTCTGACCGTGAAGAAGAAGTGGAAGACTGATGTGAGTGTCTGTGACTGTTTAGAACCACAAGATACTCAACTTTTACATTCCTTCTGTCCTCTCTGATTCTAAAAACAATTGGAATTTCTAGGTAATGGGGGTCTCTGGTGCTGTATGCTGCCTTCAAGTGCTCCTTGGAAGCTAGTCCCACCCCCCAATTCCCATAGAGATCCATTCAAATGCAGAGATATTTAGTATCGCTTGTAAGAGTACCAGAAAATAAGATATCAAGAGTCTTTTGATGTTGTTGGGTCACAGACATCAGGAAGTCATGGCATGCAAAGATATGTGACCAAATGTTAAAAATTATTACTTTATTCAATATACAAATGCAGCGGTACCAATAATTGTGGTCAACGTGGTTTTGTTAAAAATAATTATTTCTTGATGAGGGATTTTTTTTTCTCATAATAAATGAACGTCAATTAAAGGTTGGATTGTTCTCATTTTTTCAGTGTGAGATTAAGCTAATTCACCAAACGGTGAATTTTTTATAACCCTTTTTACCCATCTTTACCAGGGGTACCAACAAATTTGAGCATGTCTGTATTAAAGTATATTTTGCTATGTGATTGTGTACTGTGCATTTCGACTTGGCAACTGGGAAATAGGAGCTTTCGAGGAGCACTTGAAGGATAGAGAGGTGAAAGGTCAGTTGTGAAATGTCACAACTCGGGAACTTTGGTGGAAAAATGATCTCAGACTTTCCCACTTGTAATTACGATATGGAGGTTCGTTCAAGTGCAACTTCCATGTCGGAAACTCGTATTTCCGATAATTCCGACAGCACTTGAAGGCAGCATAACAGTTCATAACATGCATTTCCACCATACTGTCCCAAGTCATATCCTTTCATGAATTTACAAAACATGCATCAAACTAGAATGTTTTGAGTTCAACAGTAGGGGGAGAGAACTGTCAATGTTAAAAATATGTAGCAAAATACCTTGTGAATGTAAAGAATCTGTGGGTAAACCTCATGCTTCTGGTCTTTGTCCACAAGGGACATCACCATTCTAAAAATGAACCTTTATGTATTAAACCACTTTCTGTAAGGGGGTATGTAAGGTTCGGAGAACCAAACGCAACTGATAATGATTTCTAAAAGCGTATCTAGAAAGATACGCCACAAACGCGGAAGTAGCCGCACCAGTACGGAGATAACACAGGATCGGGAGCAAAACTTCCCTAGCACAAGGCAAAACGAAGTAACCTCCAAAAACTGTAGCAATCTCAATAAACAGCGAGAATAATTAACAAAAGAACCTCACGCATGAAATAATTAGGCGTAACAAGAGGTGGTGAAACAAAACAAAAAACGAGTGAAGGAAAAGAACAGAAAATAAAACCTGTTATCCAGAGCTCGTGGCGAATGAGCTGAACACAAAAGATAACAGGTTACAACAATAAAGGTTACAACAATAAAGGATAAAGAGAAAGATTGGAAATAAAAGCCAATCTAATCCTAATTCTCTAACCGGACTTGCTGTGTTTCTTATTCATATGAACCAAAAATGCAGCGACCGAATTTCCTGTACCTTACCGACTTCGTTGTCAACATAGCAAAGACAATATCAAAGTGAGGAAATGCAGAAGTACTGAGGCATTTATAGCCAGCAGGAAACACAACACAGGTGCAGGGAATAATTGCCGGAACAAAGACCGAAACGGAGGCGAAAAAATCAGATAGAGCGTCAGGCGATGCCAAAAAGGAACACCGAACGCAGAAACAGCAAAGGCTGCCAATAACCAGGACACTTTCCAGGAATTTGGATTTTGTGAGTGAGTCATAAAAGGGAATTTTGTTTAGAATGGCAAGCAAATTTAGTTGAGTCTGCAAGTAATTGGTTCAAATAAATTTTCACCATTATTTAGACATTTGTAGCTATTGGTGGTAGTGTCAACTCTGTAGCATTCTCATACCAAAAAGGTTGCCAACTGTCACCATTGACACATAATTTGAAATTAACACACATACCATACCACCTGCTTGAAAGGATGTGAGCAGAGCGTGGCATAACCAAATTAGTCACAGTACTACTTCTTTAAAACATCAAAATACAGTTGTACGATCAGCCACAACATTAAAACCACTGTCAGGTGAAGTGAATAACATTGATTATCTCGTTGTTATTTTGGTTCTGTACTCTAGCACTTTAGTTCGAAAGGATACAATGAAAATGAGGTTGAAGTGCAGACTGTCAGCTTGAATTTGAGGGTATTTTCATCCATATCGGATTAACCGTTTAGAAATTATTGAACCTTTTTAATCATTTTTAATATTTGGTCGCATATCCTTTGCATGTAATGACATCCTGATGTCTGTGACCCAACAATATCAAAATACTCTTGATATCTTATTTTCTGGTACTCCTACAAGCAATACTATAACCTCTCTGCATTTGAATGGATCTCTATGGGAATTGGGGGGTGGGACTAGATTTAGCTGTAAATTACACTGGAACAGTATGGAACACATGGTTGGCTAATTGGCTCTAAGTCATCAAGGGTCTGACATATCAAACAAGACTTAAACCATCACTCTGCTGCCAGAAATACAGTATATATATATATATATATATATACAGTCAAGCCGGAAAGTCTGAACACTCCTTTCACCTATCCACGTTTTATTACGTTAGACATATTCTACAATAGATTGAGTTCATTTTTTGCCTCAAACATCTACACACAATAGCCAATAATGACGAAGTGAAAACAGGTTTTTAGAAAATATGCAATTTTATTTTACTGACATAAATAGGTTATTTAGGGGTTACATAGCTGTAGATACCCTTAGCCTAATACTTGGTCGCTGCACCTTTGGCAGCGATTACAGCTTCAAGGCATCTTGGGAAAGAAGCTACGAGCTTGGCACACTTGTTTTTGGACATTTTTGCCCATTCCTCTTGGCATATCCTTGCAAGCTCCGTCAGGTTGGATGGGGAGCGTCGGTACACAGCCATTTTCAGCTCTTTCCACAGATTTTCAATTGGATTCAGGTCTGGGCTCTGGCTGGGCCACTCAAGGACATGCACAGACTTTCTCCGAAGCCACTCCTTTGTTCTCTTGGCTGCGTGCTTCGGGTCGTTGTCATGTTGGAAGGTAAACCTTCGCCCCAGTCTGAGGTCCAGAGCACTCTGGAGCAGGTTTTCTTCAAGGATCTCGGTGTACTTAGCTGCATTAATCTTTCCCTCTATCAGGACTAGTCGCCCCGTTCCCGCTGCTGAAAAGCATCCCCATATCATGATGCTGCCACCGCCATGCTTCACTGTAGAGATGGTATTAGCCAGGTGATGAGCGGTGCCTTATTTCCTCCAGACGTGACGCTTGGTATTCAGGCCAAAACGTTAAATTTTGGTTTCATCAGACCAGAGAATCTTGATTCTCATGGTTTGAGAGTCCTCTAGGTGCCTTTTGGCAAACTCCAAGCGGGCTGTGATATGCCTTTTAC
The DNA here is from genome assembly GCA_029718625.1 of Synaphobranchus kaupii. Classification (NCBI taxonomy): domain Eukaryota; kingdom Metazoa; phylum Chordata; class Actinopteri; order Anguilliformes; family Synaphobranchidae; genus Synaphobranchus; species Synaphobranchus kaupii. The sequence goes on from CM056380.1 coordinate 24,465,182, forward strand.
TAAGGAGGGGCTTCCGTCTGGCCACTCTACCATAAAGGCCTGATTGGTGGAGTGCTGCCTGGATGGTTGATCTTCTGAAAGCTTCTCCCATCTCAGGATACGCTGGAGCTCTGTCAGAGTGACCCTCGGGTTGCTGCTCACCTCCCTGGCCAAGGCCCGTCTTCCCCGATTGCTCAGTTTGGCCGGGCGGCCAGGTCTAGGAAGATTCTTGGTGGTTCCAAACTTCTTCCATTTACAAATGATGGTGGCCACTGTGCTCTTTGGGACCTGTAAAGCTGCAGAGATTTTTCCGTACCCTTCTCCAGATCTATGCCTTGACACAATCCTGTTTCTGAGGTCTGCAGATAATTCCTTTGACCCCATGGCTTGGAGTTTGCTCTGACATGCACTGTCAACTGTGGGACCTTATATAGGCAGGTGTTGGCAATCCCCAATCATGTCCAATTAATTGAATTTATCACAGGTGGACTCCAATTAAGTTGTAGAAACATCTCAAGCAGTATCAGTGGAAACAAAATGCACCTCAGCTCACTTTTGGGTGTCATATCAAAGGGCGTGCACACTTTACATGGGCGTGTACATGATATTTTACTATTTAGATTTTTAATGAATTAGCACAAATGTCTAAAAACCTGTTTTCACTTTGTTATTATGGGCTATTTTGTGTAGAACTTTGAGACAAAAAATTAACTCAATCTATTGTATAATATGTCTGTAACGTAATAAAACGTGGATAGGTGAAAGGAGTGTTCAGACTTTCCGGCTTGACTGTATACATATATATGCATACTGCATATTTTTGATGGCCAATATTTAGATATTTCTAAAACGCTTTGTGCTTACCTTGTTAAGATGCATTTTTACTGATACATAGTCGCATCATGTTCATTTTCACACAGCAAAATGTTTAACATGCGTTTAACTAACAAATGTTTATACGAGTCTAAAAGTTACCAAATGTGTTCTTATCAGAGTAAAATCTATTCTGTCAAGTAGTTTTTTATTGTGCAGTATTTCGGATAACTTTCCTGGTGTTCCTTTTTTAGAACGTTATGATCCTGGGAGACTTCAACGCTGATGGCGCTTATGTCTCCAATAAGAAAATGAAGGGAATCCGTATCCGTAGCGACAAGAATTTCCATTGGCTGATTGGAGATGATGTAGATACTACAGCAAGTAAAGGGAATGCCCACAGCTACGATAGGTGACTGTAAAAATAGATTCCTGTTAAATTTTTTTAAATGGATTACCCTTTGAAATGAATGCAATATCTAAAAATTGTTATACACACAAACTTAGAGAAAGTTTAAGGAACATGGAAAGACTTACAAATATGTAAAAATCCTACAGGATTGTCGTCTATGGAGATGATATGCTGAACGCGGTGGTGCCAAACACTGCCCAACCATTCAATTTTCAGAAAGCACTCAGATTGACAGAGGAAGAGGTGAGTTCCTCCTCATTATATACATTTGGTTTAAGGCCCAATGGGGGGGGGGGGGGGGGGCATATGGTGATGATGACCAACAATAAACTCAGCTTGTATGTCCAAAAGTGTGCAAAATCTCAGATCTCTCCAATGCATTTTCCATTACAGGCTCTTCGTGTGAGTGATCACTATCCTGTGGAGGTGGAGCTGAAGATGCGTGTATCTGGTGGCCAAAGTAAGTGTGGCAGTGTAGTACGATGGTTAGTTAAACAGAGGTTGGGTCCCAGGTGGGAATCCCTCGTCACACCCATAGACAAGGTACTCAACTTGATTGAACTGAATCATGGATGTAAGTTAATTAAATCTGCATTTCCAAAGAGAACAAGTGTGTGAAGAGGAGCCTGGGACTGTGTTTCTGTATTATGTGACACCCTGCAGAAAGACTGCCGTCTCAAACCTCATTTTTACACATACTATTTAATCCTTAATTTGTGCTAAATTTCACATAACACTTATGACACTTTCACACACTCATCCATGTCTGGTTTCACCCATGTATAAAGAAACAGAACAAATATTCTCATGACTGACAGATACTGTGAATTGAAGACCATCTACTTGTATTCTCAGGTTCTGGAAACCAATATCCTGTCCAAGTGGAAACCAACACAGATGTTGAAGACCTTACGGAACTAAAGAAAGGGAACCTTCTGTTAGAACGAGAGAAGCTTAATTTGGAGATACAAATGTTAAAGTTGCAGATTACCAACCTTGAACAACATAAGAAATAACAGGTTCTGGCATATTTTTTAAAGAACATTTATATGATGACATCAGATAGTGATCCTTTATCATTAATTCAAGGAAATTAATTTGGCTGATGTAATGTACAGGTCTAATTTGTGCCGAGTAATACATATTATGAGGACAGTTGCTTTTATGCTGTAAGCTGCAACCAGGAGAGAAATTAGGTAAACAGGGATAGAGGAATAACTTCTATTCACCCTGCTGTGACCTTTAGTGCAGCTAGTCACAAAGTGTTATCCAATCACTGAACGTAAAGGACACAAAGGCACAGTAGTTACAAAATTTTATTTCCGGGTTTCCGCTTTACAATGATAACAAACAGAAAAAATAAATTAATTCACAAAGGTAACTTATTTGTTTCATTTATTATAAATTTCTTAATTTATTTTTCTTTTTTTTACAGTGGACCCACAGGAATAAAGAGCATTTTGAGGGATCATGAGCAGGGTCTCGGAATGACGACATCATTTTTTCCCAGACTTCTTGATTCCTCCAGTACCTGTGGAGAACAAAACCAAAAAGGTGATGATTGACCAAGATGATTTTTTTTTTGTTTGTTTAAACAGTATGTCGCCCACTTTGGATGATTTTTGGCTTGCATACGGTTTGTAAGAAATGCCTGTAATTAATCACAGAAAGGCAGTAGGCAACAGCACCATTCAAATCAGAAACAGCTAAATTCAACTCAGGCAAAATCATCATTTTCTACAATAAGATAAACAACCAGAGCATGATACTCGTAACACCCAGTGCTACTAAGATTTCAACAAACAACAAATTAGGTTTGAAAGACTCCTATTTAAATACAAAGAATATGTACATTCATGCTCTTGGCTACCTTTATGATTTAAAAATTAATCATCTATGTATGTATACATGTGCGGGTACTTTTCCTGTGTCAATCAAGCAATTTAATGATGTTCCTATCATTTATAAACCAACCTTATAGTACACACATTTTTTCATACCGTTAAAAAGTCCCCACATTTTACCGTTTACCGTTTCACCGTTTAAGAACTAATGTGACCGGAGTACACGGCTACTTTACTGAAATGCAGTCAGAGGCTGCCATACAGTCTCCAGCCAGAAGGTGGCTGCATTCCTCTTTGAGAATGTCAAATGTCATTGCCAATAAAGGACTCCTCAGCCCTCACTAGTGTCTCGTGTCATTTTATCAATATTAGCTATGCTTATTACTAGGCCTGAGAATTGAAAATGAAACATGCAAAACAATAACCATGGGGGAAAGCAAAGTTGTCTTATAAAATTGCCCAGATTGACAGTTATGTGCAACGGGCGATGTACTGCATAGCCCGTGTCTTGACTTGGGCAAATGCAATGCCATTGTTTGTTCTAGTGTTGTTTTCTCGTCAAATAGTCACGTGCACACGTCACTCCAGATTAGCTAACCTCATCTATAGCGGGTGATATCATTAGAATGACCCCAGAGCAGTGGCAATAGGTACGTTGCTACATTGTAAAACTTGATAGTCTGTTCCTTTTTTGACCACAATGGCTCTGCGAGCCGTTAGAACCACCAAACTATATAGAAAACTAGAAACAACAAGGTGGGCGTGTCCTGAAATCAGGTTTTTTAGTAGCACCAAAAAAAACTGAAGGGGGCGACATGTAATGGTGCATCGCCCTGTCTACACCCATAGACTGCCAGCAAAATCCAAAGCGCTGTCATATCTTAATTTGCGTACTTTTTTAACGATGTTAGAGTCTCCTAAATTTGAGTATAATAGTAGATTTAATTTGAGATAGATGAGGAACATGTATTATATAACGATCTCTGGAAATTAATTTTTTTAATTCCCGGGGCTGACCTGCATTCATTTTCGCTCTGCGCTCCAAGCCTACGGATGCCAGGAAACAGAAAACACAACAGCCTCCTCTTGGCTCCAGTCAGAGGAGGAAAACTTTTTTCAGAAACATTTGCAGCTTTAGAAGGTAAGACTGGACTTGACATTCATGATAAGATACCTCAGTCCTGCTGTGTCAGAAAGCATCTATAAAGTTTTTAATTAGTTTAGATAGGTAACGTTAGCTTCAAGCTAGATGATAAGAAAGCTAATGTTAGCTAACTGCAAGCAATCGATCGTTGGTCAGGGACGTGATAATTCAAGGAGGTTATAACTTATATGTCATTCATCATTGGGACCTATCCTGGTTAAATAAAAAAATAAATAAAATCATTCACTCGTCGTCTTTACGTGGTGCCCATGCTCACTCGTCAGATAGTATATTGAAAAGAATAGTTTTCCCAAATAAGCCATGCAAATAAACCTTGGAAATGGGTTTGTCATATTGTATTTTGGCTGAATACTGTAAATATAAAATAAATACGAGATCCATGATCTGCCGAGGTACTTGCCATGCACGTAATTAATCTTAAAGTGGGCCTTTAAGATATTCTTGTTCAATTTTTACATTTTTGTCAAAAAGTTAGGCTATAGTTTAAAATCTTGCTGTAATGAGGAATTAGTAAATCAGGACAGATTATTCAAAATAGCCTTTATTCGCCAAGACATGCTATTACACACATTTGCCTTTAGCTCTTTTACTTTATTTTACATGAAGTGTCTTTGATAGCTGCAGAGATAGACAAAATAACAAAAGGTACAAAAAATGAGCTCAGGCTTGCTAATTGTTAGCTATCCATCTCCGGCATCTACTCTGTTCACATTTCTTATACTGCTGGGCACCACGATTTTTGGACCATGACGAAGTAGTCGGTAGTAGGAAAGAGGGCGCCACTCCTCAAGATCACGACCGTGATTCCAACTCCGTGAGTCCCTCCCCCCACCCTGGGATCAGCCACCAATTGCCACTCCCTCAAGGCGCTGGACATTGTTATGAGAACTGATCGGAACCACTCACAGACACCAAAAGTAACAGAAAAAGGCTTTATTCGTAGTAGACGGAAACAGGTCAATGTCCAGCAATCTGTTAGGTTCCCGCAGGGGGAACCGGACCCAAACGCAAGACTCAGAGACAGCTCAGGGGAAAACTCCACCAGGGAGTACGTTTAATAGGAAACATAGGCAGGGGCAAGACGACACCAGACAAGGCAAGAACTAGGACGGGTCAGGAACATAGAGGGGTTTGTGACTAGGAAGGGTCTATGACTAGGAGGGGGCTGTAGCCAGGAGGGCTCAGGAACTAGTCTAGGCAGGGACGGGCACTCAGGCCCGAGTGTCAGGAACGAGGGCAGCGCTCAGGCCGCGGGGTCAGGAACGAGGGCGGCGCTCCGGCCGTGGGGTCAGGAACGAGGACGGCGCTCTGGCCGTGGGGTCAGGAACGAGTGCGGGGTTCCCGCGGATAGCGCGGGGGCCCGCGGTCAGGGCCAAGCGCTCAACCTAGGGTATAGCGCTCAACCTCAGCCTGGGATTCAGGAACTCAGCCTGGAGGGTGAAGAGCTGGCGGCTTGGGCGGAAGAGGCGGAGTCCTGGGCCAGCAGTGTCAGGAATGCCACTTGTTCCGTGAGGGTCTGTACGGCTTGTTGGAGCGACTGCAGCGCCGTGTCGAGCTTCCCTAGTCGTGTGCCCTGATAACGAAGGACCTCGGCAGTCTGTCGTGGGTCTGCTGGTTCCGTGGTGACCAGATCGTTCTGTTATGAGAACTGATCGGAACCACTCGCAGACACCAAAAGTAAAACACAATCAGCGGATAGAAAGGAGTAGGCATAAATCAGTGTCAAAAGGAAAAGCGGTAAGGGTCATACACTCACGAGCAGCGAATAGAAACGAAGGGCTAGGCAAAAATCAAGAGAAAACAAGAGAAAACAAACAAATCATACATGTTATCAAAAATCGAAGTCCTAACAAAAATAGCAAATCAGAATATGGGTCTCCCGAATGCTGAACTGGCACGACTTTTGAAATGGGAGTGGTCCAATCAGGTAACGGGCGGGGTACACTGGGTGACGGAGGACGGAGGCAGAGACGGACCTGAAACAAAATAGAACAAAACATACCACTAAGGTTGTAACATTGTCTTATGTATTATGCTATGTGTTATGTGATGTGATTGTGTGCTATGCTGTGATTGTGTGTGTTGTTCACAGTACTGAAGGACCTGGTGTTGATCCCCGTGCACACCAAGCCTACAGACTCAGAAAAGGAACTGGACGAGCTGTACGACGTCTTTCTGACCGTGAAGAAGAAGTGGAAGACTGATGTGAGTGTCTGTGACTGTTTAGAACCACAAGATACTCAACTTTTACATTCCTTCTGTCCTCTCTGATTCTAAAAACAATTGGAATTTCTAGGTAATGGGGGTCTCTGGTGCTGTATGCTGCCTTCAAGTGCTCCTTGGAAGCTAGTCCCACCCCCCAATTCCCATAGAGATCCATTCAAATGCAGAGATATTTAGTATCGCTTGTAAGAGTACCAGAAAATAAGATATCAAGAGTCTTTTGATGTTGTTGGGTCACAGACATCAGGAAGTCATGGCATGCAAAGATATGTGACCAAATGTTAAAAATTATTACTTTATTCAATATACAAATGCAGCGGTACCAATAATTGTGGTCAACGTGGTTTTGTTAAAAATAATTATTTCTTGATGAGGGATTTTTTTTTCTCATAATAAATGAACGTCAATTAAAGGTTGGATTGTTCTCATTTTTTCAGTGTGAGATTAAGCTAATTCACCAAACGGTGAATTTTTTATAACCCTTTTTACCCATCTTTACCAGGGGTACCAACAAATTTGAGCATGTCTGTATTAAAGTATATTTTGCTATGTGATTGTGTACTGTGCATTTCGACTTGGCAACTGGGAAATAGGAGCTTTCGAGGAGCACTTGAAGGATAGAGAGGTGAAAGGTCAGTTGTGAAATGTCACAACTCGGGAACTTTGGTGGAAAAATGATCTCAGACTTTCCCACTTGTAATTACGATATGGAGGTTCGTTCAAGTGCAACTTCCATGTCGGAAACTCGTATTTCCGATAATTCCGACAGCACTTGAAGGCAGCATAACAGTTCATAACATGCATTTCCACCATACTGTCCCAAGTCATATCCTTTCATGAATTTACAAAACATGCATCAAACTAGAATGTTTTGAGTTCAACAGTAGGGGGAGAGAACTGTCAATGTTAAAAATATGTAGCAAAATACCTTGTGAATGTAAAGAATCTGTGGGTAAACCTCATGCTTCTGGTCTTTGTCCACAAGGGACATCACCATTCTAAAAATGAACCTTTATGTATTAAACCACTTTCTGTAAGGGGGTATGTAAGGTTCGGAGAACCAAACGCAACTGATAATGATTTCTAAAAGCGTATCTAGAAAGATACGCCACAAACGCGGAAGTAGCCGCACCAGTACGGAGATAACACAGGATCGGGAGCAAAACTTCCCTAGCACAAGGCAAAACGAAGTAACCTCCAAAAACTGTAGCAATCTCAATAAACAGCGAGAATAATTAACAAAAGAACCTCACGCATGAAATAATTAGGCGTAACAAGAGGTGGTGAAACAAAACAAAAAACGAGTGAAGGAAAAGAACAGAAAATAAAACCTGTTATCCAGAGCTCGTGGCGAATGAGCTGAACACAAAAGATAACAGGTTACAACAATAAAGGTTACAACAATAAAGGATAAAGAGAAAGATTGGAAATAAAAGCCAATCTAATCCTAATTCTCTAACCGGACTTGCTGTGTTTCTTATTCATATGAACCAAAAATGCAGCGACCGAATTTCCTGTACCTTACCGACTTCGTTGTCAACATAGCAAAGACAATATCAAAGTGAGGAAATGCAGAAGTACTGAGGCATTTATAGCCAGCAGGAAACACAACACAGGTGCAGGGAATAATTGCCGGAACAAAGACCGAAACGGAGGCGAAAAAATCAGATAGAGCGTCAGGCGATGCCAAAAAGGAACACCGAACGCAGAAACAGCAAAGGCTGCCAATAACCAGGACACTTTCCAGGAATTTGGATTTTGTGAGTGAGTCATAAAAGGGAATTTTGTTTAGAATGGCAAGCAAATTTAGTTGAGTCTGCAAGTAATTGGTTCAAATAAATTTTCACCATTATTTAGACATTTGTAGCTATTGGTGGTAGTGTCAACTCTGTAGCATTCTCATACCAAAAAGGTTGCCAACTGTCACCATTGACACATAATTTGAAATTAACACACATACCATACCACCTGCTTGAAAGGATGTGAGCAGAGCGTGGCATAACCAAATTAGTCACAGTACTACTTCTTTAAAACATCAAAATACAGTTGTACGATCAGCCACAACATTAAAACCACTGTCAGGTGAAGTGAATAACATTGATTATCTCGTTGTTATTTTGGTTCTGTACTCTAGCACTTTAGTTCGAAAGGATACAATGAAAATGAGGTTGAAGTGCAGACTGTCAGCTTGAATTTGAGGGTATTTTCATCCATATCGGATTAACCGTTTAGAAATTATTGAACCTTTTTAATCATTTTTAATATTTGGTCGCATATCCTTTGCATGTAATGACATCCTGATGTCTGTGACCCAACAATATCAAAATACTCTTGATATCTTATTTTCTGGTACTCCTACAAGCAATACTATAACCTCTCTGCATTTGAATGGATCTCTATGGGAATTGGGGGGTGGGACTAGATTTAGCTGTAAATTACACTGGAACAGTATGGAACACATGGTTGGCTAATTGGCTCTAAGTCATCAAGGGTCTGACATATCAAACAAGACTTAAACCATCACTCTGCTGCCAGAAATACAGTATATATATATATATATATATATACAGTCAAGCCGGAAAGTCTGAACACTCCTTTCACCTATCCACGTTTTATTACGTTAGACATATTCTACAATAGATTGAGTTCATTTTTTGCCTCAAACATCTACACACAATAGCCAATAATGACGAAGTGAAAACAGGTTTTTAGAAAATATGCAATTTTATTTTACTGACATAAATAGGTTATTTAGGGGTTACATAGCTGTAGATACCCTTAGCCTAATACTTGGTCGCTGCACCTTTGGCAGCGATTACAGCTTCAAGGCATCTTGGGAAAGAAGCTACGAGCTTGGCACACTTGTTTTTGGACATTTTTGCCCATTCCTCTTGGCATATCCTTGCAAGCTCCGTCAGGTTGGATGGGGAGCGTCGGTACACAGCCATTTTCAGCTCTTTCCACAGATTTTCAATTGGATTCAGGTCTGGGCTCTGGCTGGGCCACTCAAGGACATGCACAGACTTTCTCCGAAGCCACTCCTTTGTTCTCTTGGCTGCGTGCTTCGGGTCGTTGTCATGTTGGAAGGTAAACCTTCGCCCCAGTCTGAGGTCCAGAGCACTCTGGAGCAGGTTTTCTTCAAGGATCTCGGTGTACTTAGCTGCATTAATCTTTCCCTCTATCAGGACTAGTCGCCCCGTTCCCGCTGCTGAAAAGCATCCCCATATCATGATGCTGCCACCGCCATGCTTCACTGTAGAGATGGTATTAGCCAGGTGATGAGCGGTGCCTTATTTCCTCCAGACGTGACGCTTGGTATTCAGGCCAAAACGTTAAATTTTGGTTTCATCAGACCAGAGAATCTTGATTCTCATGGTTTGAGAGTCCTCTAGGTGCCTTTTGGCAAACTCCAAGCGGGCTGTGATATGCCTTTTACTAAGGAGGGGCTTCCGTCTGGCCACTCTACCATAAAGGCCTGATTGGTGGAGTGCTGCCTGGATGGTTGATCTTCTGAAAGCTTCTCCCATCTCAGGATACGCTGGAGCTCTGTCAGAGTGACCCTCGGGTTGCTGCTCACCTCCCTGGCCAAGGCCCGTCTTCCCCGATTGCTCAGTTTGGCCGGGCGGCCAGGTCTAGGAAGATTCTTGGTGGTTCCAAACTTCTTCCATTTACAAATGATGGTGGCCACTGTGCTCTTTGGGACCTGTAAAGCTGCAGAGATTTTTCCGTACCCTTCTCCAGATCTATGCCTTGACACAATCCTGTTTCTGAGGTCTGCAGATAATTCCTTTGACCCCATGGCTTGGAGTTTGCTCTGACATGCACTGTCAACTGTGGGACCTTATATAGGCAGGTGTTGGCAATCCCCAATCATGTCCAATTAATTGAATTTATCACAGGTGGACTCCAATTAAGTTGTAGAAACATCTCAAGCAGTATCAGTGGAAACAAAATGCACCTCAGCTCACTTTTGGGTGTCATATCAAAGGGCGTGCACACTTTACATGGGCGTGTACATGATATTTTACTATTTAGATTTTTAATGAATTAGCACAAATGTCTAAAAACCTGTTTTCACTTTGTTATTATGGGCTATTTTGTGTAGAACTTTGAGACAAAAAATTAACTCAATCTATTGTATAATATGTCTGTAACGTAATAAAACGTGGATAGGTGAAAGGAGTGTTCAGACTTTCCGGCTTGACTGTATACATATATATGCATACTGCATATTTTTGATGGCCAATATTTAGATATTTCTAAAACGCTTTGTGCTTACCTTGTTAAGATGCATTTTTACTGATACATAGTCGCATCATGTTCATTTTCACACAGCAAAATGTTTAACATGCGTTTAACTAACAAATGTTTATACGAGTCTAAAAGTTACCAAATGTGTTCTTATCAGAGTAAAATCTATTCTGTCAAGTAGTTTTTTATTGTGCAGTATTTCGGATAACTTTCCTGGTGTTCCTTTTTTAGAACGTTATGATCCTGGGAGACTTCAACGCTGATGGCGCTTATGTCTCCAATAAGAAAATGAAGGGAATCCGTATCCGTAGCGACAAGAATTTCCATTGGCTGATTGGAGATGATGTAGATACTACAGCAAGTAAAGGGAATGCCCACAGCTACGATAGGTGACTGTAAAAATAGATTCCTGTTAAATTTTTTTAAATGGATTACCCTTTGAAATGAATGCAATATCTAAAAATTGTTATACACACAAACTTAGAGAAAGTTTAAGGAACATGGAAAGACTTACAAATATGTAAAAATCCTACAGGATTGTCGTCTATGGAGATGATATGCTGAACGCGGTGGTGCCAAACACTGCCCAACCATTCAATTTTCAGAAAGCACTCAGATTGACAGAGGAAGAGGTGAGTTCCTCCTCATTATATACATTTGGTTTAAGGCCCAATGGGGGGGGGGGGGGGGGGCATATGGTGATGATGACCAACAATAAACTCAGCTTGTATGTCCAAAAGTGTGCAAAATCTCAGATCTCTCCAATGCATTTTCCATTACAGGCTCTTCGTGTGAGTGATCACTATCCTGTGGAGGTGGAGCTGAAGATGCGTGTATCTGGTGGCCAAAGTAAGTGTGGCAGTGTAGTACGATGGTTAGTTAAACAGAGGTTGGGTCCCAGGTGGGAATCCCTCGTCACACCCATAGACAAGGTACTCAACTTGATTGAACTGAATCATGGATGTAAGTTAATTAAATCTGCATTTCCAAAGAGAACAAGTGTGTGAAGAGGAGCCTGGGACTGTGTTTCTGTATTATGTGACACCCTGCAGAAAGACTGCCGTCTCAAACCTCATTTTTACACATACTATTTAATCCTTAATTTGTGCTAAATTTCACATAACACTTATGACACTTTCACACACTCATCCATGTCTGGTTTCACCCATGTATAAAGAAACAGAACAAATATTCTCATGACTGACAGATACTGTGAATTGAAGACCATCTACTTGTATTCTCAGGTTCTGGAAACCAATATCCTGTCCAAGTGGAAACCAACACAGATGTTGAAGACCTTACGGAACTAAAGAAAGGGAACCTTCTGTTAGAACGAGAGAAGCTTAATTTGGAGATACAAATGTTAAAGTTGCAGATTACCAACCTTGAACAACATAAGAAATAACAGGTTCTGGCATATTTTTTAAAGAACATTTATATGATGACATCAGATAGTGATCCTTTATCATTAATTCAAGGAAATTAATTTGGCTGATGTAATGTACAGGTCTAATTTGTGCCGAGTAATACATATTATGAGGACAGTTGCTTTTATGCTGTAAGCTGCAACCAGGAGAGAAATTAGGTAAACAGGGATAGAGGAATAACTTCTATTCACCCTGCTGTGACCTTTAGTGCAGCTAGTCACAAAGTGTTATCCAATCACTGAACGTAAAGGACACAAAGGCACAGTAGTTACAAAATTTTATTTCCGGGTTTCCGCTTTACAATGATAACAAACAGAAAAAATAAATTAATTCACAAAGGTAACTTATTTGTTTCATTTATTATAAATTTCTTAATTTATTTTTCTTTTTTTTACAGTGGACCCACAGGAATAAAGAGCATTTTGAGGGATCATGAGCAGGGTCTCGGAATGACGACATCATTTTTTCCCAGACTTCTTGATTCCTCCAGTACCTGTGGAGAACAAAACCAAAAAGGTGATGATTGACCAAGATGATTTTTTTTTTGTTTGTTTAAACAGTATGTCGCCCACTTTGGATGATTTTTGGCTTGCATACGGTTTGTAAGAAATGCCTGTAATTAATCACAGAAAGGCAGTAGGCAACAGCACCATTCAAATCAGAAACAGCTAAATTCAACTCAGGCAAAATCATCATTTTCTACAATAAGATAAACAACCAGAGCATGATACTCGTAACACCCAGTGCTACTAAGATTTCAACAAACAACAAATTAGGTTTGAAAGACTCCTATTTAAATACAAAGAATATGTACATTCATGCTCTTGGCTACCTTTATGATTTAAAAATTAATCATCTATGTATGTATACATGTGCGGGTACTTTTCCTGTGTCAATCAAGCAATTTAATGATGTTCCTATCATTTATAAACCAACCTTATAGTACACACATTTTTTCATACCGTTAAAAAGTCCCCACATTTTACCGTTTACCGTTTCACCGTTTAAGAACTAATGTGACCGGAGTACACGGCTACTTTACTGAAATGCAGTCAGAGGCTGCCATACAGTCTCCAGCCAGAAGGTGGCTGCATTCCTCTTTGAGAATGTCAAATGTCATTGCCAATAAAGGACTCCTCAGCCCTCACTAGTGTCTCGTGTCATTTTATCAATATTAGCTATGCTTATTACTAGGCCTGAGAATTGAAAATGAAACATGCAAAACAATAACCATGGGGGAAAGCAAAGTTGTCTTATAAAATTGCCCAGATTGACAGTTATGTGCAACGGGCGATGTACTGCATAGCCCGTGTCTTGACTTGGGCAAATGCAATGCCATTGTTTGTTCTAGTGTTGTTTTCTCGTCAAATAGTCACGTGCACACGTCACTCCAGATTAGCTAACCTCATCTATAGCGGGTGATATCATTAGAATGACCCCAGAGCAGTGGCAATAGGTACGTTGCTACATTGTAAAACTTGATAGTCTGTTCCTTTTTTGACCACAATGGCTCTGCGAGCCGTTAGAACCACCAAACTATATAGAAAACTAGAAACAACAAGGTGGGCGTGTCCTGAAATCAGGTTTTTTAGTAGCACCAAAAAAAACTGAAGGGGGCGACATGTAATGGTGCATCGCCCTGTCTACACCCATAGACTGCCAGCAAAATCCAAAGCGCTGTCATATCTTAATTTGCGTACTTTTTTAACGATGTTAGAGTCTCCTAAATTTGAGTATAATAGTAGATTTAATTTGAGATAGATGAGGAACATGTATTATATAACGATCTCTGGAAATTAATTTTTTTAATTCCCGGGGCTGACCTGCATTCATTTTCGCTCTGCGCTCCAAGCCTACGGATGCCAGGAAACAGAAAACACAACAGCCTCCTCTTGGCTCCAGTCAGAGGAGGAAAACTTTTTTCAGAAACATTTGCAGCTTTAGAAGGTAAGACTGGACTTGACATTCATGATAAGATACCTCAGTCCTGCTGTGTCAGAAAGCATCTATAAAGTTTTTAATTAGTTTAGATAGGTAACGTTAGCTTCAAGCTAGATGATAAGAAAGCTAATGTTAGCTAACTGCAAGCAATCGATCGTTGGTCAGGGACGTGATAATTCAAGGAGGTTATAACTTATATGTCATTCATCATTGGGACCTATCCTGGTTAAATAAAAAAATAAATAAAATCATTCACTCGTCGTCTTTACGTGGTGCCCATGCTCACTCGTCAGATAGTATATTGAAAAGAATAGTTTTCCCAAATAAGCCATGCAAATAAACCTTGGAAATGGGTTTGTCATATTGTATTTTGGCTGAATACTGTAAATATAAAATAAATACGAGATCCATGATCTGCCGAGGTACTTGCCATGCACGTAATTAATCTTAAAGTGGGCCTTTAAGATATTCTTGTTCAATTTTTACATTTTTGTCAAAAAGTTAGGCTATAGTTTAAAATCTTGCTGTAATGAGGAATTAGTAAATCAGGACAGATTATTCAAAATAGCCTTTATTCGCCAAGACATGCTATTACACACATTTGCCTTTAGCTCTTTTACTTTATTTTACATGAAGTGTCTTTGATAGCTGCAGAGATAGACAAAATAACAAAAGGTACAAAAAATGAGCTCAGGCTTGCTAATTGTTAGCTATCCATCTCCGGCATCTACTCTGTTCACATTTCTTATACTGCTGGGCACCACGATTTTTGGACCATGACGAACACTAAGTGAAGTGAGCCGTGATTGGCTGCAGGGGCTACCCACAATCCTTAAGTAAATGGTGAAAACTGGCCCGGAAAGCGCTGTGATTTTGGCTTCATCAGAATGAATGGGAGAGATCCAGCTTGTTGTTTCTAGTTTTCTATACAGTTTGGTGGTTACAACAAAATAGAGGAAGACAAAAAAGGGGGTTTTAAACGTAACAAGTGGCAACTGTGGCATAATTCTTTAGACCGTACTGACATGGAGACCATCATGATTTTATATTATCGCAGGATACCGTAATAACGTGAAACCGTCCAACCTTCACGCACAACCATTTCTGTGTTTCAGAGAATGTGTATGTGCGTGTGTGAGTGAGTTATTACTTTTATAAAACAGTAGCTACCAAATATTAACATAAGGATGATATGAGGAAGGAGGAATCGAGGCAACGTATTAGGCAAACAGAACGTCCTTGTTCAGTCAAACGTCATTCACAGCGTGTCTCTCGTAAGCTATACTTGTCTGTCGGTTTTTGAAGAGGTAGCAAACGTATAATAAAGCGGTTGTAATTAAACCTCAAAATCAATCCAACTACTTATATTCCTGTTACCTAACGCTAGTTAGTACGACATTTTGCATATTACCACACAATCTTTCTGAAAATGAAATAAGTCCAGTCATACACAGTTCAGTAGCTTACCATGGAAGTTCAACTAACCTAACATTACTTTATGGTCGTGGCTATTCGTATGCGCTCCACTAATTAGAGTCATAGTGTTGACTTACAACTTGACTATAACTTTGTTGCTGAATCGTGTCAAGTAAAATCACACATTTGATTCTTCTTCTTATGTGTATTGTGGGTATAACTGGGTTGAAAATATGCTAGCTAGTTAACGTCACGGTATTCAGTAAACAAGCTCGCTAACGTGCTAACGGTGTAAGTTACTCGTAACTCAACTGTGAGAAGAACATGTTTAACCTACACTACAACTTACTCTGTCTAATTTAAGGTAGCAAAATGTGTAGAAGGGTTGTGGTATCTCCTTTAGCGAATACTGTACCACTACATTTCCTACTGGGTAGCCTATAAACAACGACTCCTTCCCTCTTGCGGAAGCGAAATAATTCCCACACTGCGCAGTTGAATGTTTAGAAGGGGATAAACACAGAACTGAAGTTCTGTGGGGATAAAGAATCTCGACTGCGGGATTTTCTTTCACTGGACAATAATCTTGCCAGAATCGCGACCGGAAGCATGCGTGTGGAGGTATAACGTGTCACGCCCCCAGTGCTTGTGGTGTCTGTGTGTGACTTTGGGAGAGGAGACAGAGGGAGAATATGAAAGACATGAGAAAGAAGCTCAAAAAGCCCGATAGATTTTTTAGCAGAAAATGTTTTATATGTCATAGGTTATACCTAGGGGTGTCACGATACCGATTCGAAATCGAAAATCGATCGAAATGAGCGTTCGATTTCGAACTTCGAAATCACAAGCTGGTTCGCGATTCTCCAAGTTTTTTTTTTCTCTCCACCCCCGCCCCCCGCGCGCTCTTCTTAGCCTTTCATGTGATGGGTAAAATGTAAAAAAAAGTTGCCTACTTGGCCATCTCTAATGTAAGCGTTTCCGACAAAACGAAACTTGACGCCTTCCACTGCATTTTGTTCATCCACGCAGGCGTGCGTCCGAAGAAAAAAAACAACGATATTCAGTGTTTCCCCTAGTTTTTTTTTCAGGCCGGGCGGTGAAAGTGCGCCATTTTGCGTAGAGGCTAGGGTTGCAAATTCTAAGGAATTTCCTTGATCGATAGTCGTCAACGTTAATGAACAATCAATCGATCAATCGATAACAAAACAGCTAAAAATAGCTTATGACGTAGAAAATACAAAATGCATGTTTTTTTCCTCAATCAAAACTTTATTGAAACATTTGAGAAATACGCCTGTTTCATAGCATAACACAAATATAATTATGAACGCTGTTTTGTTTAAGTATGATATTTTAATAAGGCACGGGAAATTGCGCTCACTCTTCCGAGGCCAAGAGGCTTGGACAAGAGGGAAAATAAATAATTTTAATTAAAAATTTTTTTTTTATATTATTCTTTTTTTATATATAATATATATTTTTTTTTTTAATGTAGCTGCAATATTTCCCTTACCGCAGAATGCTGGAATGATCAAAATAGCATCTGGAAAAACCCTTGCCAAAACAGCTTCGGTTTCCGTTAGGCCTAATTGAAATTTTCGATGGCAGCGCTGATATTATGAGGGTGTAATTATAGTTTCCGCCTCTGCGCAAAATGGCGCACTTTCGTCCGTTTCGCTATCTGACCAGAACTCTTAAGTGTAGAGTAAAAGCTAATACTGCACAGTCGCGGATCTATGGGTGGGCAAGCTGTCAATCTGGCCCCCTTATGTTTAACTTAATGATTGCATTTCACCAACAGCTCCCATTGACACAATTAAGATGAGACCGCAAATAGTTCAATTTGATCGTTAAATTTGAAATGGTCGATCGATCAAATTATTAACGGCAATTAATCGATCAACGATTAATCGTTAACACCCCTAGTAGAGGCGGAAACTATAATTACACCCTCATAATATCAGCGCTGCCATTGAAAATTTTAATTAGGCCTAACGGGAAACCGAAGCTGTTTTGGGTTTTTCCAGATGCTATTTTGATCATTCCCGCATTCTGCGGTAAGGGAAATATTGCAGCTACATAAAAAAAAGATTATATAAAAATTAAAAAAAAGAATAATATAAATTTTTTTTTTCCATTAAAATTATTTATTTTCCCTCTTGTCCAAGCCGGGCGGCAGGCGAGCGCCCGGCCAAGATAATGGTAGGGGAAAAACTGATATTTCAAAGAAGACACAGCTGCTAGTTATGTTAGCTTACCGGTAGCCTGCATTACTTTTCGACACACCATGGCCACTGCCGGAGTCGGAGATGGAGAAACAGAACTGAAAAATCCTCCTGCTTCCCTCAAGTCACCGGTGTGGCAACAGTTTGCCTTCCCCGTGAGTTATATAAACAACGAACGCGTCATTGACAAAATAACGACAGTTTGTCGGCTATGCTACACGCGAGTACCATACGCCACCTCAGGCAACACGTCAAATATGGCAGGACACATTCGCAGGCATCACAAAGAAATAGATTTGACTGGGAAAAAAACATTGACACAGGCAACTCAAATGACAACCCAAATGACAGTCAGGGCATGAAAAAAAACGTGTAAATAGTTAATAGCGTGGTACATGTTCAACTGTTTATTATTTCAGATATTAGTTTGTTAAAGCTCTCAACTGTTCAAAGAATGTGAACACGCTCATCTTTTTAAAGAATTTGAAAATGTAAATGACCGTTGTCAGGGCATAAAACCAATGTGTAAATTGTTAATAGCGTGGTAAATGTTCAACTGTTTATTCTAGAGTCTAGTTTTGATAAAGCTTTTAACTGTTTAGGTGTGTTTAAATATTCTCATATTTTTGTTATTATTCAAGTAAAAGTTACTTATTGAGAAACAAGTATTTTTCTTTACAAATCAAGACTCGATAGTCTAACAATGGCATAGCCATTAGTTAGACTATAGTGCTGGAAAAGAAATTGTGCTGAAAAAAAATCGAAAATCGAATCGTGACCTTAAAATCGAAAGTCAAATCGAATCGCGGATTTGGAGAATCGTGACACCCCTAGTTATACCGTAGTCATAACTATGATATTACCATTTAAATTTTTTAAATATCATGATTATCGCAAAGCCGGTATATCACAACACCCCCAAATTGAACACGTGTTTGAGTTCTTAAATTGTTTCCTTAAACTTATTAACACAATGTAGGTTTGGCTGGTTATCATTTGTGGTGTCTTTGAATTGTTCATTATCTACCAAATTGTTTTAGTGGCCATGTGCCTATGCACACTTTCACCAATTAGGAGCCTATTGATTCACTTCAGTCTTTAATTTGATTACCTCTTAATAAATTTGTTGGCAATATAGCACAATAATCAAAATGTGAACATGGGACATTTATTCTACATGGCATGCATAGCTATTTTCTGACATAATTTGGTTTGAGAGTAAATAATCCCTCAAAACATGAAAAGTGCAATTAAGAAAAATTAACAGCTTGTTAAAATTCTGGGATTGCAACTGTGGTTGGAACAAAAACCAGCATACACAGAGGGGCCCCAGGACCGAACTTGAGATCCACCGACTTAATGGACACAGGAAGTTCTTTCTTACTTACTTAAGGGGCCTTTCCCAGCAGCCTTTGCTTTCATTGCATCCAACTGTTTCTGATCTTCCTTCTGTTTCTGTTTGAAGGCTGCATCTTCCTGTAGTGGAAAAACCACACAAATCAGATGTCGTGAGTGATGGCCCATATGAACAGAGCAAACCTTTCTCTCTGATTCAAACATGTCTGTACATTCATCAGCATGCAGAGTGCATTCATTAATGCTTTCTTTTGAGATGTTAGGCCTACAGTGAATTCTAATACAGGTTTCCCAAAATTCACGTAACATAAAATGCAGAAATTGAGGCAATACATACATCATCCACATCCTTTGACTGCTTCTTAGGTTGTTTTAAAGGTTTCTTCTTACCACCTGAATTGTGAAGGAACAGTGTTTAAAAAATACAATGGCAGTGTACATAGCTGGCAAACCATAGCTCTACTCACCCAGTATATTTAAGCAACAACGAGAATATTGCCAACAATATGGAGGTCGTCTGTGATCTTATGCTATGTTCCAGGTATTATGTATGATTATAATAACGTTCCTCGTAATTACGACCTTCCGACCATGAAAAATACACTGAAACGGCCCGTTAACTCGGAATTACAAGTCGGGAACTCATTTCTCAACTCCGGGTTGCCGGAGTAGGAGGGAAGTGACGTCATTCAAAATGGATGGATCTGTATTTTAATGGAAAATGTTTAACAAGCGCTTGAAACTATTGAATTTAGTGGTTTATGCGTTCCCACATCATTCAATTGAAAACATGCATGGGAGTATGGGACATATATAGACTACAGGGTTATAAACAGTTTGCTTGAATAAAATATGGAAATAATTATTTATATACACGCACACATATATACATACATACATATATTATAGGCTATTCAACACTGGATTGCCTTATGTGTTTTTTCTCTTCCTCAGTGTCACAACGTAGCTCTGAAGCTTTTGGAGCTATTAGCTTAGTATTAGAGCTAGCGACAGCTTCTTGCCTACAGCCATGGTTGTACGAAGTGACCACTGGAACGCCCCGAGTATACGAACGCAGTATAATCCCTTGCGAATATGCCATGTCCGTAATTTGTAAAGTAAAAATTCCACCGCAAATTACCTAACGTTACCATATTTCGCAAAACACAGAGGTCATCTGATAATATTACTGCTGTAAGAATCGGTATCTCGGTAATTTCGGGGGGGGGGCATTCCTAACGTTAAATCACACGAGGCGAATAGCGCATAGTAACGTTAAAGCTAGTCAGGAAGCATTATCATAATATTAAGTCGACTTGCAACATACGTGTAGCCAGCAAGATAGCATGTGCGCACATAATAGCAGAAGCTAGCTACAGCACAGCTAACGATTAGCGCTTAATTAATATTGACTAACGTTACACCGCATAATCTGACAGCGCCAAGCTTCTGCGCCCCACTTTTAAAATATAATTAGGCCGCATCTGATAATGCCGCAACCCCATCTAACCTTATATAACGTCAGTTAGAACGCTAACGTTATCACAATAACGAAAATTTCCGTTTTTACTCTAGTTAATTACATGAATATGTCGGGGTTGGATCGGGACTGGAGAAATTGAACATTAATAGCTACCCCTAACAGACAGCAAGCTAGTTTAGCTCCGGCTGAAATGAACCACGCAATTAAGAATTAAGATAATTAAGATGATGTTTTAAATAAAATGTAAAGTGTAAGTTAGATATACAGTTAGAAGTAAGAATTGGATTTTATGATTAATTTTTAAATTAAATATATATTTTTGTTACCTTCTCTTCCAGACATGTCGACGGTTCCTTTGACAAACGCACGGCTGCTTATTCCAAGCTCCGCGCTGTTAGGACCCAATGATTCTGACCGGAAAAAGAATGTCCATTACATGCCTGAATACAATTTGAATGTCATGCTGGAGCCCACAGAACTGTAAGAACTGTGCTGGACCAGATATACTGTACCTTATAGTTATCATAGGCTGTAGGAAAATATGTGAAGTTGAATCCATTGGCTGAGGACACTGAGTAACTAACCGGTATGTTGTTAGTTTTTTTTTGTGCTTGCGGTGTTTTAGCGCCTTCTCATGAACACCTGAAAACAAGAGTGGCCAATGTTAACTTAGCTGTAACTTATAGCTGACGTGCCTCCAAATCACTCGTGATTTACTACATGGCTAATGATGTAAGTTTTTTTTTGGCTAATGTTAGTTAGCAAGCAATCATACGAGCTGTACAAGGATGGGAGGTAACTAACGTTTGCTAATTGGCTAACTGGGTAGATAGTCTACTGGGTATATTTGAGAACGGACACTAAGTTAATTTGTTCGCTATCTACTTGTCAAAATGTGATTCGTCAGCCGTTATCAGCACACATCACGAAACCTTTATTATGTATGATTATAATAACCTAACGTTATGTCAACCTAGCATCAAACAATACTACTGACAACTCCAGTTTGACTGCTGCTCGGTCTCCACTCCAGCTATTGCTTTTCATTCTGCCATCTTTTTTATTTCATATAGCTACACTTAGCAAATAGGATACCTATCAAGCTAATTTAGCTACAAGCAACTCTTATCTTGTTTAGGTAATCTTATCTTATTTTTATTTATTCATTACAAAATCATAATTATTTGCTTGCACTGTATTTTTTTGTTACACTGTGTAATACTGTCTGTCTGACTGATCCAGGCTGTGATGGTGCCTTTGGAAATTGTAACCTTCGAAATTACATAATTGTGTTGGCCTATATTTCAGTGTTGTGGTTTTTGGTACTACTAACTGAATATGAACAGAATGGCGTTGAACCAGCGTTGAACACAGAACTGTTCTGTGGTGTTGAAAAGGTACCGAATCTTCTAGTCATAAGCGAATTGCGCATGTGCACGGTGTTCCCCGCTTCCCATCATGCAATTTAACATGCAGTTTAATTTTGCAGTTCATTTAAAAAAAATTAAAAAATAGCTATAGCCTTATCAGATATAGCATACATGTTTAACTATTTTTGCTGCGCTTAGACATGTGGCGTTAAATTTCGTAATAATTTTTATATAAGTGGCAGAACTTGCTTTGAATGTGGACAAAGTAACTTAGTGTTAGAATGGTTATCATTTCTAAATTATGGGAAAATCGATAAGCCCGAGAACCAGGTATTTCACATTTCGGACATTCGGTCCTAAAACAATGGTACAGATGCAACTTACATTTTTTTTAAAAATGTTCCATTCATCAACACATACAGTAGTTGTGAAATATACAAACCCCAATTCCGAAAAAGTTGGGACAGTATGTAAAATGCACATAAAAGCAGAAAGCAGCAGAGGTGGAAATCCAGGGGACATAAAGTAAAAGTCCTGCCATGTGTTTCTTCCACCCATAGACTCTGCCAGCTGATTTCACTAATTAGTTCGACCTCCTTGCTGAAGAATTATGTTAATTAGCAAATCCAGGTGACTGGAGCAAAATATTGCTGAGGACTTTTACTTTATGTCCCCTGGATTTCCACCTCTGGAAAGCAGTGATTTGTAAATTCTCTTTTACATATTTAAGAAACAATACAAAGAAAAGATATTTAGTGTTTTACCTTATCAACTTTATTGATTTTTGAATTTTTAAATATATGCTAATTCCGAATTTGATGCCTGCAACACGTTCCAAAAAAGTTGGGACGGGCAAAAACAAAAGACTGGAAAGTAACAAAAAAAAACACCTGTTTGGAACGTTCCACAGGTAAACAGGTGACACTATCATGACTGGGTATCGTACCCTATTCTGGATTATCACCACAGGGGAGCACAGAGTTGTGCTTTAATGCAGTGCCATCTGAGGGATTGAAGGTCACAGACATTCACCATTGGTTTTCAGCCTTGCCCTTACACACTGACATTTCTCCAGATTCTCTGACTATTTAAATAATATTATGGACTGTAGATGGTGAAATCCCTAAATAACTTGCAATTGTGTGTTGAGAAACGTTGTTCTTAAACTGTTGGACCTTTTTTGCCCGTCCCAACTTTTTTGGAACGTGTTGCAGGCATCAAATTCGGCATTAGCGTATATTTACAAAAATCAATAAAGTTGATAAGGTAAAACATCAAATATCTTTTCTTTGTACTGTTTTCAATTACATACAGTGCCCTCAACAATTATTAGCACCCCTGGTAAAGATGAGTAAAATGGGTTATAAAAATTTTTCCTTTTGGTGAATTAGCTTAATCTCATACTGAAAAATTAGAAAAATCCAACCTTTAATTGAAGTAAATTTATTCTGAGAAAAAAAAATCCCTCATCAAGAAATAATTATTTTTAACAAAACCACGTGTGCCACAATTATTGGAACCCCTGCATTTAATACTTTGTACAACCTCCCTTTGCCAATAAAACAGCACAGTCTTCTCCCGTTGGAGAATACAGAGCAAGGAATCTGAGACCATTCCTCTTTACAGAATCTCTCCAGATCATCCAGAGTCCTAGGTCCTCTCTTGTGCACTCTCCTCTTCAGCTCAGCACACAGGTTTTCAATGTGGTTTAGGTCAGGGGACTGAGATGGCCATGGCAGAAGCTTGATTTTGTGTTCAGTTAACCATTTTTGTGTTGATTTGGATGTATGTTTAGGATGCATGCGCACTGGGTACTTAACGTGGCTTTTGGAACCAGAAGAGCATGCAAATGCGGACCCAATAGGAATGAAAAAATCCTACAACTTTTTCTGTGTGGCTCAAAAAAAAATCCGTCCCTGGAGAGTAATTAGTTCGATGTGAAGATATTTTAGAATTTAAAAGAACTGTCAAAATAGTATAATTTGGCCTGGGTAATTTCATTGTTTTTAATGGACTTCAATTGGGAAATTTGGTATAACAGAAGAAGAAAAGAATGGAATTTTCTGTCATTAAAAAGGAATACTTTATAAAACTACAGTGTCGGGTAAGTGAGGATTAGGTAAAATGTGTATTATCTGAATCCAGCGGTTCCAACAGTCAATGTCCTTGTTAAAACGTTCGGCACTCTGAATACTGAACACAAGCAATATTGCGTGCTAGAACCCCTCACTTAACCTACATTAAAAATAAGTTTTACGTTATTTAATTTGATAATTATTATTAAAAATGACAATCATCAATTAAATCGCCAAGTTCTTTGATAGGTAAGTCAAACAGTAACCTGGTGGATCAACTAACAAGCCAAAACAAAGTCTAAATCAGGTCTTGAGATTAAATCATTTTATTAAATGAAAAACAGTCAACTAGAATAATGACTTGAAATCATACATTGACTAAGGAATGTAGGCTGACTACTTATAATTTAGAAAAGGGAAGACATTAAACCATACATTAATTCGAAAAATAACAGTAAAGAGAGAGATACTGCAAATATTATTTACCCTCCAGGAACAGGAATGAAAGGAACTACCACCACAAAAACAAAAAGGATGACTTCTTCTCCAAACAAACTCCAAAACTGACTACCTTCTTTTTTTCTGCGGCTCCATAAAATATCTTTACAGGGAGGGGATCCCTGCCCTGATTGAGTTAAGGTGTGGGGGAGGGCTGCAAAGACTGGGTTATCTTTGATGTTTGTGGGGGTGAGTGAGTGAGAAAGAGACAGAGAGCGACAGAGATAGAGAGAAGGGGGGGGGGGGGGGGCCGGGTACTTATATCTAAATATTAGATATCCTACAACAGCATCAGTATTTGATTGTAACTTGTCATCACAGAGACCGATAAAGTATAATCTCTACCTTTAAAACCATATCAATGACATGTTTGAACATGTGAAATCTTTGTTTTGAATCAAAGTTATTTCTTATGTGTGGTGGGCTCTGGATGTCGAACTAGTCCCAATATTTACCAAAATTTCACAAATTTACATCGATTTGAATTTTGTAATTTAGGTGAAGATTTGATATTCAGGAATGTTATTCTGGTATTAACTTAATTTTGACTGGATAGTGATTTTATTACGCTTTTTGGCTCTCCTGTGCAATGGTCGGTTGCGAGATATGTATCTGAACTCTGCGCCGGGTCACATATTTGGAGAAAAACAAATCAGTCTCTTAAACAGATCAAAAAGCCAAAATGTGATTTCCTTCCAAAAATGTAAAGTCACCTCACATGAAAAAAAATAAGTGCTCTAAAGTCTCAAGGAAAGAAGCACAGAAGCTACAATCAGCTACATCAGGATAAATCTGATTCATATAGTATTTAACAGGGTAAATTCTATTATATTAAAATGCATTATATTAACATGTATTTCCCTCACTTTTGGTAGCAGCTCATATTTATTAGTTAGTGACCAGACTACTCCACTTAATGCTGCATTTGAAGTATAAATTCCATTTCAGGCAGGCATTCGGTCAAACTGAGCCCAGCTCCTCATGACACTGTTAGAGCAACTAATATCCACAAAATCAATATTAATATACAAGTCATGAAGACAAGGCATAATATACAGTCAAGCCGGAAAGTCTGCACACCCCTTTCACCTTCTCCACGTTTTATTACGTTACAGACTTATACAACAATAGATTGAGTTCATTTTTTGCCTCAAACATCTACACACAATAACCAATAATGACGAAGTGAAAACAGGTTTTTAGAAAATATGCAATTTTATTTTAATGGGTTACATATCTGTACACACCCTTAGCCTAATACTTGGTTGCTGCACCTTTGGCAGCGATTACAGCTTCAAGGCATCTTGGGAAAGAAGCTACGAGCTTGGCACACTTGTTTCTGGACATTTTTGGCCATTCCTCTTGGCATATCCTTGCAAGCTCCGTCAGGTTGGATGGGGAGCGTCGGTACACAGCCATTTTCAGCTCTTTCCACAGATGCTCAATTGGATTCAGGTCTGGGCTCTGGCTGGGCCACTCAAAGACATGCACAGACTTTCTCCGAAGCCACTCCTTTGTTCTCTTGGCTGTGTGCTTCGGGGTCGTTGTCATGTTGGAAGGTAAACCTTCGCCCCAGTCTGAGGTCCAGAGCAGGTTTTCTTCAAGGATCTCGGTGTACTTAGCTGCATTCATCTTTCCCTCTATCAGGACTAGTCGCCCCGTTCCCGCTGCTGAAAAACATCCCCACATCATGATGCTGCCACCGCCATGCTTCACTGTAGGGATGGTATTAGCCAGGTGATGAGCGGTGCCTGGTTTCCTCCAGACGTGACGCTTGGTATTCAGGCCAAAAAGTTCAATTTTGGTTTCATCAGACCAGAGAATCTTGATTCTCATGGTTTGAGAGTCCCTCTAGGTGCCTTTTGGCAAACTCCAAGCGGGCTGTGATGTGCCTTTTACTAAGGAGGGGCTTCCGTCTGGCCACTCTACCATAAAGGCCTGATTGGTGGAGTGCTGGCTGGATGGTTGATCTTCTGAAAGCTTCTCCCATCTCCACAAGGATATGCTGGAGCTCTGTCAGAGTGACCCTCGGGTTCCTGCTCACCTCCCTGGCTAAGGCCCGTCTTCCCCTATTGCTCAGTTTGGCCGGGCGGCCAGGTCTAGGAAGATTCTTGGTGGTTCCAAACTTCTTCCATTTACGAATGATGGTGGCCACTGTGCTCTTTGGGACCTGTAAAGCTGCAGAGATTTTTCCGTACCCTTCTCCAGATCTATGCCTTGACACAATCCTGTTTCTGAGGTCTGCAGATAATTCCTTTGACCCCATGGCTTGGAGTTTGCTCTGACATGCACTGTCAACTGTGGGACCTTATATAGGCAGGTGTTGGCAATCCCCAATCATGTCCAATCAATTGAATTTATCACAGGTGGACTCCAATTAAGTTGTAGAAACATCTCAAGCAGTATCAGTGGAAACAAAATGCACCTCAGCTCACTTTTGTGTCATATCAAAGGGTGTGCACACTTGTGTACATATGATATTTTACATTTAGATTTTTAATAAATTAGCACAAATGTCTAAAAACCTGTTTTCACTTTGTCATTATGGGCTATTTTGTGCAGAATTTTGAGACAAAAAATGATCTCAATCTATTGTAGAATATGTCTAACGTAATAAAACGTGGGAGAAGGTGAAAGGGGTGTGCAGACTTTCCGGCTTGACTGTATATGGGTTGTTTACACTTGTGAAAATGACCTGAAGGGATTGCAATCAAAAAGAGTAGCAAACTATCTAGGAGTTACTGGAAAGCCAAATTTCTCCAAAAACTGAGCATAATTTAAAGGCTCATCCCTACCATTGAACAAATTATACAAATACCAATATTATGTTCAACTCAATGACTAAGAAATAAAGATCCATTGTTGTCTGTTGTTCCATGTTGGAATTTTGTGATGGGATAATTTGTGACAGAATGCCAGTTTTGCAGCTTTCAAAATTTCAACAAAAAACCTGAAAGTTTACCAGGCAATTTCCTATAATCGAAAACACATTTGAGTAAAAATTTTAGGACTCCTAGTTATTAAAGATTATTTTTGGGATAGGAAACCACGTGGAATTCCCAATTTAAGAGCTCTTTTAATCCGGTTTACACAAAACACATGAATTAAGGTTTGTGAAATGAATAGTATTGAGGCCACCCCTTACAGCAATCTAAGATACAATATATGCTTCTTCAGCTTGTGAGCTTTGTATTTCCAAAGGAAATTTAGTGTAATTTTGTTTATTCTTTCAGTCCATGCTGAGGGAGTAGAGATTACTACAGCCGGATAAACCAAGCAAGATATTCCTTCTGCTTTAGAAAGGAGAATCCTACCCTTGTAAGGTGAGATAGTTTGTAACTGTATTTAAGACTCTAAACAATGTCATGCTGTACAAGGTGTTGTATCTAAATTGATGCGTAATTTGATTTTAACAGGTGCCAGCAGGAGTGTCCTTCGGGCTCCCACGGTGGCTAACGTAACAGTATTCATCAATGAGATACAGGGGAGGTCTGATTATATCACGGAGCTATGGTACAAGCTCCTACCTTGTTCAGCTCCCTGTCAAGTTTAGAGCAGTAATCTTTTCAGCAAAGGTTACTGCACCCCCCATCAAAGCACAAAAGATGAACCCAGAAAAACTGGGTCTGCTAAAGATCACACAGTGGCTGCCCTGCAGAATCTTACAGAGCTGGGACGGCAGTGGGGGCAGAATTCGGCGAGGACCGCCTCAGCCACCGCTAACTACTGGTGGATAAAGTACGAAGAGTTTGTGGGCCTGAAGGAGGTCAGGGAGGCCCAGATGAAGGTCACAGAGGTAAATCAATCATTAATTTATTTTTGCGTGTGCACTGCCATCTACACGGTTGTAACACAGCGTTTCACAATGGATATTTTTTCCCAATATAACCAGTTCGGGAGAAACTAGAAATTTAAAGGCAATTAAACTAAACTCCTGGAAAACTCGGTGGAATAAAGAAAAGAATAGCTGAACGAGTATGGTAGAAAATAAGAAAAATAATAGAGGAAGTAAAATAAGTTACGGTCAAAGGCTTTGAACTGTGGTGGTATTTCTATATATATATATATATATAAAGCTGTTTACTAAGACCTGTTAAAATGTTACTGGGGGCTGCTGGTGGCTCATCTTGTTAAAGCACATAGGCACTGTTCTAATGCATGCATGGGCTCCACTGTCTAATTTAGAATCTGGACCGTTCCAGTGTTGCCTGTGGTCGGTAGCCGGGCAGGCTCTCGCATGGATTAGAGGGTTTTCGGTTCAAATGGGATTACAGTGTTTTATTGTGCACCAGCACCCCCCTGCTGGTATATTTGGTGGCTGCAAGTCTGCTTGTTAAAATACACGTGGAGTCTTTCTGCAAATCATGACGATGGGCACAGTTGTGATGATAAGAGGGTTGCAATAGCTTGGTTGCCGCATGCCCGCTGATTAAAACAAAAAACTTTTAAAAAAGTGTAAAACGGGGCTTAACATCAGAGATACTTAATTTGAGATACAATTAATTGGGTAAAAGCCAAATATATATACTTCCTCAGGCAGAGAAGGCCTTCATGGTTGCGAGAGGGGATGGTCCGTGAGGCCCATGTGAGCTTGGAGGCTTTGCAGGGGAGGCTAAAGGAGGTGAGAGACCGTCTGGACCGGGTGTCCCGTGAGGAGGCTCACTACTTGGAGCTGGCCACCTTGGAACACAAGCTGCTGCAGGTGAGCACCACGTCAGGAGAAGCACTGAGATGGTCAGCAGATACAAATGAAAAAAACATTGTAGGTAACATCAGCAAGAGAGACAACGAACACCTTAAGTGACAAAGTTCAGTCCATTGGATATAGCAGACCAGAAACTTCAATTAATTTAATTGAACTTGTGAACTGCAGAGCTGCATTTATTAACACCTTTGCGCAGAAGGTGGCGCCGGCGGAAGCTTTTTGCTCAACTCAGACATTCGTTGCTTACTGCAGCGAACTATGATTGGAAATCACAAACTCTGTGTTTTAAATTTATTGGTAGACGGTTCGTGACGATTTCTGCCGAATACGTAGTTTCTAAGTGCCACTATTTCCCTGTAGCAAGTCCCATTTATCAAGCAAACCCCACCTAGTCTATACCTACCTATGCGTGACATAGTGGACAATAGCGTCTATGTTTGAGTTCATACATATATTTATTCATCATATAAAATTAGAATAACGTCATAGCAACGAGATAAATCCAACAATAGCCTGATCGTATGCCAGAAAAGCCGTGAAAAGCCCCTGCTCACTCAAATGCAAAATAAACTGTGAAAGTACTATCTCATTCTACCATGTATTCTACTAGCAATATATGCTACTAAATAAGAAATAAATATACAATCCTACCATTGGTTTTACACATCGAGATGTTCCTTTCAAAATTCAGTTGTCATTTATTGTCTGGTACAATCGGGTTTGAGAAATATACAACACTTTATACCGCTATTAACACTATCTGAAACGTCGCCGCGTAATAAGCCCCATGCCCTGTAAGACTGTCTCATGCATTACAGTTCACTCTGGTTTAATTGTCGGCTTTTTTATCCAATAGAGTACATTATAACCGTCGCAACGGTATATGCCAAGTCTTTTTGGGTGCTTTGAGCAATTTACTACAGCCCAGCGTAACGGCAGTTTTCGTTTTAACTGTCTAGTATTACGCAAGCGATATACAATACGCATTATCCAGGGAAATTCCCCTTTTGCGATATGTAAGTATTTTTTGCGTCTAAAATACCGTTGGTCTCGCTGGCTACATACGTACGTTCGTGTTTCCACTCGAGCACTGTCTTTCCAAGTTTGATAGCCCTGTTGTTATTTTCGCATTTTGAGTGCATTTCACATACTGTAGTGCAATCGTTAGCTAAATGTATTTTTGAACTAGGCTACCGATGTTCATTGAAGATAGAATATTTGGCAGCATTTTACAGATGGTGGAAATTATTTTATGTTCATGTTATCATACATAGTATAGGCAATGATGTATACGAGTCTCTTATGGCATGACAAGTGCTCATTCCAATTTACTGTTGCGCTGATATGTGGTAGATTAAGGTAAAATTTCCTTGGAGTTATTATGAATAGGAAAACTTAAAAGATTAAAAGAATACAGAAAAATGCAATCCCAGGACAAAAGTATACATACTGTAGAGTACAGGGACAAGTGATGTTTTATTGACGTACAAGAGTGAATGATTAGGCAACATATTTAGGTGTATGTAACACTGTGATATCAATGTTTTTTATCTTAAGCCACCAGAGGGAGCAAATGTGTATGCGTTATAATGTAAATATAATATTATATTTTATGACATGTTTTGCATAGGGGTTTTGGACCCATAGATATCTACCCCCCCTATACTGCTGAAAATATATAATTCTCACTTGGAAATTATGCACAAGTGAGTTTTATGAGCCCAAACTGTTGATTTGTAGTTAAATATTTCATAGATTTTTTTTATTTGCAGCAGTGCACAATTTAGCCATTTGGATAGATTTGGAGACACTAATGGGACAACAGGATACACGGCTATATTTTGCATCATAGACCTTTAGTAGTTCTGCATATCATCCTCAGATTTAGCAAAACTTGTGGACATGGAGTTTATGATCCAGGAAATGTATATATATTACCGATTTCACTTATGTAGCTCTCAGCAAAAATAAAAAAAAACTATTTAAATTTTTTCCCCCCTAAGTTTCTTTGCATTTGTGGCACTTTATTTTGACTTAAATTATGAAAATAAACAAATCTAAGGTTTGTATTGTAAATGGTACACCTGTCTTCTTTCATTTAAGCCATTTACCAAGTTTATGTGATGCTCACACCTGGAGTTATAAAGCCTTAAACAGAGCACCCCTAAATAGGTGAAATTTGCATCTGCGCAAAGGGGTTAATAGAGCCAATCATTTTTTTGAAAAGTCGTACCATCATCCTTACCTTTCAGCTTAATGGTGCTGGGAGCCTAAACAGGTTGACAATGATGTGAGAAGTCTGCTCTGCTCAAACCAGTAAACAAATGGTTACTTGCTTATTCTGTTAAATTGACATTTTATATAGGTGGTGATTCAAGCCAACTGGACTGCTAATCTGTGACATAATAAATGTAAAACTCGACAGAACCAATCTGCAGGACACCAGTCTCACAAACTGTCATTTCCCCGTTCCAGACATTCCAGTGGAGTCGAGACTTGGTTAACCCCTTCGCCCAGACCCCTTAGTGGCCATGGCGCTAGCGCCAAGATTTTGCTCAACTCAGATATTAATTCCTCCTGCTACAAACGCTATGGGTGGTAACAACAAACTCCATGTTTTACCTTTATATGTACATAGTTTGTGACAACTCTGCTGAATACGGAGTTTCTAAGTGTCACTATTGTCCTGTAGAAAGTCCATTTAACAAGCAACCCCCCACCAAGTCTCGCCTGCAAGTATACCTATCCATACGTGACACAGTGGGAGAATAGCCTCTATGTGTGAGATCATAAATATATGTTTATCACCAAAAAAACATATTCTGTCATAGCAACAAGATAAACCCAACAATAGCCCGATTGTATGCCAAAAAAGCTGTGAAAAGCCCTGCTCACTCAAATGAAAAATGAACATGGGAAATTATTGTGTAATTATACCAATGTCATTCTACTATCAATATCTGCTACTAAATATGAAATAAATATCCAATCCTACCATTGGTTTTACACATAGAGATGTCCCCTTTCAAAATTCATTGGTCATTTATTGTTTGGGACAATCATTTAAGAAATATACAACACTTTATACCGCTATCTGAAACGTTGACGCGTAATACCCCCCACGCTCTGCAAACCTGTCTCATTCATTACAGTTTATTATGGTTTAAATGTCGGCTCCTTTATCCAATATAAACTCCTCAAAAAAAAGTTTGGGAAACGTTATTTCGGTCGATTATTCCCCTCCCCTTTAATAATACCAATTGGTATTGTATTTTTATATCGTTGGAAAGCCTGATTAGTCACCTTTAACAACGAGGTACAACTTGTAAGGATCATGCATTCGTGGGAATGAGCAACACAGCTAACCGTGTGGGTAGCGGGCCTAAAAGAATTTGCCAAAATCCCCTGCAATATTCTTCTGTTGGTATTCACTCTCGTTTAGAGCTTCAAGTGCTGGCAGGTGTATGCCACCTTTCAATGGGGGCAGTGTCATGGTGTGGGGCGGTATCTCTCTCACAGGCAAAACAACTTGTCATCATTGAAGGCAATCTCAATGCAGTGAGATATCGGAATGAGATTCTGGAGCCAGTGGCGATCCCATATCTCCAGAATCTGGGGACCTAACTCCATCCTCCAGGATGACAACGCTCGCCCCCACAGAGCCAGGATCATCACAGAGTACCTCCAGAATTTGGGAGTGGAGAGGATGGAATGGCCTGCCGTGAGTCCAGACCTCAACCCAATTGAACACCTGTGGGATCAGCTTGGGCCGTGCTGTACGTGCCAGAGTGACCAACGCAACCATGTTGGCTGACTTGCGGGCAAATCCTGGTTGAGGAATGGGATGCCATCCCACAGCAGTGTGTGACCAGGCTGGTGACCAGCATGAGGAGGAGGTGCCAAGCTGTTGTGACTGCGTATGGATCTTCCACACGCTACTGACGTCCCTGACAGTGTAAAATGAATAAAGTGTAAAAATGGCCAATATGTGTTGTTTTTTCCTTATTACTGTGGTAGAGTGTAATCATCCAATCCACCAAGCAACTCAAAACGAGAGTGAATACCAACAGAAGAATATTGCAGGGGATTTTGGCACATTTTTTTTGGGCCGCTACCCACACGGTTAGCTGTGTTGCTCATTCCCACGAATGCATGATCCTTACAATTTGTACCTCGTTGTAAAGGTGACTAATCAGGCTTTCCAGCAATATAAAATACAATACCAATTGGTATTATTAAAGGGGAGGAATAATCGACCGAAATAACGTTTCCAAACTTTTTTTGAGGAGTTTAGTACACAGGGGAAGTACACCATCACTCTGCTGTCAGATATGCAGTAGATATGAATGGATCACTTTAAGGGTTGTTTCTCCTGACTCATTTTCCTATTGAACTTTATAGGTAAAAATAAGTCAGGGGAAACAACCCTTCAAGTGATCCATCCATATCTACTGCATATCTGACAGCAGAGTGATATTTTGAGGCTCGTTTGATACCTCAGACCCTTGATGACTTACAGCCATTTAGCCAACCATGGGTTCCATACTATTCTCGTGTAATTCACAGCTTAATTTAGACCCACCCCCGAATGTCCATAGTGATCCATTTAAATGCAGAGACATTATAGTATCGCTTGTAAGAGTACCAGAAAATAAGATATCAAGTCTTTTGATATCTTTTTTATACCCAGTCATGATAGCATCACCTGTTTACTTTTATCTTTTTTTTTTTGCCCCCATCCCAAACTATTTTGGAACGTGTTGCAGGCATCAAATTCGGAATTAGCATATATTTACAAAAATCTATAAAGTTGAAAAGGTAAAACATTAAATATCTTTTCTTTGTACCGTTTTCAATTAAATTCTATGTAAAAAGAGAATTTGCAAATCACTGCTTTCTGCTTTTATGTGCATTTTACATACTGTCCCCAACTTTTTGGGAATTGATGTTTGTAATTTTAACAGTCTAGTATTACGCAAGCTCTACAGAAAACACATTCCCCTGATGGGAGTTTCCCTTCCTGATATGTACAGTAAGTAGTATTGCAATATGCGGTTGGTCTCTCTGGCTACATATATACATTAGTTTTTTCACTCGGACCACTGTCTTATCCAGTACGTTTGATAGATCTATTGTTATTTTCGCATTTTGAGTGCATTTCACATACTGTAGTGTAAGCGTTCATTGGTAGCTAAGTCATGTTTAATGTCTGATGTACTGATTTTGATTGTAGATAGAACATTTGGCAGCATTTTGCTGATGTTGGAATATTATTTTATTGTCATGTTATCGTACATAATATAGGCTATGGCGTACATGTATATACTCTCACTTAGGGCATGGAAAATGCTCATTCCAATTTACCCTGCGCTATGTGCTAGATTAATGTAAAATATTCTCTTTAAAAAAACTAGAGAAATGTGATCCCCAGGGCAAAATAATACATGCTGTAGAGTACAGGAAAAAAGTGATGTTTTATTGAGGTACAATGATTAGGCTACATATTTAGGTGTGTGTAACAGTGTGATATCAATGTTTTCATCTTAAACCATCAGACGGGGGGAAATGTTTATGCTTTATAATAGACAAATAAATATTTTTATTCATTTTATGACATTTATATTGGACCCATAGATATATATATCTATCCCCCTATACTGGTGAAAAGATATTAATTCCCACTTGAAAATTCTGCAAAAGTGAGTTTTGTGAGCCAAAAACAGTTGATTTGTTGTTAAATACATTATTATTTTATGATTTACAGCAGTGCACAATGTAGCCATTTGGATAGATTTGGAGACACTAATGGACAAAAGGATACACTGCCTATATTTTGCATCATAGATCTTTATAAGTTTTGCATATCGCCCCTCTGTAGTTTTACCTGTTTCATATGTGTGCCTCTCAGTATTTCATTCTAAACTAAAGAAAAACTTTTTTAAAAATTATTATTATTTTTTCAAAGTTTCTTTGCATTTGCACTTTATTTTGACCTAAATTATGAAAATAAATGAATTAAGTTAGTAGTGTAAATGGTACAAATGTCTTGTTTAATTTAAGCCATTTTCCAAGTTTCTGTGATGCCCACACCTGGAGTTATAAAGGCCTTAAATAGAGCACCCCCTAAATAGGTGAGAATTTACCAAATTTGGCACCAGATTCTGTACCAATCTCACTACTGCCCCCCTGTGTCCGCATGCAGGAGGAGCGGCGCCTGCGGACAGCCTATGAAAATGCAGAAGGGGCGGAGCGGGAGAGATTCTCCCTGTTCTCGGCGGCCGGGGGCGTGCGCGAGAGCCACGATAAGGAGAGGACCCGGGGCAGAGCGCACAAAAAACTGGTCCCTCATCGGCTCTATAATGGGAGCCCTGATTGGCGTCATGGGCTCCACCTACATCAACAGAGTCCGCCTCCAGGAACTGAGGAGCCTGCTACTGGAGGCCCAGAAGGGGCCAGTGAGCCTGCAGGGAAGCCATAAAGGTGCAGGCCAGCATGCACAAGGCCCAGCAGGAAGAGCTCAGAGGCCTTATCCACACACTTGAGCGGAGCTCTGCATGATAAGAGGACAGAGGAGGGCAGGGAAACTCAAGCAGTACCCAGCCCCGCTCCCCATCCCACAGAGCCCCACCGCCAGCTCCTTTGAGTCTGCCCTAAAGGAGCTGCTGCTCTCCACTCAGGGGGCTCAAACTCTCATGGAGGGGCTCGAGCCACAGCTGAAAAACCTGGAGCAGAACGTGGGCAAAATGGAGTCTGAGCTCCAGTCCGTCAGAGTGTTGATCGAGAGACACTATGGCACAGAAAAGGTAGTTGTCAGTGCCCAGGACACGCAGGTATTGGTGTGCGACACCGAGGACGTCATTCATGGGCTTGGCCCAGACTGAGAGAGAGGCTCGGGGACCAGATCAATAAGACAACCTTATACAGTACAGTTCTGACATACACCGCCTTTGCTGTTACTGTTCCTCTATTGTACATAATTTTCAGAGGCAGTTTGAATAATGTTGCTCTAGTAATCTATGTGGTCGGCACTATTAAAATACACCTGAGGACAGCCAGATTAGAGCTGTCGTAATTTTATTTCTCTTTGGTGTACAGAGAGACTGATCCATGCACTGATTAAAAAAATGTTTAAAAAATAAAATGTAAATATTGATATGGTGTCTGTGTAAATATCCAAATATTTATTAATTTAAAATGTATTTGTATGCACTATATTACAGTATCAATAGAGCCATTGCATACCAATTTTCAGAAGATTAAACTAATATTAATATTTAGGTTTCAACAATTGGAAAATAGACCTGCCAATGTAAATACAGGAGCAAATACAATGTAAATCTAATGTTGACCATCTGTTGAATGTACAGAATCTGAATTTAAGCATCTTCATTTCATATTGTCGTGTAACTACCCAATTAATTAAAGTGACATGAAAACGCAACCTGTCAGGGTCGTTCAAGCTGTCATTCAAGTGCGCCAGGCAGATGTTTTTGCAAAATAACGTTACACAAATAACGTGCCCAGGACACGCAGGTATTGGTGGTGCGACACCGAGGACTGTCATTCATGGGCTGGCCCAGACTGAGAAGAGGCTCGGGGACCAGATCAATAAGACAACCTTATACAGTACAGTTCTGACATACACCGCCTTTGCTGTTACTGTTCCTCTATTGTACATAATTTTCAGAGGCAGTTGAATAATGTTGCTCTAGTAATCTATGTGGTGGCACTATTAAAATACACCTGAGACAGCCAGATTAGAGCTGTCGTAATTTTATTTCTCTTTGGTGTACAGAGAGACTGATCCACATGCACTGATTAAAAAAATGTTTAAAAAATAAAATGTAAATATTGATATGGTGTCTGTGTAAATATCCAAATATTTATTAATTTAAAATGTATTTGTATGCACTATATTACAGTATCAATAGAGCCATTGCATACCAATTTTCAGAAGATTAAATTAATATTAATATTTAGGTTTCAACAATTGGAAAACAGACCTGCCAATGTAAATACAGAGCAAATACAATGTAAATCTAATGTTGACCATCTGTTGAATGTACAGAATCTGAATTTAAGCATCTTCATTTCATATTGTCGGTGTAA